>LOEQ01000970.1:198109-218362 GCA_001685075.1 Bramus lutescens | reverse complement strand
CTTCGCCATCTGAAACAATGGTTAAGTTATGGTTATTTTAATGAGACAAATGAGTCAGTTCACAATTTAGACAGTACTTTGTTATAGAGTTTAAATTGTTGTGATAAACATTAGTAAAAGAAAAGTGGGGAGTGGTGGATATATTTCAACTTACATAGCCTGATCACAGTTTATCATGAAATAAAGTTCTAGCAGGAACTCGAGGGAGAAACTTAGAGACAGGAAATTAAGTAGAGATTATGGAGGAATGTTTCTTACTGGCTTGCTCTCCATGGTTTTCCCAGGCTACTTTCTCATATTACTCAATTACACCCCCACAGAGGTGGGCCATCCCACATCAGTCATTAATCAAAACCCTACAGACTTACTAGAGATCATTTTTATTGAGACATTTTCTCAATTAATATTCCTTCTTCAAAGATATGTCCACGTTTGTCATCAAGTTTATAGAAATCAAACAGCACAATTAAAAAGATAATATAAATATATAAGAAATTAGAAGAAAATCAGTAGCAAATGATTGCTTATACTAATGAGATTCAGTTATATAGTTAAAGTCTAGAGTATATTTGAATTTTTCCAGTGAGACATTATGTCTAATCCTTATTTGCAATTTATCCTAATAGATAAGGTTATAATATTCTCCAAGAGGCAGAATAATACTGTAAATCTAGAATATTAAGATAAAATATAGATATTTCAAGAACAGCTTAGAAATTTAAAAATTTTTTGATTAACAAACTTGAGAAAACTTTTCATTTAGCTTTTATTCTTAATAATGAACTAGACTTTACAACTCATGCAGACTTAGAAAGGAATGAGAAAAAAATGGAACTCAAGCAAAAGATAATGGGATACTACCAGCAGAGAGGGTAGCAGAACTCTATTGAGCTACACATGGAATGGACTGTTAGTTAAGGTGCCCACAAATCAAAACTTTCAACATTATCTATGCTCAGAAGCAACCTTCCTAATGGCATTGTTCTTTCTTGACCCAAATTCCTCCTCAGCCTCCATAACACCCTAGCCATTTTCTACCTTACTAGATACCAAAATTGTTATCTAATCTCTCAGTATTTATAATGCATCTGAAAAACTAGGAACTATTTGTGTTTAGTCCAGCATGTACCATGGATTAAAAGCCCAGACTTGTGTGAATCAGGATGAGTTTTCACAGTCCATTTTTTTTCTTGTAGAAAGACATGCCACACATGCCTTTATGGTATGTGAAACCACTACCCTTGCATGAAAATCCCATACATATTCTGTGAAGGCTGAAACTCTTTAAAAAAATATTTTTCTCTAGTGTTGTGTCTGATTTTTTTCTTGCTTTTTTAAATTTTGTCTGAAAATAGTTCAAAGGATACACAGTAGAAGGGATGGACATCAATAGTTATGCCAAAGTATATGGTAGAGGTGACCATGACTGACGGAAATAGAGGTCGCAGGGGGGACTGTGGTTTCTGCAAAGCTGAGAAGATCATTATTGAAGATGTTTACTCACTCTAAACTTACTATCATATTTCTGAAAAAAGTCATTCAACATTGCTGGAATATGTCTTATCTAAATAGAGCATAGAACTATTGAGTGGTTACCATTAGTATACAAATTTGAAACAGTGAGTATTATATCCAAGGCAGGGTACCATTTTCTTTGTCAAACAAAATAAGAATACTGAATATGTCTCTATGTATATTAGAAGAACAATTTGCCAGTCACACAGAGCTTTGGTATCAGAATAGCAATGTATTCTGATGGGTCCAAAAAAATTAACTGTTGACAAGTCACTTCACTTTTCCAGACTGTCATGAAAATCTGACTCTTGTTTCCTTTGGGTTCTCTATGTTTTAACAAATTAATTAGTTAATTCTACTGTAATTATATCTCTAACATTGCTTTCAGAGTGCCATGGGGGTATACAGCAGGTGACAACTAATATTCAGTAGGTTGACCCACCATGCAAATGACTCTTTGTTGGGGAGCTCCACTATGCAACTTCCATGGGGTTAATGACTGCATAAATCAGTTGCTCCTGCCTCTAATGTCTCTCAAATGTCACTTCATTTCTTTCATGAGAACTACATTTCTTCTCTAAAAACTGCTGTGGGTGTCTTCCTACTGCTTGTGTATTTATTGTGTGTAAATATACCATCTATTGGCGAAAATAGAGCTGTGAATGGCCAGGAGGATGATTTCTGCTTAATGCATAATTTAGATGAATAGAAATAATACTAAGATATCTTTGATGGTTCAGACTGGCATAGAAAGGTAATGGTATTCTCAGTTTCAAAGACAGTGAACTTTAGGCTTCAGAACACATTCAAAACAATCTCACTGCCCCCTAGAGATGAATATCTTATTCTGCATAGAGACAAATACATATTTGTCTCTGGGATGAAGCAGACTTGATCATCATGGTGAATGATGGTTCTGATGTGTTCTTGGATTTGATTTGGCAGTATTTTATTTAGTATTTTTACATTGATGTTCATGAGTGAGATTGGTCTGTAATTCTCTTTCTTAGTAATGTAGTTATGTGGTTCGGGTATCAGGTAATCGTAGCCTCATAAAAAGAGATTGGTGATGTTCCTTCTGTTTCTATCTTCTTCAAAAATCTTGTAGAATTCTGAGGTGAAACCATATGGTCCTGGGTTGTTTTTTTTTTTTAGTTGTGAATCTTTTTAATGACTGTTTATATTTCTTTAGCAGTTATAGGACTGTTCAATTTGCTTATCTGATCTTGATTCTAATTTTATTAATGATATTTATCTAGAATATTGTCAATTTCCTTTAAGTTTTCCAAGTTTGTGGAGTACAGGTTTTTGAAATGTGACCTGATGATTCTCTGGATTTTCTCCATGTCTGCTTTGTGTTCCCCTCATTCCTGATATTGTTAATTTGGATATTTTCTCTCTGCCTTTTGGTTAGTTTGGATAAAGGTTTGACTATTTTGTTGATTTTCTTGAGGAACCAACTCTTTGTCTCATCGATTCTTTGTATTGTTTTCTTTGTTTATATCTTGTTGATTTCAGCTCTCAATTTGATTATTTCCTGCCATCCAGTTCTCTTGGGTAAGTTTGCTTCTTTTTGTTCTAAAGTTTTCAAATGTTCTGTTAATTCACTAGTGTGGGGTTTGTCCAACTTCTTTATGTAGGAATTTTGTGCTATGAACTTTCCTCTTAACACTGCTTTTATCGCGTCCCATAAACGTAGGTATGTTGTGGTCATTTTCATTGAATTTTAGGAAGTCTTTAATTTCCTGACNTATTTCCTGCCATCCAGTTCTCTTGGGTAAGTTTGCTTCTTTTTGTTCTAAAGTTTTCAAATGTTCTGTTAATTCACTAGTGTGGGGTTTGTCCAACTTCTTTATGTAGGAATTTTGTGCTATGAACTTTCCTCTTAACACTGCTTTTATCGCGTCCCATAAACGTAGGTATGTTGTGGTCATTTTCATTGAATTTTAGGAAGTCTTTAATTTCCTGACTGAACCAGATTTAACCAATACTGAGCCACAAAACCCAACCCTACACAAAGTACTAGAAGGAAAACGTTAACCCAAGGAAGCTGGCTACATCAACAAAAGTGCAGACAATTGATGATCTCACAGCAGCAAATCCCAAAGAATGTAAAAAACAAATAAGTTAACATCACCAACAATGAAAATTAAATTAACAGGTGATAGCAATCACTGGTCATTAATATCCCTAATATCAATGGACTCAACTCACCTATAAAAAGACACAGATTGTATACAAAAACAGAATCCATCATTCTGCCACATACAGGAAACATGTCAACCTCAGAGTAAAGGGTTGGGAAATATCCAATCAAATGGACCTAAGAAACAAGCTGGTATAGCTATCCTAATATTTAAGAAAATAGACTTCAAACTAAAATCAATCAAAAGAGACAAAGAAGGACATTTCATATCAGTCACAGAAAAAATCCCTCAAAAAATTTCAATACTGAACATTTATGCCCCAAATACAAAGGCACCCTCATAGTCAAGGAAACACTTCTCAAGCTTAAATCATACTTAAATACCACACACTTACAGTGGGAGACTTCAACACTTCATTCTCACCACTGGACAGGCCAGTAAAAAAAAATTAATAGTGAAATAAGGGAACTAACAGATGACTCAAATGGACTCAAAAACATCTATAGAATATTCCATCCAAACAAAAAAGAATATACCCTCTTCTCAGCACCTCATTGAACCTTTCTTTTATAGTTCTTAATATTCTTTCTTTATTCTTTATGTTTCGTGTCTTGCTTATTATGTGGCAAGAGGACTTTCTGGGTTTTGATCCAGTCTATTTGGTGTCCTGTAAGCTTCTTGTCTCAGGCCCGTTCCCATGGAGCTCTCTTCTCAGGCCTGCTCTGGACTAGGTTGCTGGCCAAGTCCTGCTTCTGCAAATGTCCCTGTTCTGCAGCCACTCTTGCTCTTGTGGAGTTCACGATCCAGGCCCACTCCTGCCCAGGTTGCTGGATCAATCCTGCTTTTGTGGATTTTGCTGCCTCAGGCCTCTTCTGGCCTATGTTTCTGGCTCAGTCATACTCCTGTCAATATTTTTAATATATTTTTATTTTTTTATTTTTATGAGGGAAGGTTTAATTGTGCTAATATATGTAGAATAATATGATACAAAAGATTTATTGAAAGACAGACCAGTTTAGACAGGTAAGAATGTTCCAGTGGTTGGCCTTTCCAACCATACACATATGAGTATTACAAACTGGACTTCAAAAGTATTTAAAAAGATAAACATGAAATTAGTAGGGACATGACAGGAGAAATGGGTGGTATTAGATCAGGAAACGAAGAGTAGATATAAACATATTTTATTGTACACATTGTATGAATCTCTCAAAAATAAAGGGAAACATTAAAAGAATGACCAGAATTTTGAGGCACATACCTCTTAAATCCTTTAGAAGGTATTACATAAATGATATGCTAGTTATACTACAAGCAAAAAGTTATTATGTTGTATAATAATATTTGTATAACCTGACTACTAAAAGTACTGAGAATTAAGTTCAAATGATAGGAGATTTGTATAACACTTTACAGGGTTTTGAATGTAAGGCTGAAGAATTTTAACTTATAAAGATATTATAAACTGAATAAATTTTTGTAAAAACAGTATTGTAGTGAAACATGTATTCTTGTAAAATGTATCTGCTATAGTAGTGCAAGTAAAATTAATAGTGCAGAATACTATTAGGAACAATGTAATGCTCAGAAGTAAATGGGGTAGCCATAAACATTGTCATTCTCTATAGTATTTTTTCCATACAGATTTATATTCAGACAAAAATATACTTGTAAATTTTACACATATAAAATATATACTTTGAATATTTCATCAGCTACTAAAATGGTATAATCTTTAAACTAAGGCTATTTGAATTTCTTAGCAACACCCTTATAGATACAAATATTCACTGAGTTATAGTTTCCAAGCTCTTGAGACCAAATTGGCTATCATAAAATAACTTCAAACAAAATACATGCACTATAAACTTTTAATAATTAAAATATAGTGGCGCTTGCCTGTAATTCTAGCATTCATGTGACTGGAGCCAAAAGACTGCAAATTTGAGGCCATCCTGGGCTATATTACATGGTTTTATTTCAACCTGGTTTCTGCCTTTCTCTCCTCAAAAAGAAGGTAATGAGAAGTAGAAAATACAATTGATTTGCAAACTTAATGAAATGATTCATAGAAGGTAAGTAAAAGGATTAGAAATATTTTAAAATAGTTCTCAATGTACTTTTCAGCATTTCATTATGCATACTAGTTATGAGAAAATTACAAAAATTTAGTAATCTACAGCATGCCAAAGATAATCATCATTCATTATTTGAAGAAACCGGAGGTAAATTAAAAATTAATTTCTTTAGGTTGACAAATTGAAATATGTGATTTTATATATAATGAAGAATATGTAAACTGTCAGAGGGAATGGGCATACTGAATATTTTGTTTGTGTATCAAGAATTATAGAATGGATAGACAAATGTATGAAAGGAACTGCATTTCATGGAAAGACTAAGAACACATTTTCAAGGTTGATAAGTGAAACAAACATTTGAAGCAGATGGTCACGTATGAAAAATAATAGTTTTAATGTAGAACCAATATTTTATTTCTTTGGTATGAAATGAATGGATATGATTTTTAAAATAGTCAGTACATCTCTTTCCATTGAAGGAATAAGTGTCGTATGACAATGAAAACAGTGACTGGAGAAGAAAGAAGAACTAGACAGAAAGACTAATCTAAATTCCTTCTCGATATGCAGAAAGTAACCTGGTTTGCAATGTTGGTTAGGAAATGGATTCAAATACATTCTTCTTCCTCACCAACTTCATTAAAAAATGGAGAATTGAGATCAAAGAGATAAGAATCCAAGGGAATAATGGCATAATATCATTCATAAGCTAGAGAGAAGTACAATTCCTGTAGGCAATTATTCCTTTCTCGTTTTATCTATTTTGTGAGATAGAATGCTTTGTTAGAGCAGAAAATGATATGAAGTGTCATTTAGTTCACCAGACACTAAAGATTGGGTTGGTCTCCTCCTCAAAAAAAATTTGCCATGGGCTTAAATATTCAAATTCCTTGCCTAAGTGGGCTGGCATCACAAGCACAGAGACAACTTGTTAAGAATTTGTTTCTGATGATGGAGCAAATACTGAGATATAATTCATAAGTGCAGTGTATACTTTTCTGCATGATAAAGTTGTTTGTTATTTGCAACCAATGGAACTATGTCTCATACTTACTTTTTCTTGAGGCTAATTTTCAAATATTTATATACACTGTACTTGCTCCAAAGCCACAAACTTAAATTTCAAGTGTTACAAATAATTTTACACAAATTAATTTTGCTTGCCTGTTCATTTATTTATTCATTTTTTGGTTGGTTTTGCTTGTTTATCTCTTTATTAGAATTTTAAGACCTGGTATTGCTTTGTATCTCAGCCTGTTCTCAAACTCAAGGATTTTTCTATATCCGCCTTATGAATGGTGGGATTACATTTAAGTGTTCCCAGACTCTGCTTGCTTAGCTGAATTTAGAATAGTGCTATTAATGATAAGTAACATCTTTCTTGGTTTTCTTTTTATATGATTACCACTTACTGAAAGCTTAAATAATTTATTTTGATTTGATCTCTCCTTCCTCACTTTCAATACAATTAGTAGTCATTATTCTCTTCTGATCACTTCTTATCAATATTGAATACTCAAATTGCATAAAACATTCATTTTATCAAAATAATTGAAATGATGACAATAAGAAATACCATGTAACAAGATTCAGTGTGTTAAAATATTAATATTGGAAAGAACTACGATCATTTAAGAGTTCATTAAAAGTAGGTGATTCTAAACCTGTACTTATTTGCAAAGTACACATAAAGATTTAAGAAGTCAATTTTTATAAATAAATTGTTATGTTAGAATAATGAAAATCAAAACAAGTTCATTGAATATGATAATTACTTTTTGCATGCCTTAAGTATTTATAAACAATATTTGAGATTAGTATGAATTTCCTGAGACTTAAAAATAATACTTTATGCATATATTAAAGATTGCACACAAATTCCTCGTTTTATTTTGCCCATGCACATAGTCTGAATACAATCTCATATTTTATATTATACTTTATATATTTTTATATATTTTACTATGCTGTAATTATGGTAATTTTCACAAGGTGGTATATGAAATTTTCTATTTGTAATGTTATACTGTCACTAACAGCTTCACAATTTTATTATCAAATTGCAATATTTGTTTAAATCATATTCATAGTGAAGAAATGAAGATACAGGCATATGTACTTGTATTTTCTTCAGTCTATATGGGAATTTATAAAATGATCCCTCACTGCAATGATGAAACTATTAACAAAGTAGTTTCCCAAGGTCTCTCAGCATGGAAGTGCCTGAAATTGTACAGTCTCCCCTTTTGTCTATAGTCTGTTGACAAAGGCTTGCTGATTGACTCCTTTACTGGGCAGAAACAAGCCAAATTTACACAATAATCTCAGTTTAAACCAGAAAGGAATTTAGCTTGTATCTTTACTGTGGAGAGGCAATAACAGAATCCTAACTGGAAGAAAGAAATATTTGAGAACCTAAGTGGATACATCATGAACATCTGACTCAGAGGGAGGTAACTGCAAAATAAAGAAGAAATATGTTCAATCAGAAAGACTTGTCTTTTGCATCAATATCCAAGGGAAGATTGTATCAAGCGTAATGGGGACAATGAAAACTCTGGGCTCTGAGTACAACTTATGGCAGAATCCTTCTTCCTGGGGAGCCTAATTACCTCCTCTGCCATGTCTCAAGGAGTTGTGGGGGAGAATTAAATGATGTGCACATTTGTTAAAATATTAGATATCTTGAAATGTTAGATAGTATATTTAATAGTAGTTTCCCATGGTTTTTAGTGAGAAATCTCTTTGGTGATTGCAGGCTTCATAGTTTATTCTTTCTCAATTAAACTCGCTAACTTATTGATATATTTGACTGTTTCTTTTCACTCAGTGTTCCTCCAGAAGAGAGACAGCACTGAATTGGAAAACCAGGCTCCTGAATGGAGAAGTTTGAACTGTAAGTCTCTATTTCTGGACTATATTCAAGTCCTTCAAGCCACCCAAATTACCGATCTCTGGTTTGTACAGTTAATCTCTTTTGGAAACTTCCAATTTAAAACATAGTCATTTTATTGTTACATATCATAGCCTGATACCTACTATCAACCATATTTAAATCATGTTACATAATTGAAGGATGTCATTGGTGTACTAGAAAAATACTGTAGCAAATAGAGTACTTAAGAAAAATATATTTTCTGAGAGCCATTAAAAGAACCTTGTTTTTAGTAGGATTGTTTCAAACCTCTACAAAAAAGAATCAGGCTGTTTTCATAAACAACAGAAGAGACATTTTTCACACTACAGACAAAAATGAAATTTCATCAATAAAGGCTTGTGTTTATTTTCTGTCTCCAGGTTCATTGGTGATTAACTTATAGACATACATAGGAAGACATGCATTGTAATCTACATGGGAAGTAGAAAAAGACAAGATCTCCTGAGTAAATTGGGAGCATGGGAACCTCGGGAGAGGTTTGAAGGGGAGGGGAGAGGCAGGGAGGGGAGTGGAGCAAAATGTAGAGCTCAGTAAAAATCAATAAAAAAGATAAAGAAAGTATTTTTATAGTCTGATGAAATTTTGCTTGACACATGGAGGTCAAATTTAATTGTGTGGTAATATTACAATTCAATCTGGTTTTGTAATAATCATTGATCAAACACAGTAACTAACATTTCCTTCTCCTTAATCATTCTTCAATTCTCTGGGTTGCGAAGGACTGAAGTTCTCTTCTACTTCTTTATAAAGTCGGTAATATGTTAGTGTGGGTTATAGAACACCCTACAGCCTTATGGAACATCAAGATATAATCTTCCTGTCAATGTGTATTTTGGAATATTACCCAGTTTCTCTCAATAGACACTCTTCTACTCATATTTATTTTACACATATAATTTCCTTTATTTATTTTAACATATTTTTATTTTTTGAAAATAAAATATAATTACATGATTTTCTCTTCCCTTTCCATACTCCAACCCCTTCCATGTGTCCTGCATCTTCCCAAATTTATATTTAATTATTTAATTAAATTATTAACCACACACACACACACACACACACACACACATATATGAAAGAGAGCATATATAGAGTTCAATTCCCAGCAACCACCAGGTGGCTCACAACCGTCCGTAATGAGATCTAGTGCTCTCTTCTGACCTGTAGGCATACATGCAGACAGAACACTGTACACATAATAAATAAATAAATCTTTAGGGGCTGGAGCGATTGCTNATATTCTGCAATCTACTCAGTCAAAGCCTGGTGGACCCCGAAGGGAAAGCACAGCTCCACAGACTTGGAGTGGGAAAAAATGCAGGCACCATTATAGTTCTGCCGAGCTACAGCAGGTTCTGCCGAGTCCCATGATGGTCACAGCTATTGACCCACACCCAGTGTGGGCAGATGGGTACTCTTATTATAAACAAATTGATGGTGTGGTATAGGAGATAGGAAAAGAGACGGAATGGTTCGTATCCTTGAGACAGAGCCCTATATGAAGATGTGAAAGCAGTAAGGCATGGGCTGACATGGGTAGCTTGATTGCCCTGGTGATGTCTGGGCCTGGACTGCTGCCTGGCTATGTCTGGGTGTGTGGCCATGATGCAGTCCTGATCTAAGTTGATGACTCCTGGCAACACCCAAGGCCGAGAGGATAGGGCTGTACAGAGTTAGCCCTGACCCCTCACTGGCTGCAACACTAGGGAAAGTTGGCACCACCCTTCCCCTGCTGAAGCACTCAGGAGAGAGGATCCTTCACTTCACCTTGGCAGCACAATAGAGTTGAGCCTTTTGGCAGAGGCAAGGGTGAACTGGCTCCCAGGGCATGAGAATGGGATAATAGATCATGCCTACCATGTCATGAGAAAAATATTGCTCTCTCACCTCTTGCTACCTGCTCCAATTCCTCGCCAGCTGTAGCACTCAGGAGAATGAACCTTGGGCCTCATCTGGGCAGTACAATAGAGTTGACCCTGTACACAGGGGCACAGGTGATCCAACTGTGAGGGAGTGAGAAGGACATAGCTGACACTTCCTCTTGTCCGTGGTATAGTAACAGGGGTGAGTGAAAGACCCTCACCCTTACCCCTACTGTCTCCACCTGTCTAATGAGCTGACCCTCCCATTTATAAGTTGCAGCTCTCGGGAAAGCAGGCCCTGCTCCTCACCTGGGCAGCCATAGAAATGACCCTACTGATGGATACTGGTGAACAGGCACCCAAAAACATGAGTATAGGAGATCTGTGCCTTCTCCTTATCTACCATATGGTGGTGTGGGTGGGAGAGAGAAGTTCCCCGACCCCTAGCCACCTGTGGCAGGTGGGAGAGTTGGACTTGAGGTCACAAGAGGAGGGGAGCTGTCCATGCCCCTCACCAGCTGCGGCACTCTAGGAGAGTGGCTCCTGCACCTCTCACCTGGGCAACAAGGTAGGACTGGCCCTTATGGTGTAGGTGTGGGAGAGCCAATACTGATAGCAGGAGAACTGCCCCCTCCCCTTGCTGATAGGTGCAAGGCATAAACTCGCCAGGGCCTTGTTGGAGGGCTCACCTTGGTGGTGAGGACAAGGGAGAGCTGACAAACTATCAATGGCTTGGGAGGCCTGCTCTGCAAGACTATCTTCCAGAGTTTGGTTCAGAAGCCATCAGAGCAGCGAAGGGAGCTAAGGATAGCTCTTAATCTGAGTGAAAAGGCTCATGTGCGTGCTGTTCCAGCCATGTCTCTTTATTGTTCTTGTTCTATTCTAATTCTCCTGTCTTCATTCTAATTCCTCCTAACTTCCCCTTCCCTAGCCTAAAATCTGCCTTTTACAGGAGGCTTGGAGCAATAAAGAAATTCTAAGAGTTACCTCCCATTCTCAAAAGCACATGCCTAGGGTAAGTAACAAGGAGTTGAGCCATTTAACATGGCAACACAAGGTATCAAGGTTTTAAGAGTTAGACTGTAATCAGAGCCCAGTGGCACAGTGTCCACAGATCTTTTATTAGCTAAACTTCACAAGAGAAGAGTTGGCATGCTTTTCTTAGGGTGCTTTGTGTAGAAACTTTGGTTGGGCACCTGCAACTCTGACCTTGTGCAAAGCTGTAAGGTTTTAAACTTTTGAACTACATACAAAAAGCCTTTAGTATAGTTTGAACTTGCTCTGAGGTAAAAGTGAGCGAAGTATTTGTAGTTAATCTGAGCAAAACGAACAAAACAGGCTTTTAAGTATCTGCAGTCCTCGTAGGAAAATAGATCTAGTTTTGAAGCATATCCTAGTATGCTTATCATGTTTTCTATATATCTAATTTATACAGATAAATGAGAAGCCATTTTCCTGATCATTTACAGATTTATGTGTGACCAGTAGATGGAATATTTAGGACATAAACACACAAGCAATAGGAAAACAACCATAGCTATTCCAGGGAAGAGATGAAGCAGCATACGGGACAAACTACAGATAACACGCAACTGAGTTTCATAGTCAGTGGTCCTGAAAGCCTTGATAGACAGGTCGACACTTAAATTGTCAATTACCATATGCTGTACGCTTCCACAGCCCGCTGCAATAGGCTTACCAACACAACAACTGCCCAAACCCAGAACCAGGGTTATTAGTAGACCCACTTCATACAGGGCAACAACAGTACCCAAGAGGAGTCCTAGTGAGGACCCAGCATCAATAGTTTAATAGAAACCAGAGGCCTCGAACCAGACCAATGACTTTACAATGAACATTTGCAAATGAAGATATATCAGTAAAAGGGTTTACTGTGTGAGTCACGGTGTCACACTACAGCTTCCATGACAAGTATGTTTTTTTCTCTTAAATTTTATTTTATTTTATTTTAGGGTAAAGATTACAAGGGGAGAGGGTGGATGCAAAAGAATGGGATTGAGATGCATTATGTAAAAGACACAAAGAATAAGTAAAAAAGAAAGTTTAAAAAATTGAGTCAATCTGCTCAGCCCTTATAATGTTACATATATATGATTTCAGGGAGGCCATTTGGTATTATATAAAACTGAAGGGCTCTTCCCTAGGGAAGACTTCTCCCACTTTGAGTAGGCTTTGTCACTTGTAGTTCTTTATCTTGGCTTGAGGCCCCATCTGATTTTACCCTTTTCTGAATTAGCATATCTGTTGGTGTCATCCTTGTTCAGGTCTTGTCTAGGCAGGTACATTGATGAGAATTCATGGTGTGGCTCTCTCCTTCCTCGAGGATTGCTGGCCACTGGTCCATGAGGGAGGAGGAAGCAAAAGCAGTATAACAGGGTTCAGATGGCTGTGGGTACAGCAGAAGTTTCTGGGAGACAGTTTCAGGATTAGAGCTCAGTTTTACTCTAGAGTGAGGGGAAATATATAGGATGGAAACAGCAGTGGGGCATCACCTAATTTGCATTTAGCAGCAGGATCCTACCATACAGCTGGAAGCACATAATTTAATTACCATTTGAGCATCAGGGATCTGTGTCAAAGGTCATGCTTGAGGTAGGTCAGGCATTCAGACTTAGGAACAGCTTGCAGATAAGGTCAGGTCTCTGAGCCTAGGAACACTAGCCAGGTAGGGAGTGTGGTGGTTTGAAAGAAAATAACCTCCAAAGGAAGTCGTGCTATCAGGAGACAGGGCCTTGTTGGAGGAAGTATGTCACTGTGGGGGCAGACTTTGAGGTCTCTTTTGCTCAAGCTTCCCTCAGTGTAACAGTCAGTTGACTTCTTGTTGCCTGCAAGATGAGCACTCTCAGCTGAAGCAACACATCTGCCTGCATGCCACTGTGACCACCATCATGATGATAAATGGACTGAACTTCTGATACTGTAAGCAACAGCCCCCAAGTAAGATGATTTTGTTTATAAGACTGAAGTGGTCATGGTGAATCATATATACATACATATATATGTATATATGTATATATATATGTATGTATATATGACTTGCAGTGGTTATGCTGAATCTTCACAGCAATAAAATCCCTAACTTAGACAGGGAGGGAGCCCTGCTGGAAAGGGAGTCCTTCATATTGTGCCAAACTTCAGACTGGAACCCTAAGGGCTGCATACTTCAATGTCATAGTATAGCTTTTATATTATTTCCAGAAGACAAATTCCCATAGCAATTCCTCTGTCCCATCTGGCTCTTTCAATCTTTCTGATATTTTTTTCTTAAACCTAGGCACAGTAGATATGTTGTGTCTTTGCAGGATGGGCACTACTGTACCATACAGTAACTTGTTCTCTGAATTTTGATTGGTTGTGATTTTCTGTACTTCTGCTTATGCAAAGAGAAGTTTCCTTGATGGGAGGAGAATACTATACCCATCTGTCCATATGACAACAAATATTTAGACTCTGCTTAGAGATAATGATGGTTTCATAAAGTAGCTGTGAGTGTCTTCAGTAGACCTAGGTAATGGAAGTCCTAAGTTTCCAGTACCAAGCGTGATATCTTTCTTATAGAGCAGGCCTTAAGTCTTAAGCCCAATTAGAGACCTATTGGTTATGCCAACATATGTATGTCACTGCTGTGCCCTCAGTGATGTCTCATCTACTCTCATTTTGAATTTGTTTGTGACATTTAGACAGATGTGACAAAATATAACACATCTTTGTATGATCATCTTATTTCTGTTATATCTACCACTGTCCATGCAAGTTGTAACACATAACAGGATTTCATTTTTATTTATCAGTAAACAATATATCATTATGTAAGGAAATCTCTGTATTCCTGTGGTCATGGATGAGGATCCTTGTTCATTCTGCTCCTTGCCTAATGTGATAATGCTGCCTCAGTAACTGGGAGAATACCAGTCTCCTTGTGGCACTGTTTCTATTTCCTCTAAATATACATATTAGTGACAGTGTCATATCATACTTTACTTCTGTTTTCAGTTTTGAAGGAATTTCCTTATTGTTTTGGCTACATTAATTTACATTTCCACCTACAGTTTTGAAGAGTTCCCCTTGCTGCACATTCTTAGCATTTATTGTCTTCTGTTTAATGTTTTTAAGTGTCCCATCAGGTCCATTTTAATTTTTCCTGTGTAACTGCAGAGCAATAGGAAAATAGTATGGGCGCTTCATTTTCACTTTTAAAATTGATATTGATTAAATGATCATAAAATTATAATTACATAACACTCTCATCAAGTAAAATATATTGAAATGAATATTCTAGTACATGAATTTACAGCACCATCAAATACCAACACTAGCAAGTTCTGAATTTTTCAGTGTCCAGCTGTATTTTATTGTATTTATTAGCTCACTATGAGCTAATGTGTTTTGCTTCCTTTCTTTCCTCTTCTTCCCTTTAAAATCTCTTCCTTACCTTATAGAGTTTTGTTCCTTCATGGTCATCAGCCAAATTCTTTCATGAAATTTCTGGATCATTTGTTCTAATGTTCAACTATAATAACTGTTGTGATTTTACATATTAATTATCTTTTGAGAATAAGAAATCACAATAGAAAAATTTCTATTTTTGTAAAGAAAGCATACCTAGGTTTTCTTTATTAACACCTTTCAATGAACAATGCCTTGACAGACTGTTTATCTTTTACTCTCAACAGCATTGAATACTGTCATTAATATATAATAAGAAATATATACATTATCTTATAAATATATCAGTATCTATTGTGTTATCATTGTGTCATAAGGCCAGTAGGGTCTGCAGACTGCAAGATCTTACTTTACTCCTAACAAACGTCAGAATATTCAATATGCTATGAAGCTTATCATGTAATTTAAAAAATATTATATACATCTTTGATCTTATTTTTGTTTAAATATTCTGAAAATTTTTAATTTTTCCTGCAGTTTTAAGAAAATATTTCAGGAAATTCAAGTCCAAGTGACTCATGAATATAAAAATACCAGATGGTGTAATTACAGACAATCAAACATTAAAATAAGAAAAATGAAGAATTATTTCAGGAAATGAAAGATACATTTCCAAAAATATTATCCAAATTCTATACACTCATATAAAAAATCAAAAGAATCTGTCAGTCAAACATAAAAACTTAAAACGTCAAAATCAAATTATCAAAGGTGAGTAATAATGATAACTAATCAGTGTGCTCTTCCTTGGTGAAGACTCTCTACTTCCTTCAGCATCCCTTAGTGCCTGTAGCTTTTTATCTCGAAATGAAGCCTCCAGAGCTTTCCCACAATACACATTAGCATGTCTTTTGATGACTTCCTGTTCAATCCATGTTTAGGCAGCTATGTTGGTGGGACTTCATGACTTTGGCTTCTTGGACATTCTTAGGAAACATAATCTCATAGCAAACTACCCATTACTTTTCCATCTCATAGTCCAAAGTGATCCCTGCGCCTCAGGTGCTGCAGTTGTAGATATATCAGATGGAACTGGGCTTTACTGCAAAGAAAAGCTACTTTGATGAGTAGGAAAACTCGCACCTATCAATGCAAAGAAAGTAAAATATGTAGAATGTAGTTGGAGATTATGTTGGTTTAGAAAAGTATTAGTTGTTGATTCCAGTTACCTTTCCATAAAGTTCATGTACATTATTCATTTTTCTCAAGCACACATCCAAAATTCACAAAGATGGACTGTTAATAATTTGAAATGTTTTTGTATTATATAGTATATTTTCTAAAAATATCATGAGCAACAAAATTAAATTGAAAACCCTGGTTTTTAGAAATTAAGAGTGTACTACTGCTAACTTAAAAATTTGTTCCTTTCTCTCCATAAATTAGGTTAAACATTCAATACAATCCAGATCAAATGAGAAGTTAATTTTAAATTCACATGAAATGGAAAGAATATTGAACAGTCAAAACAATTTTAATACCTTTTCAAAAGTTAATTTAGTTTTTTTGTATTTTACACAGTATGGCACCTGTAAGAGAGTACATGTAAACTAACACAAAAATTAATAAAATAAACTAGAATGCCAAAGTATGTTGTATATGTAAGTGGTTTTGAATATTATAAAAATTCAGTGTGAGATAATGTCCTTTCATTTAACAAATGATGAGAAACCTTGATATCCATAAGGGGAAAATGAGCCAGGAAACTACTTCATACTACAGACAAATCCTATTTTAAAATAGATGTCTTCTATGGGAAAATAGAAGAAAAATTCTACCACACTAGTTAAACAAATATTTATTGTATATGAGTTAGGCATAACACTTTTTTAAAATGATGAATTTGAATTTTAATAATCAAAGACTTTTACCCCATCAATGTACCACCAACTACTGAACAGCCTGAGATGTTCCATGTTTTTGTTTTCATTGTGTGTTAGAAAATATTTTATGCCAAAAATCTTGAAATATTCTTGAAAGATGACTCATTAAAATTATGCAAAATACTTGAACAGACACTCAAAAAAGGCAGATGGCCAATGAACAGATGAATTTTTGTATAAATACAAATGAAAACTGCAACCAGACATGGTTATGCATCCAGAACACAAAGAGTCATATGTGTCGCAGCTGCAACTGTCCTACATTTTTTACAGGGATGTAAAATGTACAACCCTTTGGCAAAACAATTTGACAGTTCATTACAAGGTTAAGAAAACATTTGTAGTATGATTTACAATAAATTATTATTGAATATATGACAGGACCCCAGGAAATTAAAATTATTAGTCATGTGTTATCCATAAATGATATGGCATCTACATTTTTACTAAAATAAAAGTGGGAAACAATCTGAATGCCCATCTATATATGAGTGGAAATGGAGAGGATAATATATTTACTCAAGAGAATACAAGGAAAACCAAACTACTTATACAATAGGGAAGTAAGGGAATCTCTGAAATATATGCTGAGAACAAAACAAATGAAAAAGATATTCATGGATATTTCTTTAAAAGGCCTTAAATATATATTCTCTTCTTCTAAAGAATCAAGTTGAATTTCATCCAAAATCCAGCATCAGCTATGACATATGTGAGAAAACATTTGGATGAACTAACCCTAGACCATCTTCAAGTCACCCAAGCTGGTGCAAAATGGAGACCACTCAAAGTGTTATTTTTTTCCATTAATGAAAATACATTTTTCCCTCATTGTACAATCTGACTATGGGTACCCCTCAATCTACTACTTTTAGTTCTTACCATCTGCTCTTCCTCCTGGATTCATTCTCTTTCTGTCTTTAATTATAAAACAAGCAGATTTATAAGGGATAATAATTAATATAAAAAAACACAAAAACTAGCACATCAGTATTGGACAAAATAAACAAACAGAAGGTAAAGAACCCAAAAGAAAGTACAAGAAATAGAAGACCTACTCACTTACATACTAAGGAATGCCATAAAAAACACTAAACCAGAAACCATAATATATATGAAAAGGACCTGTCACAGACCTGTATAGGCCCTATGTGTGCTGCCTCAATCTCTTTGAGCTCTTTGAAATTTGACTGTATTATAGTACCTTGCTTTCCTGGTGTCTTCCATGTTCTCTGGCTCTTACAGTCATTCTTTGTGGTGCGGGAGAATTGTATTTTGTCAATCATGTTTTAAATAAACTTTCATTGGCCAGGCAGGAAGTATAGGCGGGAAAACCAAACAGGAAATAGAGGTGGAACAAAGAGAACAGAAGTATTCTGTGAAGCAGGAAGCTCTCTCCACAATTTCTGTCCAGACCACTGAGAAGCAAGATGTAACCTGCCTGGCTGAAAAAGGTACTGAGCCATATGGCTAACATAGTTAAGGATAATGGGGTAATATATGTTATAAGAGCTAATACAAAGCCTTAGTTAATGGGCCATTCAGTTTATAATTAATGCAGAATCTCTGTGTGATCTTTTGGGGCTTACCGGCTGTGGGAACTGGGCAGGACAGAAACCACAACAAGCCCGGCTCATCATGTTACATATGTGTCCTTTTTCACAGAGTTCCCTGAGCCCTAGTGGGACTGAATTGGTGGAAAACTGCCATTTAGGGCATGGAATTCCAAGGTCTCTCACTCTGCATAAAATTTGTTTGTGGGTCTCTGTATTTGTTCCTGTCTACTGCAGGAGGAGGCGTCTATGATGACAGTTAGGCAAGGCACTGATTTATAAGTATAGCAAATAGTTTTTGTTTGGTCGCTTGCTTCTTTTTTTAGTACAGTACCTTTGGGGTTTACTATAGATCCCTGCCATGGGTATCTAGTCTCAGGTTCTTGGATACCTAAGCAATGTTGGGTATAGGTTCCATCTCATGAAGCAGGCCTCCAGTCAAATAAAGTATTGGTTGGGTACTCCAACAAGCTTTGGGCAACCATAACCCCAGCATATCTTACAATCAGGACAGCATTGCAGATGCAGTTCACAGTTGTATTGTTTATATTTCTCTTTTGGTAGTATAGAGAGTACCTTCCTTCACTAAAGGCAAAAGCAACATTTATTTGAACAAATTATTATTGGAATTTTTTATTTGTTTGTATTTTCAAATAAAATACGCTAGAATGTGTTTTCACACTTATCTGAACTTTTGGACTCAGCTTTAGAACTGTCTAAAGTTTTCTAAAGTCTGTAGTGTAGACTGGTTGCTTTTTAGCATCTGAATGACCAAGAAATTTGTATGAAAGGACTCAGGAATCATCTTGAGATAATGGACCTTGTCTAGATTATTATTGGGATTAAGGTTGCATGGGTGTATACATTGGTTCTCTGGTCAGTACTGTCTTATTTTAACTCTCAAGTTGATCCAAAGTAGAATGATCTCAAAAGGGTTTTATGAGGAATTATATAGATCAGGCTGCCATCTGGCCAGGTTCATGGTAGGGTTTTGTAAATTGACATAAGAAGGCCCATCCCATTATGTGTTGCACCCTTCCCTAGACAGGATGTCCAGCATGGTATAAGAGAAGAAAGAGCAAAACAGTTGTGTGGCTTGGACAGTTTGTGGGGCCACTGGCAGTGTAACCAGTACTTATACCTAGTGCATGAACTGACGTTTTGGAGCCCATTCCTTATGGAGGGATAGGGCCTTAGTACTGCCTCAACTGATGTGACAGACTTTGTGGACTCCCCATGAGAAGCCTCATCCTCTCTGAGAAGTAGGGGTAAGGTAGAGAGAGCAGGGGGAGGGGAAGGAGAGGGAATTAGGATTGATATGTAAAATAAAACAATGTCTTAAAAATAAAAAAGAAATACAATAAAAATAGAAGAAAAAACTTTCTGTGATCATCACATAAATAAACAAGCAGGTCTACATGTATTTATTTCCTCTGCTCTTGACTGTGCATGTGATGTGATTAGTGTTTTATTTCCTGTTTTCCTTTATAATAATGGGCTATAAACTGGCATTGTAAGTTTAATAAACTCTCCCTCTTTAAGCTTTTTTGTAAAAATATTTCACCATTATAAAAAATGAAACTAGAACATCAGTTATTTACAGATGACTTAAATATTTATAAATTTGTCCCTCTTTAGTGCCAAAAAATAAATGGAAAACTGAATGAGTAAATTAACAAAAATGCAGAACTCCTTCTGGGAACTAAAATACAATTCCTAAATACAATTAATTCCAGACAAATTTTTTGGTCATAAATGGTTTACCTCTCTCTCTCTCTCTCTCTCTCTCTCTCTCTCTCTCTCT
>LOEQ01000970.1:179749-198067 GCA_001685075.1 Bramus lutescens | reverse complement strand
TGTGTGCATGTGTGTGTGTGTTTGTGTGTATGTACATGATTATGTATGTACACTTATGTGGCAACGAGAATTTGGTGGTTGATCCCGTTCTATTGACTATCGCTTTATTCTTTAAGACAGTCTCTCAATAGGCCTGAAGCTCTAACTCAGTTAAACTGGCTAACTTGTATATGGAACCTAGGTTCTCATGATAATGTGGTAAAAACTTCAGATTGAGCTATCTCCCTAGAACCCGACAATGTTCTTTCACAATAGCTTTTGCCAGATATCTGACTAAGCCAGGTCACATTGTTTCCTTTTTCCTAGAATACATTTAAAAAATATATATGTACGATGCATAGAGGCTCACTCAAAATCTTGAAAAATAAGTCTTATGCCATTCAAACCATAAGTCAAGAATATAAGATGCTTCCTCCAAAACAAGAAACAAAGGAGTAATAATCACCAATATGAAAAAGAAATTGCTATCCACAGCATGCTGTTCACCTTTGACAAGCCAAGTTTTTCATGGGTAAGGGAAGAAAGCATTTCAGTGTGCTGCTTTTCATTCATTAATAATAGTGGGAAAAGTTGCTGGAGTTATATAGAGCATAATTCCAGTGGTATATAATTGGGCAGAGGGGACTTTCATTTATGTAAGAAAGTTGGCATGAATTCTTTCAGTTACCTTGTAGACAAGAAAGGTTACATTATTTTAGTAAAGGTCAATGTAATATTTCAAAACCTAACAAAGAAAAAGTACATGAACATGACTGAATTTGTTAAACTATTGAGTGTGGTATTATATTCTGACTTCAGCCCAACTAAAATGATATGGCTTTGTTGTTAAAGAAATATCCTTTAAAATCACAATGATTCAATTTGTTTGGATACATAATTTAACTTAAAAACACAGATGAGTATTGGATGACTGTTTTGCTTAATTAATATCTTATGTACAAAAGAACTTTAGACTTCATAATATGTGTGCTTAAACTCTCTTACATCTCAAACTTTCTTCTTCATACTTCAAACAAGGCATAGATCTCCAATATTTGAATTATAGTTTGATTTTCTATTTTCAATGTCACATGCATTTTTATTTCCTCCTGAAACTGTTTTGGAAAAGAGAAATTAATATGGGAGTTCTTAAATAATTAGAGTAGATGAACTGACTCTACAGATTAGATGTTCCCTTTTCATACCAGTAAATTTTCCCAGTGACTCTCTGATTTTGAGAGCTATTAACCACAGAGCTAGGGTTGAACCAGATTAACGTTTTTTGATGTTTGCTGCTCTTGGTTTGTTGTTGTTTTTGTTCTTTTGTTTTTCCTTTAAATGCTAATATTGTTTCTTTAAAAAAATTAGTGAATTGACATATTACTTGGACAGCTCCCTTTTTTAGTGAAATCTTGGCAATGTTACTGGGGAAGGTCTGGGGATGTGTGTGTGTGTTGGGGGGGTATACACGTGTACTTGTTTGTTTGTGGCAGGTGGAGGTCAGAGGTCTATGGTTGGTGTGTCTTCAGCTTTACATGTTTAAAAAAAACAGATATTTCTCTCTAGCCTTGGCTTGCCTAAAACTCATAATGTAAATCAGGTTGGCCAGTTCCCTCTCCCTCCCCTCCTCCTGCTACTTCCCCCTCCCACCCAGCCCACCCACCATCCTAGGGAAATTCCCCCTGATTCCACAATGGTGACCCCAACTAAGACCCCAAGCAATAATGGAGAGGGTACCTGAACTGTTCTACCCTGTAATCAGATTGATGACTACCTTAGTTGTTATCATAAAAACTTCATTCAGCAGCTGGGTGGAAGCAGATCCAGAGATCCAAAGCTAGCACTGGGCTGAGCTCCTAGAGTCTAGTCAAAGAGAGGGAGGAGTGATAATATGAGCAAAAGGGTCAAGACCATAATGGGGATACCCTCAAAAACAGCTGACCTGAGTTAGATGGAACTCACTGACTCCAGACTGACAGCAGGGAAACCTTCATAAGCCTAAACAAGGCCCTCTGAATGCATGATAGTTGAGTGGCTTGGGCAGTTCATGGGGACACTGTAAGTGGTACCAGTATTTGAACTGGAACCTCTTGTCTTAGGAGGGATACCTTGCTGAGCCTAGGCATGGGGGGAGGGACTTTGTCCTGCTCCAAAGTGATGAGCCGGAATTTGTTGACTCAACATGGGAAGCCAATTTCTACATACTGACAAAGTAGATGTACTCATGCTGTTTCCACAAAATTTGAAAACCGATGTATAAATTCTTGAGAGGTGTTGCTTGGTTTTTGTTAATTGTTTTTGCTTTCCTAAATAGTTTTTTTTTAATTTCATAATATTTCTTTATCAAGGTAAATCCCCTGGGGTTAAGAAAAACCTTCTAATGCTTTTATTGCTTTTGTGTGAAAACTTCATGCTGTCTTAACAGCACTAAGCATTCAGGTACTATTTGGACATTTTCATTTTCTCTCATTGATATCGTAACTCTTACATATGATTTTAACTGTTTCTTACTTACATTAACTTTTTTGTGTTTATATGTGAACAATACAAGTGCAAGTCTCTGCAGGCGAACATCGAGCCATTCTTGTAGAAGTCAGAGAACAAGCTGTGAGAGTCAGTTCTTTTTTTTTTTATTGAGCTATACATTTTACTCTGCTCCCCTCCCATCCTTTCCCTTCCCTTTCAACCCTCTCCCATGGTCTCCAAGCTCCCAATTTTCTTTATTTTTTAAAGGAAAAAACCAGACTATCTTTTTTCTTTGTCATTATACATACCAATCCAAATTCCCACTCCGTCCCCTCCTCCCATTCGCTCCACACACTCTCCCACCCCCACCCTCATCAAATACTCAGAGAGGGGAAGGCACATTGCTTTGGGCCCTCCCTACTATATCTAGGCTGAGCAAGGTATCCATCCAAAGAGAATAAGTTCCCAAAATGCCAGTACATGCAGGATGGATAAATCCTGGTGCCACTGACAGTGGCCCCTCAGTATGCCCCAGCTATGCAACTTCAACCACAATCAGAGAGACTAGGTTAGTCCTATGATGGAAACAGAGGTAGACCCCTCATTGGAGTATGGGACTGAGCTCCCGAAGTCCAGTTGAAGAGTGGGAGGAATGAGAATATGAGCAAAGAGGTCAAGACCATGATATAGGTACACCCACTGAAACAGGCTACCTGAGCTAATGCGAGCTCACAAACTCCAGCTGGACTGTGAAGGCACACGTTTTATTAAATGGTTTTTGATATGTGTTGATGTGGGTTGTTGGCCTCATGCTTTGCTTTCTCACTGTATCTCTCAGATTTTGTTATGAAGGTGATAAGAACTGTTGAGGTCCACAAGAATCATGCAATGAGTTTTCAGCTGATAAGGCGGAAGGCTGACCCACCAGAATAAATGCTTTCTGATGGAGAAACCCTGTATGCAGGGTGCTGGGGCCACCATCTTTTGCACATCGACTGATTCTCACAGTGGATCTGTTGTAATACCATAAGCACTCCCTTGGTGCAAAATTCAGCCGAGTATGGATGAGTGCAACTTTTTTAAATGTACTGCTATACTGAGTCACCCCCCCCCGCCAGTCTGTGGGACTTCCAGTGGGAAATTTGGTTACACAGTCAATAACTAGGTTCCCACAGTCTAATCTGCACTCTGTTCCCTGAGATACATTAGAAGCCACCTCCCTGAAACTACCTTCCGTTTGGCAGGACATGCAGTCAGGAAGGAGTCTTCCATATAGATCACATTTGGGACCTTCAAATATAAAAGAATGTCCAATTCAGAGAACTTTGTTTTGCATGTGCATATAAACTGGACACTTTACAGAGCAGGAGGTGAATAGCAGAAGAATAAAGAAACTGATGCAGAAAAGCACATAGTGGGGAGTTCACTTTGCCCTCACACCCTAGTCCTGCACTTGCGGTAAGTCTTCTGAACCCTGAAGGGGACATTGAGGGTGGCACTCAAAAAAGCCTCATAACCCTGAGTGGAGACATATTTCCTGCTTCTTGTACTTACTAATTTGTGTTGTAGATTTTACTTCATAATTTTGTTTCAGATTAATAGGTGCTAAGCTGCTTCCCAAATGTGATTACCTGCTAGCTGGTTACCTGCCTTCTGTGAAAACTGTCAATTTGTGTGATTTTTCTGTGGACAGGGAATGTGTTCTCATTAGGCAGATCATGGGGCTGTTGATCTTTACTGCCAATGCTGATAGTCCTTGATCAATTGTCTACCCTTTGTCCACCTATCAGAAGGTTTCAGTTTGGGATGTCTCTCCCCATGGCTTGTATTGAAAATATAATAATCTGGTTGAGTAAATTTTCTATGTACCGGTGAATATCATTTCTTCGTTTCTTTATATTTTTCCAATTTCCATAACAATAAAAAGGAATAGAATGAAAAATCATTCACACACTTAAAAATCTTGTTTTGCTACATTTTTACATCATTGACATGTTTGTGGCCAGTATAGTCATCCTTTAAAAATCCAAACCTGATTAATTATAACCATTCTAAGATTGTTAATTATACAGTAAAAATTGCTAGCATGCATTCAACTTCTTCCCAGGGGCAAAAATAAATGTCTCATCTGTAAACTTTTCTTCACTCTTTAAGGTAATTTTTATTCTGGTCTATGTTCCAAGTTAATGTAAAGAATAATTTCTGCAAGAAAATTGGTTTTCTACAGAACAGAACTGAGCAAAAGAAATACACAAAACATTTAAAATTTTGTTGAAATTGCCAGAAATCTTCTCTTTAAGAAAGACAGAAATCTATTGCCATTTCAAGGTACGTCTTAAATATCTAACAATTGTTATTGACATGTAGGATGGTGACCGAAAATCAGTCAGTGTGACTAAAAGCAGAAATAAACTTGCCAAAGCACAAAACCCATTACTGCACCTTTAATAATTCAGATATTCATTTCTATATAATTCAACTTTTTCTGTGATTCTAATACCTCAAAGAATTGACTGCAGTGCCTTATATTTCATCAAAAGAGCAGGTAAGACTAGCAAAAAAAATCTCAGATAAATGACAAGAGCCATGCTTGTTCTACAAAGACAATTTACCTTTGTAAGATGTGCTTGGGATTTATTTTAGGTAAGTTAAGTACATTTTCTGTGCATTAACCACATTTACTACATTTGTACTGAAAAATAAACTGCCTGTGTTTTTCTTCACAGGAATTCAGCAAAGTAAAAGTAATAGTCACTTTCTCATGTTGAGGTCTGTGGCTAGAAGAACATGGCCTTTGACAGTCACTTGAATGCAGTGTTTACAATCATATGTATTCATTAACATACAGTCAGAGTAAGGGCAACAGAATAATGGATATGTGTAATTTGTCTTTAAAAGCTGTGAAACAATGTTCAGAGTTTACAAATGAAATGAAAATTGAAAAAGTCTGCTTTTCATTAACTATATAAATACAAACATCAATCCGCATAGAACTGCCTAAGCTGAAAATGTGAGATTTCTATCTTTAATAATGCATAGCTTTGATGGTGGTCTTCTGAGGGCATTTTAAAGGTATCATTCATTCTTATTCTTTTAGTTTTGTGCTGAGGGAAGGTTTTGCTATGAAACTCAGCCTGGGATAAAACTTTCAATCATCCTGTCTCAGCTTTCAGAATGCTTGATTTACAGATGTATTCCAACACACCCAATTTATAAATGCTGAATATATGTGAAAGTATGTATATATGTGAAAAATGTTTGTGTGTACAGGTGCATGTGCACATGTGTGTGTGTGTGTGTGTGTGTGTTTGTGAGTGAGTGAGTGAGTGTGTGTGTGTGCTATCTCACTTCAACTCAGAGCTCACATATTCAGCTCCCAGATGTGGCCACTTTGTTCTGGAGATCTTCTGCCTTCGCCTTCTTAGCCCAATGTGTGTGATTGTAGTTGGATCACTATGCCCACCAAGCCTTTATTTAAGTGATGAGAAACCAAACTTGGATACTCACATGTGTACACAAAGCACTGTCCTCATGTAGCTAACTCCCCAGCCACAGGATATGTTACAACTGCAGAACATGCTTAAATTATTGTGGTTAATGAAACAAGTAGATTAGATTCTCAAGAGAAGCCCTACACAAATATTAGGAATATTTCATTATATTCATATCAGAGAGTTCTGCCCAAGAAAGTAGTTTGCCTATAATACTAGAATAGTGACAGAGCACTGAAGTGTAGACTTTATCAAGATTTTTCCTTTCTTTTTCTTCCAGAGGTTTTCCCAAGATCCAATGATAAAGACATGATGGATATCTATAATTCAAATCTCTTTGCATGACGCTGGGTCTCAGCATCTGCTCCCATCTGCTGCTGGAGGAGGCTTCTATGATGATGACAGAAGAAAACATGGATCTATATGTACAGCAAAATATCATTAGAAATCAATTCATTTTTTTGTGAGTAGTATTTGGTTCTTCCCTGGGTTTCTGGACTATCCAGTCTTTGTGCCTGGATATCCAGGCAGACTGGGGCATGAGCTCCTTCTTGTGGAATGAGCCTCAAGTTAAAGCAGACATTTATCAGCCATTCCCCCAAATTCTGTGCCATCATTGCCCCAGCACATCTTTAAGGCCATACAAATAGGTCAAGGGTTTTATAGCTGGATTAATGCCCAGGGTTCTCTTGCATTAACCTTCCTACACCGAACAGACTAGAACACATGATATTAGGACAAAAATGAAAATGTTGATCGATAGAATTAAATTGAAGACCCAGACATAAATCCATACATCTATAGACACCTAATTTTTGATAAAGAAATCAGAAACACATACTGAAAAAAAGACAGTATCTTCAACAAATGGTGCTGATAAGACCAGATATCTTCATGTAAAAAAATATAAACAGATCTATATTTATCACTCTGTGCAAAACTAAAGTCCAAGTGGATCAGAGACCTCAATTTAAATATACTAAGCATGATAGAAGCATGATGAGGCTATGCTTTGAATAGTATGCTTTAGATTTGAGCAACTGCATTGGTTTAAACAAATTAGTGATAAACTATGTCACCAATAACCCATCAGTATCAAATTAAGGACAATAAATTAAAACAACTTCCCTTCTGAATAACTTAATGAAGAGTGAGCCAAGATTTGAGTTCACCACTTCTCTTTCCATGTGTCTTCCATTATTCTCTGTCTGTCTGTTGTATGAGTCTTTATGTTGGTCTGAATGCTTTCCTGTGAGTCTATATGTCCTAATGACTGTGTCTTTCTTTATCTTTATGATCCCTAGCGATTTTATATCTTTGTTTTGAATAGTCAAAAAAATCACACAGGTGAACAATTAAGAATGTTTCCCAGAAATCATTAATATGTTATGACAAAGGATTGAGACTCACTGACATCATTGACCTTAACTGACCATTCACTGCCAACAGATTTACAATCTTATACACAATGTTTATCGTGCATATTTGTTTTATAAGGTTGCTTTCAACGTGTTTGATGTTTTCAGCAGTTATTACCATAAAAAATAAACACACATGTCACCAGGTGGTGGTGGTGCACACCTTTAATTCCAGTACCCAGGAAGCAGAGGCAGACAGATATCTGTGATTTCAAGGTCAGCCCAATCTCCAAAGCTAGTTCTAGGACAGGCTCCAAAGTTACAGTGTAGCATGGAGGGCCTGCTTGTTGGGATTTCTATCCTGTCCAGTTCCCACAGTTGTTAGGTCCTAAAGAAAATCACACAGAGGTCTTCATAAGTCATAAACTGATTGGCCCATTAGTTCAGGCTTCTTGTTAACTTTTGAAACTTTTATTAATCCATTATTCTAATCTATGTTAGCCACATGGCTCAGTACCTTTTTCAGTGGGGCAGGTCACATCCTGCTTCTTTGGTGTCTGGACAGGAATGGGGAGGAATGGGCTTCCTCCTTCCCATAATTCTCCAGTTCTCATTGTCCCACCTCTACTTCCTGTCTGGTTATCTGGCCTATACTTACTGCCTGACTACTGGCCAATCAGCATTTATTTAAAACATAATTGACAGCATACAGAACTGTCCCATACCATTACAGAGAAACCCCTTCTCAAGAAACAAAACGACAACAACAAAAAGCAAACACCCACATATCTGTGTGAGAGGCATATAAAACTTTGTGTTAGCTTAGGCTGTAAAAATGATTAAGTGAAAAATTAATGCCAAGTAGTGTTGTCTGTTATATATTTCTCTTAAAGAAGGTTAAATATTAGTGTTTTTGATATTAGCCATTCTGATAGGTGTAAGATGGTATCTCAGAGTTGTTTTGATTTGCATTTCTCTGATGGCTAAGGATGTTGAATATTTCCATAAATACCTTTTGGTAATTTGAGATTCCTCTCTTGAGAATTCTTTGTTATTTCAGTACCCCATTTTTTAATTGGGTTATTTGGAATTTTAATGTCTAATTTCTTGAGTTCTCTACATATTTTGGAGATCAATGCTTTGTGTAATGTGGTGTTGGTAAAGATTTTTTCCCATTCAATAGGCTGTCTTTTGTTCTTATTGGCTGTGTCCTCTGCTTTACAGAAACTTCTCAGTTTCAGGAGGTCCCATTTATTTTTTTGTTGTTTTCAGTGCTGGGCTACTGGGGTTATATTTAGGAAGTGGTCCCTGTGCCCATGCATTGAAGACTACTTCCCACTTTCTCTTCTATTATGTTCAGTGTGGTTGGATTTATATTGAGGTCTTTAATCCATTTAGACTTGATAGTGATAGATATGGATCTATTTTCATTTTTCTACATGTTGATATCCAGTTATGCCAGTACCATTTGGTTAAGATGCTTCCTTTTTTATTGTATAATTTTAGATTCTTTTCACTTAAACATATATGTATCAAGGAAAGGAAGGAAAATCAACTCTAGGGAACTAAAAATAAAACACCAGAGGTAATTATCAGAGCCTTGAAAATAAGCTTTTTGTCAACGCTGTTGAACTATGATTGAAAGATTGCAGAAAGGTGTCACACCTGGTTTAATTAAACAGAGTTCATTGACTTATTTAAATCTCCAAACCCATTGGATTATTATCAGGGACTATAAAAACAGTGCTTAAGTTTAAAAAATGTGTTTTGTATGGTTTATCCAATAAGGAAATAAGTTATTTGGAGTATTGTGGAAACTGTAACTCCAGGATTTTTCTTTTTACTTAAAAATAATGCTGAAGAAGGAATAGTAAATTCTGTGAGTGGCAAGGGTAACAGAAGGTGGCTACTGAAAAATTAATATGGATCTCCCCTATGACTGGAGAGGGTGTTCCAAGAAGTATGAAGGAAATTTCAGTAATGCTCGAAATGAGTGTGCCGCTGAAAGATTATTCTAAACAGATGGAGGGCACAGTTCATGTCAAAGGTGGAGGACACACAGCTTCTTATGGAATCACGCAAATGCTTTCTAAGTTTTGTGTCACCTGGAAATGTAACAGAATCCTCTAAATTTGAATGTGCTCTGTCAGGAACTGTGTGTGATGGCTCATTGCATAACTGAAGAGTGTATTGCTTTGTGATTATGCTTACTGTATTCTGTTTTCTACTTCTTCATATGGTTTACAATTCTACAACATTGCACATCATGTAGGTTTTGTATAATGAAGCAAACACTAATATCTTGAAGAGTTGTTGATACCATAGTTATAGGTGATAGAGGGTCAGGCAAAGAAGGAAATATTAGTTTGCTACATTTCTACAGATGGAGAAAGAGGGAAGACTAAGAAGTCCTGTGAGGTGATAATAATAGCATTATTACAGCTGGTGTCTTTTGTTCTAAAACATCAAACTCAAGAAATAATCACAATAGTGTAACCTTACTTATGTGATTAGATAACCAGCTCACTTTTGACAGCATGTTACAGCTGGATTCTATGCTGTATGCTTCAAAGCCTTACTTAATCCCCATTACAACAACTGGATTGTCATAATTGTCACTCTAGTCTTGAAGTTGCGGTGAGGATTAGAGGACTGTGGAGAAGGATCAGCAGTTAGAACTGTACACTTTCTCTTAGAGAACCTACCTTCCGTTCTCAAAATATCTTAGGAACCTTCAATATCTGCTTCATGCAGATCAGTTGTTTCTAATCTCCAAGGGCACCTGCATTCATACACACACACACACACACACACACACAGAGACAGAGAGAGATAGAGAGAGGACACAGAGAGACAGACAGAGAGACAGACAGAGAGACAGACAGAGAGACAGACAGAGACTGAGACAGAGAGAAGGAGAAAATAATATAAGGTAAGTAAATAAAATTAGACTTAGATGAGTGATAATTTCAAGAGATACACAAGTCAAAAGAAAAAATTCTGACTTTATTAAGGTTGATAAGACTGAAGCTCTTTACCATTCACCCCTTTTAAGTGAGTCAATAAATTTAATCCTCAAGTAAGACAAGGTTAAGGCTCTGGAGATGCCACAAGTCACATTTAGTTAGAGAAGGCAGCTAGTGCTATTCAGAGGACTAAAAGTCACAGTTCACATTAGCTTTGATTTTGTGTCTCAAGGAGGAGGGCTGTTGAACATATATTGCTTTCCACTGCCACACTCAAACCAAATCACACTCAAGAGAAGCTGAACGAAGTAGTTTTCTTTTAAAATGGTTTGTGGTTTCTTTTATGAGAGTTTAGGAAACATCCCACAGTATTGATTGAGGTGAATGTATAGATCTACAGAATACCACAATTTTAGAGTAAGCACCATGAAGACAGAGCAAAAGTTATTGAATCAATTAGCAGGTCAGATAAATTCTGACAAATGCTGTAACCGCAAGGTCACAAACATATGCAAATGCCTACACATGCATACACACACAATATACACGCATACACACATACAAACAGTCACACACAGAACACACATACACATACAATATACAGATTGTCACACACATTAACATAGACTCGTACACACATGCACACAAACATATGCATCCTTCAGTCATTATGAATTTGAAAAGAGACTCTGATGAAACTTGTGTTTCACACTGTCATAGGTTTATCCCAGAGGATGGAGAGCCTTGAGTACAAAATAAGCTCATTATCATTCTTATTTCACAGGTATTAAAGGTAAAATTGAATCTCATTAAGCGTCATGTGGAAACATTGTATCCTAACAGAAATAATAGCAATGATTTTCATGCCTGCACTCCTCTGCTGGTAGTTTGTTAATGTTTGTTAGTTACAATATCATCCGTTTTCTTTCTTAGAAAAGAGATCACTCTTATTCTAGACAAAAAATTGAAACTCTTTATAAACATTATTTTACATGATTAAAAATTAAAATACTTTGAAAATTGTTCTGTACGCACCTCTGATGACATCTATTGGTGATGTGTCACTACAAAATACAGAAATTTTGTTCATAATTAAAATAATTCACATTTTTAACAAATGACAATTAACTTTAAATGTTGACATTTACTGTGTCATGAATATGACTGGAACATAAATTTTAAAAAAAATGCCAAATGGTCAAATTCAATCAATTTTGTTATATTTCTAAACTTTAACTGCATCAAAAAATTAGATATTAATAGTATTTTATATCTTATAATAGATAGGCATCATTTGGAAAACCCACATTAAGCTGTATTTTTCGCTTATTTTTCCTTATATAAATAATTTCTGAATAAAGAAGCTTATCCCTTTTATGCCATCAGTAAAGACAAATAAATAATCCCCAGTGATAAAATGCACTTAGTGTGATAAATTTTCTTACCTCTGTCTCCTATCAAATACAAATAGATGTATGTACTTACAATGCTTAAATTTGAAGCCAAACTAATAATACACTGCAAAGACACCACATGAAACCCTACGAATTCACTGACCAGTATCTGTATTCAGCTTTAAATTACTCCACACTAGTAATCTCACTTAATCCAATATTCTCACCATCTGACTAAAGTTTTCTAGATCAAGCATCTGTAAAAGGAGATGTGACTGGCAGGTATTTACACTTTGTCTTAACCCTCGGCTTATGAGGTTGAAGTTCAAAATAATGTCATGGCATATGCTAGGTCTGTATGTTTGTACATTCTTTTGAGATAGGGTCTCACTACAAAGCCCAAGATGGCCCCAAATAACTGCACCATTGCCTCAGATTCCTGAGTATTGTAGTTACAAATGTGTGTTGCCCTCACCAGAAAAACAAAATTGCAATTAGTAAGACCAAAGAAAATACCACCTTTCCATACACAGATTTGTTGTAGGATAATGCTCTTGTATCTGTAAAGATTTGTCACTTGTACTGGTTTAATAAAATGCTGATTGGCCAGTACCCAGGCAGGAAGTATAGGTGGGGCAACCAGACTAAAATTCTAGGAGGAGGAAAGGCTCAGTCTGCAGTCACCACCCAGATGCAGAGGAAACAAGATGAAAATGCTACACTGAGAAAAGGTACCAAGCCATGTGGCTAAACATAGGTAAAAATTATGGCTTAATTTAAGTTGCTAGATAATAATATGCCTGAGCTAATAGACTAAACAGTTTACAATTAATATAAGACTCTGTGTTTCTTTGGGACTGAAAGGTTATAGGACCAGACAGGACAGAAACTTCTGCCTACCCAGATGTTTCTTAAAATGCTAGATATAATGATACTTTGAGGCACAATATTAGATGACATTTCATAATACACACATTACCAGATAGCATAAAAAGAGTCTTGGCTAGTTGTCAAATCCATTCAGAATTAAGTATTTCCTCTATGACATTTAGTGATCTCTGATACTCAGGAAATACTAGCATCATATGTGTATAATATCAGGTGATGAAGAAAGTTAAATAGAGATGCTCAGAGTAAAAAAAAACGTATCTAGTTATTAGAACAAAACTCAATTTTAAATGCCTGCATATGATAGCTTTAAAGGGTTTGTTTGAAATACTCATAATGTATTTGTCATTAGCCAGAGTTTAATACATACAAAATTTTAAAAAATGCATGCAAAGCTAAAATAATTCATCCCCTTTTACACTACATTTTGTAACAGTTTAAATAACCTGACTTTGTAAATTAAACTCCCATAATAAGATTTATAACTGGTGTCAGTTTTTATTAATAAGAAGAATGTTATTCCTTTTTATCTAAGTTTTTCCATCTTTACCTCAAGAGGACAATATACCATCATTACAATATAATAATAAAATATATGATTTGGTGTTTTTTAAAAATCATAATGTGCGTTTATAAAATTCATAGTTTAGTTGATTTTCAAGTTCTTAATTTTGTAAGTTTTAACTAGTGAATGAAATTTTAAAAAATTCAATACATTATCTCTTTAAGTAAAATATCTAGTAGAAAACAAAAACAAAAAAATGAAGAGTTGATGTCACTATGGCCTAGCATCAAGCAATACATGCATACCTGCTACAAATGTCAATAGAAGCTGTTTCATGAACGTATACATATGTTGCTATGCCAACAGAGGATACCTAGATAGTAAGTAAGGTTTCTTGTGTAGTCATACCTCTGAGTCCCTGGTATTGTACAGCTAACTGTACCCTCTAAGAGTGACAGTATCTTCATCAAGACAGCTATGACTATTTACAAAAGAACCCCAGCACTGGACACGTTGACTGTTGGAATTCTTTTCTCTAAGGATAACGTAAAGATATTTCACTGAACATCATCTGAGCTTCTACTTTCTCTTTTTTAGACCTCTTAAGGTGTTTTACGTAATTCTGATGCAATCTCATATGGCCTCATGGTCTTGGGTTATGTTACACTATGTAAGGTTAAATGAAGTGGCAGTTGTAACATGCTTTAGGGAGAATCTTTATCTATGCTGCTGGTGAGACTTTTTGGTGCTATAACTGCTTGTGATTACCCTCATTTCTTAACACAACCACTCAGTATTGCTCTGTAGGTTAGTCCAATATGTGCCCCAAGCTTGATTTTGTGGATCATCCTTTTATTCTTTCATTTCATTGTGCTCATATGGAACAGGTAGATTTTTATCTGTGTTTTCACAAAGAACACTTCGGACAAACATTGGTTTATTGAATGTAATGGCAGTATAGTTATCCCGTTGGAATTGTACTTATGACAGTGAACACTATTTAAACTATTTGATTTGTAACTAAATGCATGAAAGTTACCTGATCTACACATTTTAGTTATGTAGAATTATTTATGACAATCACAATACCCCCACTGAAGCATACAGTGCTCCTTAGATGAATTATAGGGTAATCGTGGGAGGAAGAAGACTGCTGAAGGATACTGGACAGGGGATATTAAGATAGCGGACAGAGAATATACATCGCAAGATCCTACTCAGCTTTTACATCATTTACTCATTTTAGCTCAATACACTTTTCCCAGAAAAAAAAAACATAAAATGTCTGAAAGATGCGTTTACAACTGCAAGATTCATAACATACATACGTAAAAATCAAGAAGAAAAAAATTATGGGGTTGAAGGGGAGGGGAGAGGCAGGGAGGGGAGCAGAAAAATGCAGAGCTCAATAAAAATCAATAAAAAATATGTAAGTTGGGAATGTGGATTAAAAGTTTAGTCTATGTCCAAGTTATTTTGGAAATGTGTTTCTGAGGTTTTGCTTAAGTTACAAAGGAATGTGTATTTATCTGTGTGAATCAAAGTCTTCATCTCCATATGAGGGGCACTAAAAATATTCATAATACTAGTGCTTGATTACATCTTTCTTATATGACAAAGAAACTGAACTGTTCTGAAGCTCTCAAAAATCCTTTAACCTTACAAAAATGGAATTTAAATCATGAAGAATGATGACAAGGCACACAATTCTTACATAGTTGGTAAGGTATTAATATTTGAAGAATTATCATCTAAGATTTGATGAGAAATTTCACAAAAATATGTTAGAGCATGTGTTCACAACCAATTTGTTCATTCAAGTGTAGTCACGAATCGGAAATGTCATTAATTAAAAATTGAATAGTCAGATATGGTGACATGCCCTTGCAAACCAGGCAACTGGGAAGCAGAGATGGGTGGATTTCTGGTATTTACTGGCCAGGCAGCTTGCCTTTACTGTTTAGGTTCAGGACAATATGTGATATTCTCCAAAAAACAAGATGATGGCAACTTGAGCAGAGGGAGACCTGTAACCTCTACATCCAGAGGCACAGCACACAAACACAGGCACACTAAGATTGCCATCTGTGGATTAGTATAATGAGTTATGACTGAACCATTGCCATAAACATATTAGAGTTAAACTCAAATGAATGCACATATTATACTCTTGATTTTATTTTAGTATATAAGTAATGCTAAGCTTTATAAGTATTGTGTAATTCAACATATCTCTTGCTAAATAAAGTCCAATGTATCCATCTAATTAAGACTTGGGATATAGCCATCCATGACAGAGCAGATATGGACCATTATTCCTGTTACTTATTACAAAAGAAGTTCTTCTATAAACAAAAAGTAGGTTATAAAATCTTCTTTTATTTCTGAATCGTACTCTATAGGCCAAATTGCTTAAGATCTCACTATGTAGTTCAGGCTGTCTTATCACTCATTGTAATCTTCCTGAATACTGGGATTATAGGCATGAGATACAAAAGACAGCTTATCTTCATCATCATCAATATCATCATTATCATTATCATAATTATTGTTGTTATTTAGTAAATACTGTGCAGAATATAGCATGTTAGATCAAGAAAAGGGGAAAGGTGGTTATTTTAAGTGGGCTTGCTACAGCAGGTCTCACACTGATTAAATAAAGCCTGGATTACAAGAAGTGTGAGGTTTATACAATGCATAATGGAAAAAAGTCCTAAAGAAGGAACAGAAAATAAATATGTGGGTGACACATGTCAGGCTAGTCTGCATGGAATTAGTACAATTGTAGCAACATAGGCCAACTATTTAAAAAAGGTCTGTGTATACTAAAACACACATAAGAAGCTACAGAGGGAGCTAAGCAGGTATAAATGCTTGCTATTCTTGCAGAAAACCTGAGTTTGACTTCCAGTACCCAAACGATGGCTCACAACCATTATAACTCCAACAGCACAGGATCACAAAAACCTTGTTCTGACTTCTACAGGTAACAGGTATCATGCAATGAACATACACACCGACATGCAAAACATTTATATACATAAAATAAACTACAGAAGTCTAAAAAGATGCTTATGTTTATTTGAAATTCCAGATGTAAGTGAAATTGAGTATCTGACTTTATATCTTCCACTCCTTTGACATCCTAGTTCAGAGGGGTAAAGGGAGAGTAAAGATTCTTACCCTGTAGCTGTAAATATATTTTGCTAGTTTCATACTTAATTTGTATTATTCTATTATTCAGTAAAACGTGTACCATTCAACATCATGCATATAAACAAACATGAATTATTAGGCTTATCAATACCGGGTATATTAATCAAACACCTACCAAAGGTTCTAAGTACTATTAAAATCTTCATGACAAAAGTCTTATGAGCTTTAGCAATAAAGTTAGACAATATAAGCAAAAATTAACTTAAAAATTTCTGATATATAATAAAATATAATAAACTGAATCGTATGATGTTTTCAGAAAGTGAAAGTTATGTAAGACATACTTATTATAAGGGAGATATGTGTGTGTACACACTTGTAAGCAGGAGTTGTGTGATAAGTTTGAGGGAGTAGTGTATATGTGTATGTGTGTTTATGCACCACTGTAAAGGCAGAAACCGCCGGGCGGTGGTGGTGCATGCCTTTAATACCAGCACTAGGGAGGCAGAGACAGGCAGATCTCTGTGCGTTCGAGGCCAGCATGGTCTAAAAGAGCTAGTTCTAAGACAGGCATCAAGAACTACAGAGAAACCCTGTCTTGAAAATATAAAAAAGCAGAAACTACAATTTTGAAATATGACATTTTCATTAAAAGTGAGGACAGTTTTAAATATATATTTTATTTTAATTACTAAGATAATAAAATTAAAAACTGGATTCCAAATACATTTATAATGAATCTATTTTAGGATGTATTTGTTGAACAGTATACAAAGGATTTCAAGGAATATCAATGAAGCTCAATGTTTGAGTGCCTGGACAAATTCTGAGACTGATTGTGAACACTACACTCACTCATATAAATACAAAGATGATAGATAGATACTATCTATCTATCTATCTATCTATCTATCTATGATGATAGATAGAGCAAGAAAGGAAGTTATAATATCAAAAGCTAGGATGCTGAAATAAGAAGGTTCTCATGTCCAAGTTTAGCTTACACTCTATTGTGAGATAGTATCTCTAAAAGTAAAATAAAATATTCATAATTGTTTTTATGATGAATAGGAGGACTTTGCACTCTGGGAACAAACTTCATTTCTTTTATCTCTTGTACAAATATCCATAATTGCTCAAATGTCAACTGATCCATCATCTTTATAGGCTGAAAAAGTTTCAGTTCATTTTCTTTTCCATTCTTCTGTGTTAGCAGCTGTTATCTTGTATATTTTCCTAAAACATTATTCTGCAAGCCCATTCATAAAACTCCATTTATTCAAGAGCAATCTAAATAAAAACAATATAAAAAGGATTCCAAAGTGCATTCAAAAACAATGTAGTTTGTTTACTGCATCATAAACTTTGCAAGGTTTGTGTCCTAAAAATATCCATTTGCTACTGAGTGAATTTTACTGTTGCTCTGTGGACAATTTGCACCAGGCTAATGTGGAAAAACAGTTAACATTCTATCCTGCTTTTTGTAAACACAGATTTGAGCTAGTAGATATGAAGCATATATCTGTCAAATAGCATGTATCTAGAATATATAAAGAACTCAACAAATTGCTAATAGGATCATACAGAAGCCAATAAAACATCAAAGTGTCTTTGATGAGACATTTCATAAAATAAGAAAGACAAATGGTAAATAAGCGAGAAGAAATATGTGCATCACCATTACCCTTTAGGGAAAGCAAGTTAAAATTACAAATAGATATTATTAAACCTCCATAAAATTAAAGCAAAGCATCAACAACAGCAAATACTACAGAATAATGAAAGGAAGGAGAAGAGAAACTTTTTAAAATTTTTTTTATTAAAAGTTTCCACCTCCTCCCCTCCACCCATTTCCCTCCCCCTTCCCCCACTCCTCCTTCCCCTTCCTCTCCAGTCCAAAGAGCAGTCAGGATGTCCTGCCCTGTGGGAAGTCCAAGGTCCTCCCCCCTCCAACCAGGTCTAGGAAGGTGAGCATCCAAACATACAAGGCTCCCAAAAAGCCCATCTGTGCAGTAGAATCAAAACCCAGGGCCATTGTCCTTGGCTTCTCAGTCAGCTCTCATTGTCAGCCACGTTCAGAGAATCCAGTTTGATCACATGCTCCATCAGTCCCAG
>LOEQ01000970.1:142265-161909 GCA_001685075.1 Bramus lutescens | reverse complement strand
GAGGGAAATGGGAGGAGGGGAGGAGGTGGAAATTTTTAATAATAAAAAAGAAAAAATGCAAAGATAAAATATATATTCCAGAAACACTTTCATATCTGCAAAATTATTTTCAATTATCTTCCGGTTTAATTTGTTTAATTCATAGCAACTTTTCTATTTTCATTAAAAACAACAAACCAGACATATATCATACCAGATGTCTGAATTCCTAATGATAATTTATCATGTATCTTTAGGCTCTCCCCTTTCCTCCAACCTAGAGAACTCAAATCATTGCCATCTAGAATTCTGGTAAGTGTTTTGTAGAATACACCGTGCTCAAACCACAGAGTATTTAATTACTTATAATCTGAGATTTTCATCCAAAGCTGCCTCCCTAAAAACACATTTATTTGAAGACAGCATGAACTATCCTAGTTATTATCTTTTCAAAACATTAATATAAGCCAGAAAGACCTTCACCAGGCATGTAATATGAATGCATGAGATTGTTTCCCCAGTTGATGTGGTGTCCAAAGGAAAAATAAAGGAAAATTAAAGGCAACACGTTGATAACAATTCATCATATATTTCAAAACAGCTAGAAGCGAGAATAAAGAAGGTTGCTAACATGAAAATGATGTGTGTTCGAGGTGATTTATATGCCAGTTATTCTGGTCTGATCATCACACTGTATGCAATGCAAAATATTATATTATACCTCATAAATACAAATAATAGTCCTGTGTCAGTTAAAATTTTAAGAACATTTTTAGAAAGAATCATGTAAAGTTCTTGTATTTTTCTTCTTCTGTTTCCTAATATTTAAAGTCATGAATGCTTTAGCATTTGACTTTAGCACATTTAAAAGATTCAACTTGGAATTTCTTATTAATTGGTTGTTAGAGAATTTTACAGGATTAATGTACACATTTTAAAGAATATATCAAAATAATTGGAAAGCATAGGAATGTCACACATCTAATTTTATAGAAGGAAACTAATGATTTTTATATTGTTACTAAAGCATGGTAAATGTGCATATGCATTTTATTAAAATTTTAATAAATGTGACATTCTGTGCTACAAACAGTAAAATAATAATTTCCTTTCATATTCCAGGCAATTTTTCAATTGTATTGGATACCACAGGTTCTTTCTCATAGGAATTATTAATCTTGAAAGGTCAACTATACATATCTTCTCCTAATAACTTTGTGGCTGGTTAAATCTGAATATCTGCCTAATGAGCAGCATGCCCATCAACTTGAATTTTCTTCTATTGCTGTAGGTGGTCAGAAACTTGCAGTGCATTTCCTAGAGCAACCTGGGATCAGGAACCCAAATCTTTCTGAGGGGCCGCCTAGTGTGAGAAGCTAGCAAGAGGATCTAAGAAGGATGATGACCTTTTTGAATGCATAAAGGCACCCAGACGATCAGGAATTGCAACAAGCCTCTGACATATTCATAAATAAATCACACTTTAGCAATATCCTTGTCTTCAGAGAGGGTGCAATGAACTTCAAAGCACAGTAACATAGATATGGTCACTCAGCCATGGAAGGGCTTAGAAATGGAATTTTCTAAATCATAAACTAGGCTTGTCCAAGCACACTGTCCTAGATCACAGGCCTTCAAATTGGAGGAAGGTGAGCTTACATTCTGATCCTGCTGTTTTCCATCACAAGGCTTCTATGCCTTGGCTTCATCGTCTATCACAAAGGGTTTGTAAAAACCCAGATTGCATGGAGCCATGATCTTGAGATCATGAAGATAGCCCTTAGCAGACCTGCAGCTCCTGGAGCATTTTAATCCCAGTCATTGCACTTGTGACTGCTCTTTGTCATTTATCCCTAAATAGGTATGAACATTGGGAATTCAAATTTACTCAGAAACATTGCCTAGTAAAATTCATGCGACTCCAGACAGGTTAGAAAATTCCTTTTCTCAGAGTTTCCTCTGTATGACACAATATGATAGTGAAACCTCTCTCTAGGTTCTTAGAAGAATTAAATGAGTTAGAATGAAAACACTTTAAAAAGTGGTTTGAAAAATGAAATAAATATCATTTTTTAGCCGTTGTATTTTTTTAATTAATTTTCAGAACCTGCCACCATGTTCCAGATTCTAAATCTATAAGAATACAGCATAGATTTCATGATATGGAGAGTCTAGAAATACATAAAAAGAAAGCAGTGCTTCTTGCTTTGGTTAGTGGTTGTTATGGTTGTGGGGTGAGTGTGTGTATGTGTGTGTGTCTGTGTGTCTGTGTGTTTGTGCCAGAGATCAACCTCAGCCATCATTCCTCAGGAGATGCCTATCTTGGTTTTTATTTGTTTATTTGGTTTGGGTTTGGGTTTGGTTAGGTCTTTTGTTGTTGTTTTGTGTTGTTTTGCTTTGGTCTGTAAAAAAACATCTCTCACAGGGAACTGAAGCTCATCAATTATGTTTATTGCTAACCAGCAAGCTCCTCAGGTCCTCCCTTCTTTTTTCTCTCCAGAACTGGAATAGGAAGTGTACCACCATGCCCAGTTTTTCCATGGGTGATGGGGTTGAACTCAGGTCCTCAGCACAGCAAGCACATGAAAGACAGATATGACTCCCACCACGCAGGAGACAGAGTCCTCAAGACAGTGTTCAAGGCATAATTAGAAGAAATCATTTTAGAATGTTTTAAACAACTACTTCAAGAGTGACTACTTAAACAACATGTAACTTGCTTATAATACCAGATAGCATATTCTAATCCCAATAAAGTTTAAAGATAACAGCTGAGACAGGTGTTGGGGACGTAAAACTATTTTTAAAACTTTAGTTTCTTCTCTTTGGAAACAGAACTGCTTCATGAGGGTTGATCAGAAAAATCAAGGTTCAAAGAAGGAAGGAAGTAGGGGACATAGATTCAGAACCTGTGGACTATCAACTTTGTTCAGTAATAACGGGGGAGAGAAACAGACCTCTTTATCCTGTCAGGGGCAGACTTACATCTTAACTCCTTTAAAAGGTATTTTAATGTCAATATTAGCCAGGAGGACATACTCTCAGAATAACAAACAACCTTGTTAAAGAGGAACCAGGGGAAAAGGCAGGCAGAGAAGGGTGTGTGTGCTGTGTAGATTCACACACGTATCTAATGTGTTAACAACACTGTTCCTTTGTTTTTAGCTTCTCTTCAGACTGGTGACAATCCACAACAGGACAAAAACACAGAGTGGTAGTTAGCAATCATTGGGGCAACACGCACCACAGCACGCAATAGGTGTAAGGCAGGTCTTTCCCGGAGGGACAAAGAATTGAAATTAAGATAAGCTGAAATAACATACAAATAAGCTCTATGTTAATCAGCCATACCCAAATTTTGCATCTGTTTCCTGCTTCAGCTTTTGAAGAATAAAACCTTATTTTAGACTTAGGCTAAGACCGTCAGCCCATGGCCATGTGAGCTGCAAGGGGTTAATTGTAAGCCAAGCCAATAAATGGAGATGAATGGTTAGTGTTCCTAGAAAGAACAGCCCAGTTTTCCAGATTTCCTGAGGAAGGAGCTGCACAAACTGGCTTATTTGATTTTGCAGACGGAAGCAGGTAGCATGAATCAAGCAGGAAGCAGAGCCCTCAAGAGAATATTCAGAGAATGATTAAAAGGAAGTATTATAGAAATTTTTTTAAATAATGACTTCAAGCAAAAATAGAGAGAGGTTGTGAAGGAATGAAAACAGAGTTTAATCCCTGTGCCACCCTTTACCAATGACATCTTGGAGCCTTCTGTACCTTTCTGAGCCTCCAATGAGTCATCTAGAAAATATGGAGGGAGGTGTATTTGGCAGGGTTAAAGATTAAATTATAATAAATTACAGCTTAAGTCAATTGCCTGGCCAATATTACATGTTTAATATGGATGGCCATAATAATTTTTAATTACAAGCTGCTCTCAAACGAGGATCAGTAAAGTTATTTATTCATCCAGAAAATGTGTTTTGGGGACAGTTATAGTACCAAAAAAATATTCCTCAAATTCAATGTCCTAGACCCCCAGTAGTAGAGATTTGAACTTGAGCAAATAATGTGACTGATTGTACAGCAAAACCAATGACTCAGTTCTGGAATCATGGCCAGAACAATCTAAAGCCTAGGAGAGGAGCTCAGGAGAGCAAAGTTCTCAGAGTGTATCTTAGAAGGCATGCTGTGCTATGTGTGTAGAAAACAAAGGAATGGGATTTTACAAATGCTGAAGTATGGAATTACAAAACACCCTATTCTTTCTAGAGACCATAATAACTTCCTAGAAACCTCTGAACATTTCATTTGTCATGAGGATTTTAACAGGGTGTCCATATAATTTTACCAAATGCAATATCTTCTCACAATGTAACATTCATTGTGCACCATGCACAATGCAAACACTACTGTAAAGTAATTGGTCACTTTTTCCTATCTGTCATTCAGTATTTCTACGTGAGCACTTTGGCAAGTTCAAAGATTCTGTTCTCACCTGTAAGGAGAGAAGTGGTGGTAGAAGTAATTTCTTCCATCATTCCATTCTTTCTATGAGTGAGACACATTTTTAATATAACAATCAATTTCTTAACATCTATTAAATGCAAAAATGTGATTTTTGGCATGCACACAGTTCACATACATGCATGCAAAACATTCATTAATATAAAAAGAAAGAAATAAATGTTGGAAAATTTAATGTGTAACTAAATATATATATACATGTATAATGGTAAAAATAGATATATCACAGGTAGATAAATGATAGATGGATGGGGGAGAGAGAGAGAGTACCTTTGCTTAGCCTTGCAGTTCTAAAACACTACAGTTTCTTGACCAACTATTTAAAATCCCACTTAGCAAATTACAGAGAGAAATTTCTATGGTCATAATGTAACACACACATTATTTCATGCCAAACTAATACATGGAGGGAGGAGGGTGAGTGGGGGAGCAGGAGGGGAATGGGAGGAGGGGAGGAAGTGTAAATTTTTGAATGGAAAAAATAAAAAAAAGAAAATGTGGCAAAAGTCAATGGTTAATAAAATCTCTTTTCTTGATGAAAAAAAAGAATACTCATTGCCTTTAGTGTGATATGTAGTTGGTCCTTCAAGAAGTAAGACGGGGCCATCACTGCAGAGCCATTGTAGGCTATAAAACAGAATTCATTTTCTAGATTGAGAAAGTGTCCTTGAAAACTGAAACTAACTTACTCACCTATGCAGTTATATGGTTTAGGACTAAAAACCCAAACCAAGTAGGCTCAAGCAAACAAAACTTTTCCCTGTGCGGACAAAACTGTCCAAAGGTGAGGCTGACTTTTGGGTGTGGCTGACTGCAGGTGACCAAACGGTGTTGGCAGCATAGTTGCTCTTTTCCTCCTACTCTATCACTACCTTCTGCTCTCTTGGCTTTTATTCAAGGCCACGCAGTAGTAACCAATCCAGCCCCTCCCATAGACAGTGCCATAAGAAAAGAGGAGCTGCCGCCTAAACCTGTTTCCAAAAGGCTGGGAAGCTTTTATATGAGTCTGCATTAGTCACCTGCCTGCTCTGAACTTATGACTGGAATCAATGAAAAGCGGACTCTTTGACTTTCAGGACAAGATAATGCCTGAAGATAAAAGTAGAGTCCCACTTAGGCCACAGAGACACAACATGAGGATGCCACGGGTCCTACAAATGTGGTTGATGCTGAAAGAGAAAGGAGAGTAGATAAGAAGACGAGCACCCAGTTAGTCCAATATCTGCTACTTCCCAACTACTGCCAAGGACAAGTAGGCCCGCCACAATTCATCTCAGTTGTGTCAGTAGTCAGATTTGAAGAGTACAAGACAATTAAGCCAAGTTTTAGAGGCATACACATGCACAGCTCTATGGTATAAGGTGGAAATTTTTCTAAACTACCTAGGAAGAAAATCAAATTATTCACTAGTCTTCATAGTCACAAATAACTTTCACATGCCGACATTAAAATACTACTTTTTCTAGGTGTAAACTACATACAGAGTACATGTACTTCAAATAAGAAAAATATTAGCATGTGGCATATGAAACATCTCTTAATTCTAAATCCTGTTTGGTTTGAAGAGCATTCATTTGACTGCCTATAGGATTCAGGAAATAAAATGACAGGTAACAGTCTTCAGGCAACAGACTTGAACATGGCAAGGGAGAAAGGGTCTGTTATTATTGTTTTTCCTTCCCCAAACCAGAATGAATCAAAAGCCTCTTTCTGCTTCATTGCTCATAAGCAGTCATAGGCAGAGGTGTTATTCTGAGGACCACCACCTTATCTTTTCCTATACCGCCTAGATGTCTGCAGTAGGGAGTGGGAAGGAAAAGAGCTAATGTGATACCTAGTAGCTGCAGTTTAACTAATAGTGGAAGAATAAACTGTATGTAACTAAATGGAGTTGCTCTATATTAAGGAAGAAGACACTTGCATCACAAGCAATTAGTTCAGGGGATATGATTCAACATGAAAGTAAAAAAGAGAATTTTTCATATGTATATATGCAGTGAGGGTGTATATATGTTTACATGTTGGGAGTACATGTATATGTACTGGTACAACCAAAGGTTACTGTTGGGTGTCTTCTCAATCTCTGTACTTCTTAGATATTGAGACAGAATCTCAGAATCTCAGAATCCAGAGCTTGCTGATTAAGCCAGCCTAGCTATGCAGCTGCTGTGGAGATCCCTCATCTACACCTCCTGCACATTGGGTTTGCAGGCTGGCCATCATGTCCACCCAGTTTTTACAGCTCTTTTGTTGGGACTGGGAAATCCAAATCCTCATCCTCACACTTGTCAAGCAAGGACTTTATCCAGGGAGCCATGTCCCCTACCCAAAAGACAATTTAAAAAGAGAGGATTTTCACCAACCACCTTCAAAAAGAGCTGTTTGAAGACAAGATCCACACCTTAGTTATCATCACACTTACACTCATTAGCACACTGCACTTTCCATGACTGGTAGTGGTTCAAAAATTATTTCCAAATACATTTTATTTGATGAGCAGAGATGAAATGCAACAATAAATATTAAGTTACACTTCTAGCAAACTCACTGCAAAAGAACACTCTGAATATAAGCTGAAGCCAGGTTTCTATCCATATCATCTATCTATTAACCTTTTTATTGTTTTCAGTATTTTGTGTATATAATCCTGAGGTTGGAAAAAACAAATACAGTTAATTATCTGTTGTGCAGTTTGCACTGTTCAATCACTCTTTTGTCTCTCTGATATCTGAGCTAAATCAGTTTAAAGTTACTTTTCAAGGGAGAATTGAGCAAGCTAAATCCATGTTTTATGGTAAGGTCTATACGTAACTTTTGGCAGAAGTTATATAGCAATCCCGGAGGTAGTATGACTATATATGAACAGGGACTGCTGCCTGGGTAAACAGCACTCACAGGCCATGCAAAATAGTTGCAGTGCGCTGGGATGATTCCACTATCAAGAACCCACCTTGAGAACTTCAGAAGTAACTTCTTTCTGATTTGGTGTGTGTGCTGTATTCTAATAACTGGCCTCTAAAACTGAAATACTCGTTCTCCAAGAATTCCCCTTGCTTGTGTTTCAAATGCCACAGACAGATTGGCACCTCCAGGTTAGGGATCTCAGTATGTAGACATAAACAGAAGATACTGTAAGAAGGGGCTGTTTCTGCAGCTTTCTGATCCAGAAACTAAGAGCTAGAATCTAGAATCACCTTGACAGCTCTGCACCCTTCACATGGGACCTCTAGCACATCTGAATAAAGGCGGGGTGTGTAGGTTGGATCATGAGACACAAATCTACTGTGGTACTAGTTATGTTCTTCTAAGCTCTTAGACACTCACTTTGGCCCATGTGATGGGACGTGTGGAGTCATCTTAGTGGATAATTCATTTTGAAACAAAGCAGACTCCATCATCAGAGGCAGCCCAGTCACTTTACCTCCCATTTCACTCAAGACTCAGGGCACCAAACTCCCCAGTTCTAAACTAGCCCTAGCCTCTGATGATGGAACTGTGCCTAGAGGTAGGACTATATAAAAGAAGGACAACGTCCTTTATCTCAGAGACTTGCCTCTAAGAGTGAATACACGCAAGAGGATACATACTAAATTCATTGGATAATATGTGGATTTCTTCTTGATACATCATACCATTTGTCACAGTTTTTATTAAGAGTATTTAAGATATTAATGAACAATGTTGACAATGTGAAGGGATACTTTAATATCAGACTTGGGTAACCAAGGAAAACTAAGTGACTTCTCAGATGACAGGTGAAAGATGGATATTTAGGCCAACCAAGGACAGCACTGATTAGTGCCCCAGGGTAAAACAGCATGTCAGAGTCAAAGACTTTCTAAAAAAAAAAATAAATAGCTCTCACCCAGAGAAAACAAAGGAAGAAAGTGATCGGATGCTATGCTGGAACATATGGCAAAAAATAGATCATAGACACAATGGACCATCACAAAATTAATGATGAAGCTTCAGGGTCTCCACTTCCGCAGAATCATTCCAAGGGCCTGGTATGGACCATAGTAAGATGTTGTCATGAGCTCATGTTCTTGGAATTTTTTTAACAGAAAGCTGGTGTTGGACTGACTTGGAAGTTGGGGACATTAGGCTAATGTCATATCAGTCATATCGGCTATTCTAACAACTTGAGTCTAGTGTCACAGTCGTGTCTAAGAATGGGAAATGCAAGCCACCTCAGTGTAGGCAGGACTTTCTTCTTGATGGGTATGGCATGATTGATGAAACTTAAAGACACAATTTGTATTGTCATTTAGAAAATCATTTCCATGAAACAGGTATGGGAATTGAGAACTATAAATTCCTAATGTGGGTGAATAGGAAGAGTATTATTACTTACCACTTTTAAATTATTTTTAAACAGTTGGTCTATTTCAAGTTAAAGTGAGCAATAAATGAAATCAAAAGGAATTGTTCTGACATTGATAAGCAAATTATAACAACAATCTTCCACATCGTATCAAATAAAACGATAAAGAGAAAGAAATACATTTTGAATAGAAGTAATGAACAGTCTTCTGGCTACTTCACTAATCTAATTAATGAAGAAGAGTAAATGATGTGAACATATTGGGAACACACTTAAGTTTCTTGCTGATTTAACATGAAATGCTTACATCAACAAAGATGACTGCTAACACTCCCATGCAAAGGGGCAAATTGCTTACTGCCTGCATTAACTCTACCAGTACTGAAGATTTGTCACCAAACAAGAAACTTGAAATGCCCAAAATCTTACAACATGTGTTTGAAAGCAATTGTAGAGGTTTCCCCAAACTTGACAGCATTATTAAATATGTACAGAGCATATAAATAATGATCTGTAAAGCTGAAAGTTATCTCAAAAGATCATATTTTAAAAATCAAACTTGACTATCATGCCAAAGAAAAGACTGATTAATTTTTCTTCCATGTGCTATAGGAAAAAATTTACAAAATTGTTGTCATATAAAAATATAATTAAAAATATACAGCTAGAATAACAAAGCAGGTATTCTAGCTGTGTGGCAGATGGTTCATCATTTAAAATAAAATATTTTTCATTTGAGGATATTTGTGACATTTTTCAAATTTTAAAAATGATTATTTGTTGGCCTTTACCTCACCGTGTGGGGCTCAGTAGGTAAAGGCACTTGCTGGCAAGCCCAATGACCTGAGTTCAATTTTCATAGCCCACACTGTAGAAGAATCAACTCCCACAAGTTGTCCTTTAACTTCCAAATGTGTGCCATTGCATACATACAACCATACAGCACACATACTTACCCCACACACACATAATAATACTACTAATAATGATACTTTAAATGTGCTATGCTTTCCCATGCTAAATATTTAATTTTATTTCTCATTTGGTAGTAAAATTCTTGCATTTCTGAAAATATGCTTGAACATTTTCCCAAGACATTGCCTTCCCCTCCTGTCTGATCTATTCATCTTTTATTTACCACTCAAATGCCATCTTTATACATAGTTCTTTATGGTAGAGAGGTGTGTGTTTTCACAAGGCAAGAAGGCACTAAAATGTTTTAAGCAATTACTCTCTGATAGACCTCTGTTATATACCCTATGACATAACCTTACTTAATCATCCTTGTTTTGAAAGTCAGACAATTGTTTTCTACACTATTTCCTATCAATCAAACCAATATGCCAACTGTCATAATTTTTGCTATCTATGAATGCTATGGTGCTAATTATATAACATAACAAATACTGCTTAAGTATGTTTGTTAAAGATAAGCTTTAACCCTTCAAAGGACCCATTGCAAACTCATACATGGATTTTCAAAATTGGGTTCTTTGTCACAACTATCAACTGTTGGAAGGAGGCCGCTCACTTGTCCCAGCCACTCAGAATCAAAATAATCATACAGAAACCATATTATTTAAATCACTCCTTGGCCTTATAGCTCTAGCTTCTTATTGAATAACTCTTATATATTAATTTAGCCCATTTCTATCAATCTGTGTATCGCCACATGGCTGTGACTTACCGGCTAAAGTTCCATCTGGCTCCAGCGGGGCTACATGGCTTCTCTATGACTCTGCCTCCTTTCTCCCAGCATTCCGTTTAGTTTTCCCTGCCTAGCTCTGTTCATCGGCCCTGCTATAGGGCTCTGCTATAGGCCCAAAGCAGTTCCTTTATTTATCAATGATAATCACAGCATACAGAGGGAAATCCTACATCAATCAACCTTGCAGGTGCTACAGTTATGTGGGAAAATCGCTCATCCATTTTAAAAATAAATATATATGGATTGAATTTCTACACCTGGGACTTGGGGTACACTCAATTTTCTGTATGCATTGTGCTTGAATATATTCTCTTTCAGCCCATCCTAGTCAGTTCTTAACATCCCCATTGAAAATGACACTCTAATCCTTAGGGATTATGCAAACATTGCCCCTGGTCTTCTGCATTACATTGTTAATCCACTAGGATTTAGAAAAGTACAGCTTGAAGAAAAAAAAAGGAAATAATTCTATTGCCCATAATTTAAGATGTTAAAATCAGATCAGTTAAGGCTGCCAACATAAGATATAATTAACACAGCCATTGTGTGAAGGGTATCGCAGCACATATGGTATGGTATGTAAAACCAAACAATGTTGTTTTATAATGTGTGAATATAGATATTCTAGAGTGAAAGATCAAATGGGTGCCTTAGTTCTGAGGCTGCGTTTTAGGCATGGCCCTGATTGTATCAAGTGCAGGTTCCCTATCTGATGATAAAATTGTCTGTTGACATAGAAAGTTATACCTAGTTTTTTTTTAACTTTATATGTCAGGTTCTTAATAGTTTCCTAAATAACAAGGAACACTCTTAGTCAGTTGGCATTTTCCACTGTTTTAATTGCCTGCTGTGATATAATTATTGTGACATTTTAGGATGTTTTTAACATCCTGAATTAAATATTCTGACATCCCACAGAGCTCTTCATGAAAACAGTCAAACTGTATTCAAGTCATTAGCAGTCTACAGCTGTCCTTTAATATTAAAATTATTTTCCAACACAAAACACAGATGAAAATTAAAGTATTTAATAACTTTGAGCTCAGGTTAGATTTTATTCTACATTACCCTAATTGTCAAGTAAAGGAGGACAGGGCAACTCTGAGATTCTTCCATTAAACTTCATCTGAAGAGCAAGCAAATTAGGGCCACCTCTTGATAAAAAGATAATGAACAAAATGTACTGATTTCAAAAGTGCAATTAGCCTTGGATTACACAGTCACAAGTCTGCATCAGGATAATCACAGGAACACCCCAGCTTCTTCTCTATTGTCTTAGAGAGCTGACTCACTCCATTTTATTCCCTTATTTATTTGTGTCCCCGTTTGCTTCATCAAATATGTTCAAAGAAGAATCTGACATCATTATCTAATTGGTATATTTCAAACCATAGATCATCCTATCCTGAGCCTCTTGTGGTAAAATGCTGAAGGATTTCTGAGAGGGAGCCTAGCTGGAGGAACTAGTGATTGGTAAGACAACTCTCCCTTTTCATCTGAAGCCTCATAAGCATCTCGACCCTTAGCACATGTGGAACTAAACCTTCCCCTTTGTATCACCTGCATTTCCTGCTGCTTTGATAAAACACCCTGACAAAGGCAACTTAAAGGAAGAAAATTTTTATGCTCACAGTTCTAGGGTATGGTCCGTCGGGAAGGGGTAGTCATGGTTGTCAGAGCTTCAGGCAGCTAAGCACATTAAACCTATTTAGGAAGCAGAGAGCAGTCAAGGCTAACATGCAGCTGGCTTTCTCTTTTTTATTCATCCAGCACCTCCACCTATGGAAAGGTATCACCCAGAGTTAAGGCAGGTATCCCATCTCAGTTAATGCAATCTAGATAATCCCTCATAGAAATGCCTAGACACAGGTCTTCTAGGTGAATCTAGATCCTGTCAAGATGACAGTATTAATCATCATACCTTCCCCCCTCCCTTTACCTTCTTCACACACAATTCCTCTCATATTAGAAAGTTTCAGTTCCTCAGACCCATAAGGTTGGTATTATCATTGACTTGTGCCTTGTTTCTTAGACATGAAAGCTAATTGAAATCTCCTGATCTCATCTTCAAAATATATATGAAATCCAGCACTTCTTACCACGACCTCTCCACTTTTGCTCCTTACTTCAAGCCAGCATCATATTTTTTAATTGTGGTAAAATAAGCACTAACATAAAATTTACCACTTTAACCATTGAAGCATAAAACTCCATAATGTTTGGTATATTCACAGTGACACACTGCCATCACCACTTCAGCCCCTGCTAACCTCTATGCTTTCACTCTTCATGGAACTGATTTTCTTAGGCAGGAATGGAACCATACAAGATTTCTATTATCCCTGGCTTATCTCACTTAAAATAGTGCTAGAGTGTTCATCGACGCCGTAGTGTGTGCCAGAACATCTTTTCCTTTTAATGCTGAGCAGTAGTCTATTGCTTGTTGATGCTACCCATTCCTCTGCCAGTGTACGTACGGATTGCCTCCAGCTTTCGACTGCTGTGGACAATAAACTACAAAAGTTGGTGGTCACATTTTTGGAATCTGAGTGTTTACATAGATGAAACTGCTAGATCCTATGGTGACTTATGATAATCTTATGATTGAATAATTATGAGAGTACTCTGTTTCCACTCTTGCAACCTCATAGTCCAGTCTCCCTAGAAGAGTCAGGGTGATGTTTTCAGATTTTGTATCCTATCATATTTTGTCCTCCTGGAACTTCTGAATCTGCCTGATCTAGCTCCTGACAGTCACCTCCTCACCCTCCGACTCCACCAACTCTCCAGTTTCTCAAGTCTGACTGTCCTCCGGTATATTGGGCCCTGACTGCTGACTGTTCCCACATCCTAGATATTCAATGGAATGATTAATCTTGCGGACTCGAAGGGATTTTGAAGCATGCAGGAGGCACACTTTTGGGTATATCTATGAGGACTTTTCCAGAGGGGATTAAGGGATAAACACATACTTTCAATGTAGAAGGCACCTTCCAGCAGTTGCCTTCTGCATGGTTTTGCAAGTCTCTGCTTCTCCCTGAAGGAGTCAATCTATCAACACTGCCATCATTATCAGTTGGCATCAGACTCCAGCAAGTCAGTCTTCCAATATGGACTCAGTATCAGCAACATTACAAGGAGCATCAACCTTAAGCACTAGATTGAGACTGTCAGGTATTCAGCTTTGTGAACTAAGTAGTACTGGCTAGCTTGTCTGCCTCTTTAGTATGCAGACAGTCATACTATCCAACCCTTTATAGCACACACACACACACACACACACACACACACACACACATACACATACACACANNNAGAGAGAGAGAGAGAGAGAGAGAGAGAGAGAGAGAGAGAGAGAGTGTGTGTGTTTTGGCTTTATTCCTCTGTATTAGTTAGATGTCTAACACAGCCAGATGACTTAATTAATCAGCTCTCAGCTTCCTTTAGATGTCCACTCAAATATCATCTTGCCGGGGTTCCCTTTTCCATCTCCCTGTCTAAGAATTACATTGGTGTGCACATACCACACACATACCACACTACTCATTCTTTGCCCTCTTAATCTATTATAGTTTTCATAGATCTTGTTACACCTGATTCCTTGTATAGTTTATCTATAATTGAGGATCTTTATTTGCTGAAATGTGGAATTCCTGAGGTCAAGGCTAGAGAACTGTTGGCTACTATATTAACACTGAGGGCTGCTCAGTAACTCCTGGTGATTCTCAGCTAGTGGCCCTCCCTGTTGCTCTCAAAGGAGGTTCTAGGTTCTAGTGAAAGGAATGTAAGCATCAGCTACCCATATCATTTGCTGCCAACAGTCATCAAAATGGAAGGTTAACATTCATAATCATCTGGACTCTTTCTGTAGAAAAAGAGAAGAAAAATGGCAGTAAATTTTTTTCCTTCTTTTCAGTAACTTTTTTGCTCCTTACAAAAATAAAACATTATATTCCCTGTAGAAAATGAAAAAAAATCTAGACAATCACAAAGAAGAAATAAAAATCACATATTCTACATTAACAAAAAGTCATAATTCTTAATGTCCCCTTACATCTCTTTCAAGTCTTTTTCTATACATTTTTCAATTAGTAACATCAGATACATATTTTTATACTGTCTTTCTTCACTAAAATGATGCATATTAAAACAAGCCTGGCCATTCAATGCTCTTCTATACCACCAGGTTCAAAGGCTGAATAATATTCATTATATATATTATAATTTAATTCTGAATAATAGATATTTAAATAGCTTAAAATCTTTTGGTTATAAGTAATGTAACATTCATCAAGTTTAATCTTTTACTCTACAATGAGTGAATATGTCTTTTTATTAAATTTGTAAAAGCAGAATTTGGGAATCAGCAGCTATGCAGGATTTTAAAGATATTTACAGGTTCTATGAATTTATACTTTTCCAGGCAGGGCAAAAAGGACATGTTTCAGTGATCCTGTTGTCATCCATAGCTAGTACAGTCACTCAGTAGAATAAGCACCACAGGAATAAACCCACATTGGCTGAATTTGAAGAACTATCATAAAAAAATTCCTAGCTCAGAGGAAAGATACCAATTTGACCTGGAAGGGGGAAGAGTGTTATTAAACACAGTTTTCACCTCTGCTAACCAGTGCGGTAAATAGCAGTATGGTAAGAACATCATAAACAAATTCTAAGTATTCAAAGCACACAGTGAATATTAATTTTGATGTGAACAGTGCATTGACAAACTTGATTTCTCTAGGAATCTTGAGTTAACACTTTGTGAAATAGCAATTCAAAGATTCAATGTTATGTTCTGATTATTTCAATACATAGCTTCAAAAGATTTATAGATCATTTTACAACTGGAAAATACAGTTCATAAAGATACAATTGCATAATAGAAGACAAATGGGACAGAGTTTGGCAAGAATACCAGTAACAACAGTGGATGGATGAAATTCACATTTCAAAGAGCAGCAATTGTTTGAGCATTTTAGCCAAATTCCGCTCAGATTAAACTTTTGTCAGACATTTCCTTGAGGCTGACAGAAAGTCTGTACTGGAGAGGTAGGAGGTCTTCCACATTCTCTGCAGTTTAATTATTAAACCTCTTCCTACTGATGCAGTTTATTTGCAAATATACTTTCCAGAAATTTGCTCACTTTTGAATGTTCATTTAATTAGATCACAGTAATGTAATCTACAGAATTTCCCTATTTGTTGTTCTCTTTCTCTCTCCCTTTTCTTTATTTTTGTTGACTGTCTAAGAGGCTCCAGCCCATCATGACAGAGGAGACATGGCAGCAGGAGCATGAAGTGATTGCTTACCCTGTGTCCGCATTCAGTAGGCAGAGGTATATTTGCATAAACTTCAACAGTGAGGAAGAGGTTTAGCAATTTAACTGCAAAGAACATGGAAAGACCTCCTTCCTTCCCAGGAAAGACTTTCCTTCAGTGATGAATGGTGGTGCTCAGCTCACTTTCCCCCTTTTTATTCTGTCTGGAACCTCAGCCCATGCAAAGGTCTCACCCACATTCAGATTGGCTCTTCCTGCCTCAAGTAATCCAAATCTAGGAACTTCCCAATAGACACGACCTGGGGATTATTTCTGCAACTACTTTAAATCCTATCAAGATAACAATGAAGAATAACCATCAAGGCTCTAACCCTTGTCAACCTGACGCCCAAACACAGCATGGTCAAGCAATAACTGAACACCCTTAATCTTCATATGTGCATGTAAAAAATGCATTTGATTTAAAAAATATTCTCATAGTCCTTTACATTTCCAACACTTTCTCAAAAGTGTAGGTGCAAAATCTCTTCTGAGACTCCAGCAATCTCCTAAAGGTGAGTTCCCCATAGAGTTAAAAATAAAATACTACCAACATACAATAGTATAGAGTAAATATTATTATTCCAAAAAGGAGCAAGAGGGACATATCAAGAAAAGATCAGAACAAATTAAGATTGAGACCCATCAGGGAAAACACCCCATCCTGCAGCTCCCTACTGGGCATCTGTAGCTGGTGATGAAATCAATAAGGCAACAAAAGAGTTGGGTACCTACAGCCCACAAAGGCTCTCTTGGAATGGCTCTACACTGAGCCTTTGAGTGCAGCTTTTCTCAGCAGATGTCGTAAGGTTCAGGCATCTCCAGCATCCTTGGATTTTCATCATAACTTCAACTTCACCTTCCCAGCTTCATACAATGTCCTCTTGGTACCACCTCGCAGAGAATCCTAATCCTATTGGAACCTTACAACAGACTTCCATGTACTGAAAAGGAAGGTCTTTCCTTGTTCTTTGTAGTTAAATTGCTAAACCTCTTTCGAATGAAGCTTATTGAAGAATAATCTTCTTACCAAAAAAAATCATACTTTTTAAGTGTGAAATTTAGTTCTTTTAAAATAAAATTATAATTATTCAGTTACCACCACAATACAATTATGAAATATTTCCACTATCTCAAAAAATTCTTTTAGCTACTTTACCCATTTGAAAATATCCATTTAAAACATCATGCCTGTTTTCTTAAAAACTACTCTTTTGGTCCCATGACAACACATTCAAGTTCCATCCTGTCTTCTTTAAAAATATATGTTATTAATTGGTATAGAAGTACATCACTTTCCCCATCCCTTTCCTCTCTCCAACCCCTCCCTTGTCCATCTTGTCTATAATCTATAAAGCAGACTGCAAGTTTTTCACAACAGCCTCTGAATGTCCACAAACCAATTTCTGTGGACCCTCGATCTCACTAGATCCTCCCATTCATCCTGCTCACAGAGCCCACCACCGCAATAGAGACCCAAAGCCTCCTCAGCTCAGTAGTGTGCTTTTCTTGAGCTTCTCTCTGAATCTCTTCCCCTTTTACTTCAGATCTTATTTAATATTATTACTCCCTGCAAGGAAGCCTTTTTCCCCTGATCCCCCATTACTGGTCTGTTTTTCTGCAATACCACCTCACAGACACACAAGAAACCAGAGCCAAAGAAGAGTTAAAGAGATTGGGTGGGGGGATTTGATTCAGGACTATTTCAACAGGAAGGAAGAGGCCTCTGTGGACTTCTACTCAATGCCAAATGCAGTGTGGTAGCTGGAATAAAAGTGTCCTCCACAGACTCATGAACTTGGATACTCGGTTCCCAGTCAGCAACACTGTTGGAGAAGACCTAGCAGTCATAGCTTTGGTGGAGGAAGGTCCTTTGTGAGTCCTAGTTTTAAAGCTTCAGAACCTCGTGCCATTGCCTGTGTTCTGTCTCTGCTTCATGCTGTACTGCAAGATGTGAGCTCCTAGCATCCTGCTGCAGCCATCATGTCTACCTGCTACCTCCTCTCTGCCGTCATGGACTCTTCTTCCTCTGTAACTCTAAGTCCAAATGAACTCTTCTGTAAGTTCCATGGGCTATGGCATTTTGTCACAACAACAGAAAAAAACTAATACATAGAATAGAACAAATAAAAATGAACGAATGAATGGGAACTTACTAAAAGGAAGTACATCGGTAGGTAGTTAGGAGAATTCTGGCTAAATTGAGCTGGACGTCTTGCTGACAAAAGGCCAGCATAATCAGACATCACTTGAGTTGAGGGCTTAAAGGACATCAAACCTTTTGGATCTAGTAATCACTTAATTGACTTGTCAGGCCGGGCGGTGGTGGTGCATGTCTTTAATCCCAGCACTCGGGAGGCAGAGGTAGGTGGATCTCTGTGAGGTCGAGGCCAGCCTAGTCTACAAGAGCTAGTTCCAGGACAGACACCAAAAACTAGAGAGAATCCCTGTCTTGAAAATCCAAAAAAAAAAAACTGAATTGTCAGAATTTTTGCTGAAACTTGGTTTTAAACAAACATCCATGGAAGGACCTAGAAGAAGAATAAGGAATTTTTATGGATCAAAAAATCTTTGTCAATATTTCCCTATTTTATATTTTGTACTACTGATTACAACTGCGATAAAATAGTAATCTGTATTATTTACTGTCTACTTACCTCTGTAGACTGTAATCTCCAAGACAACCAGGGCAATATCAGATTTGTTTCTGTGACCTTAGGTCCTGGCTCAGTGCATGAGACCCAGAAGCTCTCAAATTTCCAAGGGCTCCATGATTTCATGTAGTACTGATAGAAATCCTGAGTGGTAACCAAGATCAAACCAAAATTTTATGCGCTGCATAGGCAAAGAAACTAGGATTCCAAGAAATGGATAACTTACCCGCAATCAATCACAGGATTTTGAAAGCATAAATAGAATGATGCCTTGAGCAATTTAGAATGCCTGTTTAATCAAAGCTGAGTAATGAATAATGATGCTCATTGTTATTAATTTTGTTGAGCTTTTAAAGAAGTCTCCCAGCTAAGCAACAAAAGAAGTTCAACAGCTTAACGAAGCAGAGTTCCAACTGTGCATCCAACTTTTAACTCTTGAAAAAGCGCTTGCAAGGTAGAAATATTTAGTTACTTCATCTAGAAAGGCCCACCTGATGGCCAGCCTATTATTGGTATGCACCATACAAAGATGACTGATGGAAAGAATCCAAGCTTTTCCCACTTCTCATTCAATAGCTAGATACTGAAACAGGCTGCGGTGAATCAAGGACTCACTAAGTGCTCAGTAGAATGAGGCAGAATGGCAATGGCACTCTAATACACTCATTATAAATGTGTGGTGATTGATAGAGAAATGAGCTTAAACTGGAACTATCAGACTCATATTTTGCATGTAACTTTTTTAGCTTCTCTGTCTATAAGCTTTGTATTAGCTAGCTCTTTAATGAATAATACTATCTGCCCTGTAAATCTGTCTTCACTAGTGCAAAAATGAAAGCAAAATAGTTCATCATTGGAGTCAGGTGGATCTAATGAGTTTTCTCTACAGCAGCAAGATTCAAAAGAGAAGCAAACATGGGTGTACAGAAGGAGCTTCTCTTACAGCAACAGTGAATAACAATGCAAAAATCATCCTGTTCTTTGGAAGAACTAAATTGCCTAGCTGAATAAATGCTAAATTTTATTATTGTACTCCTAAAGCAAGCTCACAGTGGACATAAGTATAATAATTGACATCCCTGAAATGACAGCTTCTACATAGACTATTCCTTTCCCAGCCCTATTCTCTCTCTCTCTCTC
>LOEQ01000970.1:113088-142239 GCA_001685075.1 Bramus lutescens | reverse complement strand
CTCTCTCTCTCTCTCTCTCTCTCTCTCTCTCTCTCTCTCCCTTCTTCCCTCCCCCCTCTCTTTCTGCTATCTGGACAAAGCTAGGATGGATGAAGATAGGAAGTCACTATATGCTAATGAACAGAATATATTAACCAACATTTGCTTTGAACTCTATTTAAATTAGTAGTGAGACTTTTAGAATGAGCGCTCATGGGAAGGCAGTTTGTGAATAATGTTGATTAATCATTGCCCCACACTATACATTCACCAGGCACCATAAAGAATAGGCATGCTATTGTAGATTGCCCTTTATGGCTCTGTGCTTTTTAGCTAATAGCAAAGGTCTAAGAGTGCTTTCTTATAAATGGTAGAATAAAATATACAAAATAATAAGAAAAGACACAAATCTCAACAGATGGAGACATGAAAGGTTAAGGTTGAGATTTCTTCTCTAAAGTCATAGCAATGGGGTGAGGGTAGAGAAATGTCAGGCAGAACAGAGGTAAAACAAATTAAATTCTCCACTGTAGACAGCTTATGTCAAAATCTCAAAGGTGATGAAAAAGGCCTTTGAAGTCTAAATAAAGGTGGAAAAATATCAATAACTGTGCTTTTATTTATCACTTTCAGGAGCTGGAGATATTTTACAAACTTTAACTCATTAATCCTCACAAAGTGATTATAAGTCAAGTGGATAACAACTGGTCTATGTTGTTTCACAGAAAAATGATGAGACCCAGGGGGCAGAATAAGTGGCAGAGATGTCACAACATGCCTGTAAAGTAGCCAGAAAGGAATCTAAGCAGCACCTGACAATTAGAAAATGCAGGCATTAAACTCACAGAAACTAAGACCCACAAAGAAATGTACCCTTATAATCCAACTTAAAAGTCTAAAATTTACAAGCCATTTTCTTCTAATGAGCATCTGAGACTATAATTCTCGGGTCTGTTCTTTCTGGGTGATAATGAGAGAGTTCTCCATTTGCTGTTATTCTGTGAAAGAGAGCATAATCGGGCATGGTCTTATGACTTGTGTTGCCCCTCTGCAAAATGATTAAGCAGCTCTACTCTGCTAATATTAGGCCCCACCCTCCAATCACTTTAGCCAATGAAATGTGAGAAAAAAATCACTCTTGTCACATTTGTGAATGAGACTTAATGGCTGAGCCATAGTTATCCACATATGTTTTCCTTGTGGCACATAAACTGTTAGCTGGAGCTGCTCCAGAGTTGTTTATGGCCACACTGCTGGAAAGGACAGAGATGAGATTTGAACACAGCACCTATTCTCATAAGCATCATTCCGCATGTTTATCAGTATTAGAGTATGGCTTCAAAGAGACAGGAAGAATTTTTAAGTCAAAAGTTTGTCAGCAACTCTCTTAGGCCTTGGAGGAAATCTGGCAGGGGCCTAGGAGGACAAAATTTAATAAAATAATTTTATTATTCTCTATGTTTGTTCAATTCTTTATGAAATGGGTTCATTTTTATATTAGATAGAAAGTTATGTTTATTTTTTAGAGAAGAGCACCTTCTATGTGATACCTACCTATCTTTCAATTCTACTTCTTCAGTCCTAACAGTAACCCCACTGTGAACAGTGCTTTGGAACTTAAGTGTTAGCTCCCTAATTCTTCCCTTCATTTTGCATGTCACCATAAAAGTTACTCTTCCCCATGGGCAGAAGTTGCCTGAAAAAGTCATGCCCATGTTAAAGAATCAGCAGACTTATCGACGGCTTCAAAATTTGTTCCTGGAGAAAACTGGAGTATTGTGACTAGAAAATCAAAATTATCTCCAACTATCTTTAATCTCTTTCATGGTCACTTCTCGCCCTTCTGTGTGTCTGGCCTATATCCATGTAGATATTAAGCAAAAATCTTAGGAATGTATTCTTAACAAACTGCTGGTTTCCACCAATCCAAAAGCTAGGAATGTCATCATATAACAAGGGAAGCCTACAACAGTTTTCTTTACTTTCCTGTAATCCAACTCTGTGTTTAGCAATAAATTGATTTATGGCTGCCCTTTATTCTGTGATTATAAAAGCTAATGTCACCATTTTCATGGTGAAACATATTAGTTAGGAAACCCTAAATTTTTGTTCTTGGGCTACAGCAATTCATCTTTGGGTCAGAATAAACTTTCATATTCCTTTTGCAATGAAATTTACATTTTATATCAACAGTTTAAAGTTTATGCCTCCCCATTCAAAAATTGAACCCCTAACTCCCAGTGTGATGGTATTTGGAGATGAGCCCTTTGGGGGTGGCTAGGTCTAAACATTACAAGGGCATGCTCTATGAAGGGATTAAATCCGTATAAGAAGAAGAAACAAAGAGGAGTAACAAAGAAGGCAACCACATGAAGCCAAGAGTGAGCCATCCGGCTGGCAGTTTATTCTTGGATGTCTCAGCCATAAAAATGAAGGGAAATAAGTACCAGTAAGTCAGCCAGTCTATGGCATGCTTTTAAATTATGTCTTCCTTCCTAGTGATTACTTGATCCGCCATTCTTTTCAGGTCTGGGAACAGATACAAACTATGCCTTTTGAATACAAGTTTCTGCTCCACTTCCCTTGTCTGCCCCATCTCGACAGTCATGGGCTCTACTAACACAGTTCAACTGCTCATGCTTGACTCCTCTCGTTCGCTCGTTCCCTTCATTGGATTCATCATTTTACACTTCAACTCTGTCTCCAAAATGCACCCTTCGTGTTATTTTGTAATTGTTCCGCCACTCTTCACAAATTTTAGGCCTGCATCACCATACCCCTAACCTGCTTCCATCTGGGGCCTCCTACAGACTGTTCTCCACAGAGCTGCCAGAGTAATCCTTATCAGAGATAAGTGAGACTATGCGCCCTCCTCTTCTGCTTCCATTATTCTCATCCAGGTCAGTACTGAGCGGCCAACAGGAAGTCATTGAACACAGGTTTGGGAAGAGGTGCAATGCTACTGATCTCTTAAATCGCACACCTAATCTCTAGGAGAATGTTTCTCAACCTGTGGGTCATGTCCCATTTGGGATTGTATGTCAGATATCCTGGATATCCCATATTTACATTATGACTCATAACAGTAGCAAAACTACAGTTGTGAAGTAGCAACAAAAATAACTTCATGATTGTGGGTCACCACAACCTGAGCAACTGTATTAAAAGGTCTAAAGGGTCGCAGTATTAGGAAGGCTGAGAACCACTTCTCCAGGACATCACTGTTCCCAATACACTTAGAAAATGCAGAGTCCTTACTACATAGGCAGATTCAAGGCCTTATTTGATTTTCCCTTTACTCATCTGACCTCACAATTCTTCTAGTTCACTACCCTCCAACCATGAATTAAAGGGAAGATTAGAAAATCAAAACCACAGAAGAACAAGCAGTAGATAGGTCTGGGCATCTCAAGGCCCAGACTAAGTATAATACCAGTATTTACAGTCACCATTATTGTGTATACTGTGCTGGTTTGAGCGAGAATAGCCCCCATAGGCTCATATGTTTGAATACTTTTTCCTCAATTAGTGGAACTGTTTGGAAAGATAAGGAGGTGTGGGCTTATTGGAGGAGGTGTGTGTTGGGGAAAACTGTCCTCCCTACCTCCTCTTTGTAGCTAAGAGATGTGAGCTCTCTACTGCTCCTACCTCCATGCCTTCTCTCAATCATCATGAATTCTAGTCCTCTGAAACCATAAGCCCAATTAAATGTTTTCTTTTATAAGTTCCCTTATTCGTGGTGTTTTATCACAGAAATAAAAAGTTAACTAAGTTAACTAAGACAAATACCATATATATATATGGTATATATATATATATATAGTTTGGTATATTCCTAGTCTTTTAAATATTGTAATTTATTTAGTTCTCCAAACAGCCTTAGAAACGGAGTACTATTAATGATCCCAGTTAAATCTTTCTGAATATTGTTAGTGGTCAGGCATCTGTATTGGGGTCCTTGGGGTCCTGGTAGGATACATCTTCAGCTGCAGCCACTGAGAGCACCTTCTGTGCATGGCAGCTATGTTTGCTTTTAAAAGGTAGACCTTATCCACCTCCAGTCTCCCTTTCTTTCTCCTTGCTTCTCTGCCCCCCTCCCTCCCTCTCTCTCTCTGCCTCTCTTCTTTTCTGTCGCTCCTGTCCCCAGAGACCAGTCTCTCCTCTTTTCTCCACACTTTTTCCATTCACTTTCTCCCCAATTTAAAAAAAAAAAAAACCTCTCCACTGGATCTCTGTTGAATGGTGTCTTTCTCTCATGTGCTTTTCTTTTTGTAATTACAACAACTATAGTCATTGGAAATCTCATCAGGAGTGAAAATGAGACTGTTAGGCCCCTGAGTCTGTCTGCTCATGCTGTACTATACAGCTTCTTTGATGGTCATTTTTGGGTCAGAGTTGATTTCATTCACTTTTCTAATTTTGTGTTAATTCACCAGGATTTAAGTCCCAGGAGCAGACCACATCTGGATAGTTTGGTCCTCATGTCTATACCTGGCCCAGAGAAAGAAGCATGCCACATTTCTAACAGTGCTCTTAAGCCTGCACAAAAAAAGATCCAATGGAACCCATGGTAGAATCATCTAAAGCATCAAAATACCAAAAAATCTCTACCATACCATTTAAACCAGTTTTCTAAGATTTACAAGATAATTTTCATTCCACCATACATGTTTGATTGCCATAAAAGAATCAAACACAAACACACATCCACACAGTGTGGGAGGGAGAGAGAGAGAACTGAAGACTATTCCCTGGCCTTTTTAATGTGTTTAATATGTATCAGTGCACTTTGCTGCTGTGGGAGCTCTTTCCCTGGAGAAACATTAAAGAAACAAAAACAACAAAAAAAATAAAATCCACTTCCTCTTTGTAGGGTAACACTGAATTCCAACCAAAATCATCTCGGGGAATCAATGATTTTTTTAGACTTACAAACAGGGCATGGGTGAAGGATTGCCCACAGAGTGCGAGTAACAGCAAAGCAACCATCCACCAGAGACAATCACCCCAGCGTGGAGGATGACTTGCCCATGGCTAGACAGATAAGAATCGCCCCTCCACTTACCCCTCTACAGTGTATGCTTGTCAGCACCTCCTAAGACTACAAGGCCACACACAATTAGGACAGAATTATATACAAACGGGCTGGGAGGTGGAAGGCCAAGCAACAGAAATCTCAAGTGAGGGCTCAGGGGCCCTCACTATACTCAGTTCTTTTGACTGAAGGTCAGTAGTTAAGAAGCCTGTTTTCTGAGGTCACTTGAAAATGTTTACTCCTGTTCTGATGAAGATGATGGCTATTATGCTGGAAGAGAAACAATCTACAGCATATGCTAACAACTTTACATATAATCTCATTTTATTTTGTCAATGCTTTGACATAGTCCACATCTGAGAACGTGAGGGGTGGTTGGAAAAGTCTAGTGGTTTGCCCAAGGCAAATCCAGTAATCTTAAGGCTTAAATGTCAATTTGTCAGATTATAATTTTAATGTATAAAATATTAAAAATGGTTGAATTGTAGCAAATCTGGAGCAGTTCTTTTGGTGCTATGAAAACAATTCTAAGCATATGTAATATACATAACATGCAAATTATTTTATAACAGAAACCTTTGAAGATTAAATTAAATCATAAATGTAAAAATATCTTAAAAGTTAAAAGCACTAATCAGATGGAATATATTAGGCTATAATTGGTACAAGGATATTAAAATCACACATTGATTATAAAAACACATTGACTGAGTAAAATGTCAAGACTCTCCTTTATAACAAAGCATCATAACCTTGAACTCCAAGTACACATCTTGGGTGTTGATATCTCTCTGATCTCCAGCCCAGTCAGGGAAAAGAGGAGGGGCATTTGAGAAGATAAAAAGGTTGCATGCTGATGATGTTTTCTAGTCTCCCCAAATCAAGTCAGCTGTCCAGGCTACTTCAACAGATATCTTGCATGAGAACAGAAAGATCAGAGAGGTTTTGCAAAGAATAGCTGTTTCCTTTGACTTCAAATGATTATTTTAACAAAGGGGAAGGCAATGCAGGGAAAGTTATTTTCTTCATAAAATATAGGGAGCCATACTGAAAAGAATGGCACAATAAATAAATCTACAACTAGTCTTACAAATCCACATATACTTGTTTATCAATTTGTGAATAGTTAGGCATACATAGCATAACTATGCCATGAACACATCACATGTACCATGTGTACAATAAAAATACAAGACTAGAACTTCCAACCAAAGATAGAAGCAGCAAGTAATTCAGATTAAGTCATCAAGTAATTACATGACTCTGCCCAAGTCATTTGATTTCACTTTGCCCTTTGGTCCACCCCTTCCCCCCCCCCGATAGGAACTACAAAGAAAACCCCTGAATACCAGATGTTACATCAAAGTCAATATTTCCTGGAGGCCAGCCTTGCTGACTTCTTTGAAACATACTAAATTTAGACGTAGCGTGCGAATAACATTGCTCAGATTAAACTCGCTTATTAGTGGCCCAGATGATAATCAAAAGCAAACAGATGGTCGCTTAATGAATGTTATTGGAAGGAAGACATCTTTAAATATAGGATTTGTGTGAAAAGTTTGCTTTCTCTTGCAAGTTATTTTGATGATTATAGTAGAATGTTGGCATCTCTTTTCAGACTATAGCTTTGTGGGGCCTCACATAGGCATACTGGGAAAGATCAAAGCTTTGTAGAGCCAAAGAAAGGGTCCTCCAAGTCTAGTAAGCAAAACTATGCAGTTAAGATGGAGATCAAAGCCTTAATAGAAAGCATATAGCTACTGCGCCAGACTATGTATTTCAAGGAAATAGAGACATCAAGTATACCATACTTTTAGAAACCTGACACGTGAAACCAAATCTACATCAGTGCTAAAACAAGGAATTGCTTGTTTTACAAAAAAAGGCATGCTTTGTGATATAAAGTACCATATCATGTTTAAAGCAGGAAGTGACTTTTTTTTCAAAGAACATCTAGTGCTCAGCAATGAACTATGGCTAAGTAGCTACATACGATCCCTTTCTATATGGGAGACAGAATCCACATTGTAAGCAGGCAAAACAACATTCTACCTGTCTACTGGAGGCTCAACCAGCATCTGCTCAAATTAACTATGTTGACAAACATTAGTCAAAAGTAATTTATCAAAACTTCATATACACACATACTGGTCTTCCTGGCATAAAGTATAGACTAACACAAAACAAAGCTAAAAGGTTGTTGTATAGTTCAAGGTCTATCTAGAATACCAACCTGGTAAGGTGGTTCATACCTGAAAGCCCAACATTTGGAAGGGAAAAGCAAGATGATCTTGAGCTATACATCAAATTCAAGACCAGCTGGTGCTAGATGAGACCCTGATCCCCCCCAAAAAAATTATCCAGGAAACAGAAACCAGACAAGTTATGTGTACAGAAAGAAATTAATACTGCATGCTTTATGAAGTTGTTAAATAGGTAACTGAAGTGGTCATAAGAAAACCCAAAGCGGTGGGTGCATTGCTAAATGTTTCCAATTAGCTTTCATGTCAGAGAAAATGGACCAAAAGCAATTGCCTATTTCCAGAGTTATTCAGTATTATTCCATGACTCCCCCATGGCGGCCTTTCAGCTACCAATAACCACTCTAATCACTACTAGAAATACTCATGGAAATTTCAAGTAGCCAACAGGCCAAGCATTCAGGAACAAAAGAAAGAGACTAGAAGCTACTATTAACATGTTGGTGGTGTGACCTTACAGAAATAAAACTTAGTGCTCAAATGCTGCTGGAGGAAAAGCAGAAGGGAGACCCCCATCAGAGTGGTCTGATACTAGTGTCCCAGTGTGAAGAACAGTTTTGGAAAGTGTCAGAGTAACCTCCAGCTGGATTTATTGCCTATATCAGAAAGCACTGTCATTGCTGGGATGGAAGAACATACTAGAGGCAGCAACAGGAAGCAGAACAGACTCCAATAGGAGGAGACAAGAGCCCACTCCACACTCTTCTTCTACCAACAGTCTTTCTTTAGTGCTCCATAATGGGAGAATAACAGGAAATCGCCAACACCATGAAAGCATTTTCCAGGCCTCAGCCCTATGTTTTGAAGCTGTATTTAATGACAAGATGAAAGACAGTATTTTAATAATAGGCAGAGTTATATTAAGAGTAAGTCTTTGTCCTGCAAAATGCTTTACACTCTGCAAAGAATTTTTTAAAAAATCATTTTAAATAATAAGCATCACTACTATGTGTTTAACTAGTGCTAAAATCCAAGCTAAATAGTTTAATTTTTTTCTTATTCTTTGACATCTTCATACATGCACGTACAGTTTTATTAATTCTCACTCTGGTTACCATTCCTTATCCTCCTTCTTTCTCCTTCTGAAACCTTTCTTCTTCCCCTACTTTCAAGTCCTTCCATTTACTTTCATGCCTTTTTCATATGTGTGACCCATGCTGCTTGCATGAGCAGGGCTGAGAGGATATTTACTGAAGCATAGACAACTTAACCAGTGTCTATGCCACTAAGGAAAGGAACAGCTCTTTCCCAGCCACTGTTAACTGTCAACACTCTCTCAGCAAGAAGTGGGACGTCATGGGCTCTTCTCATTTCCATGATGAAATTTTGATAAGCTCAATTTTGTGCAAGTAGATTTTGTTGCTGGTGACCAAAGCCATGGTGAGTTTGTGAGTACATTGGTCATGGCATGTCTAGAAGCCATTTTTTTTTGCAACACTCTTGCCCATCCTACAGATCTTGCATTCTTACTCCTTTCTCTTTACAATTTTTTTTTCTGAGCACTGGATGGATGTAACAGAGATTACTCATTTAGAATAAAATACTCTACAATCCCCTATTCTCTCTTTGAACTTTGACCAGTTATGAATCCCAGTATTAACCATCACCTGCTGCAATAAGAAGCCTCTTTGATGCCCTGCGGTGGTGGTAAAAGCCTTTAATCCCAGCACTCAGGAGGCAGAGGCAGGTGGATCTCAGTGAGTCCGAGGCCTACAAAGCAAGTCCTAGGACAGCCATAGCAGTTACATAAAGAAACCCTGTCTCGATAAACCAAAAAGAAAAAAAAGAAGTTTCTTTGACAAGGGCTGAGGAAGCACTAGCACACAGAAGTATTTAAAAGGCAGTTTAACTAAACGTTCATTGATCCAAACAATGGTAGCGGGTTCTTCTCTAAAGCCTGTGATCTCCCTAGATGCTAGCTCATGACCAAGATTACAGTATCAGGAATGCCTTCTAACCTGTGGGTCTCAAATCCAATCAGAACGAGGGTGATTACCCCCAAAGCATTACATCAAGGAGTGTTTCCGTGCCAGTCACTGCTGCAGCTCAAAGGGCTTGCGACTGTTTATGACCTTCCCTCCCCAGCAGCATGCACAGCATCTTCTGGCACTGTGAAAGCTAACCATCAGGGAAGAAGCTGCCATTTCAATTCCAGCTTCATTTATCCATGTCCTATGACCAAAATGTGTGGCGTCTTCAACAATAGTTTCTCACCATACAGTTTTGATGGGAAACCAAAACCGATGGTAATAAACTTTATTGTTCTAGAGACCTCTGGGGATGTCCTGAACAACAACTTGTAGGAAAGTGTCCCATAATTAACACCAGGGTTTACTTAGTTTTGTTTGTTTGTTTTATTGGCCTTTAATTTTCCATACAATAAAGTTGACTGTATTATTTCCCCTCCCCCAACTCCTCCTAGATCTCCCTCACCTCCCTAACTACCAAATTTCATGCTTTTTCTTTCTCAAAAAGACAAAAACAAACAAGCAAGCAAAACACACTATTTTTTAAAAAGCACACAAAAATATAGATTAATTTTTGTATCTGTCAACTGTCCCTGAGCACTGGGCCTGCCCTATAGTGCACTTGACACACCCACTGTCACAGTGCACCTGACACACCCGCTGTCACAGTGCTCTTGACACACCTGCTGTCACCATGCGCTTGACACACCTGCTGTCACGGTGTTCTTGACACACACTTGCTGTCACGGTGTTCTTGACACACCTGCTGTCATGGTGCACTTGACACACCTGCTGTCACAGTGTTCTTGACACACCTGCTGTCATGGTGCACTTGACACACCCGCTGTCATGGTGTTCTTGACACACCTGCTGTCACAGTGCTCTTGATACGTGGGCTGTCACTGTATTGAAAAAAAAACCTTATTTTCACTTTCCCAGAAGATAATAATTGCAAATAGTTTCTTGGTTATGGTTGAGACTTTATGCTCCCTTCTGCTTCTCTGTAGTACTGGGATTTTTCATAACCTGTTGTTTCAAGAAGGAATATCATATCCTTATGCACAGTACTTCCATTCAAACTATTTCTTAAATTTTAATAAACTTATTAAGTAGCAGGCTTCCATATAGCTTTTTAATATATCTATAGTGGAAGAATAAAACTTAACAGTTATAATCAAGACTTTTCATCTACTTTATCACTTCAAATTGTTCCATCTATGGTTACTGGTCACTCCTCCTTACAAACAGATGTGTGCACACACCCCAATGTGACATACATGGTGTTGCTTTTGTTTATTTTGTCTTTGCTTTTCAGTACTTCCTTGAGTTCTAATACTATAAGACACCCCAGATTGATTGTGTGTTGTTTCCTGCCCTAGAACCAACATTTTTCCAATAGTATTTTCATCTTTATTATCAAGTTTACTTCTTTCAGTGGCTCTTTTTTCAATAAACACAACTCTTTCTTTCACTATAATGAAAGAGATGTTTAAAAAAAATAAGATCGAGCTATCTTATTTCCCAAAGAAAGGAAAAGGATTTCACCTCTCCCTTTCTGGTGCTTGCCTCCAGCACTTGAGATACATCTTCATGGTCTTAGAAGGAATAGGCAAGTGCAAGCGAAGTCAATACCTGATATACCTCAGAGCATCCTTAGAGGAGATCCTCGCCATCTGGCAGAACCAGCACATCTCAGACTTTGGTACTAGTAACAAAATGAATTAAAAGAGCCCAGAGAAAGCCTCCGGTGAAAATAAAAAGTCACAAGTCCCTCAACTCAGATGCTCTTTTAAGAGTCACCAGTGTGTATCAAGAGACAAGAGGATCTTTTTGGAAAGCAGAGATGTTAATGATATCCCCTTACAGAAAAGAGGAGCTAGTAAATTGTGTGCCCTTGAAGGTACTAAGACTTTTCGCTGTCTGGAGTTTCCTTCTGATGGTATTCAAAGACTGAATCCTCCAAAATGTCCTTTCTGGCCATAGGAAGGCTGGGATTGTCTGGACACTTCTGAGCACCTAAGGCCAGAAACTCTTTTTGATTTATCAGGAAACTTTTATTTCACCCTATGAGTTAAACTTTAAGCTACATGTAGGGATAAGTATATGAGTTATAATCTGGGATCTCAAGCTTAAATATTGGATATGGGGAAGGAAAATAGTGGTTCACAAACATATCAGAATACATTACAACTGTGCCATGACAGGCGATCATAGATCATAAAGACAAAGAGCAACTAACCCAGATTGGGCGGCGGGGGCAAAAGGGACCATTCAGTCCTTTGGCCTGTCTTCATCTTCATAGTATCCATTATTATATTACTGTATTATCTTACTCTACTACATTGAGATCTTTGGATCCTTTTAGAATCACTGTTATTATTTGTTTCCTCATCAGAGTTCCACCAGAGAAAAGGATCCAGTGTGATTTGTGTATGCACAAACCTATACATATACATATATGACTACAGTTACACACACACACACACACACACACACACCAATAGAGAAAAAGAAAGGAGTTCATTGCAAGGAAAGAGGGTCCAGTAAATTGCATGATCTTGGCCAGGTACATCTGTAGGCAGGCTGACAGGAAGGATGGGTGGAAACATTATTGCAGTAGCTAGTGATGCAGTCCACAGGTACTGTTCCTGTTCTCTCAGGAAAACCTAGGTTCTGTTCTTCACACATTTCAACAGATTGGATCAGGCAACTCAGACCATTCAGAGACAGCTGATTAAAGACATTAGTCACATTTACAAGATGTATTTACAGCAACACCCAGGAAATGTTTAGATAGAATAAGCTAGGATTAGTGTTTAGCCAAGCTGATGAATATAACTGCCACCACATTCACCCATCTCTTCCCTCCATCTGCTCTGAGTGTGGGTACGATCACAATGAGCTGGATTTTCCCAGACACTGTACAAGGCAGTAATCCTATCCCCTCTCCCTTTTCTTCCCTACCAGTGTAGAGTCTTCATCTCACTCAGATATGGCTAGTTGTTAATATGAGATGGGTGTAAAGATAAAATATCTCCTGGATAAACAATCAGACTAATGCAATATGCATCAAAGAAAGAGGATGTCATATAACCATGTGGAAACAGGATGAACACAAACTTCAATAGTTAGGAATTATTTGGGAATGTTGGAGCACGGAAGACTAATAAAGAACTTGGGCCCTCAATTCTTGCTTCTCTAGTCTTGATTCAAGTGCACACAATAGATATTAGTGCTCAGCCCTTATAATCAATTAGGAATATAGGTTACGTTACCTTTTGCAATGTTCCAGTTTGCTTTTGGCTTCTCTGATAAACAACACAGTCAAAAGCAATTTGGGAGTGGAGTGATTTCATCTTACAGGTTACAGTTCATCATCAAGAGAAGCCAAGACAGGAACTCAAGGAAAGAGCATGAAGCAAAAATCATGGGGGAACATTGCTTACTATCCTGACTCCTCTTATTTTTTTCATACAGGTTAGGTTCACAATCCCAAGAATTTGTCTGTCCACAGTGGACAGGATCCTTCCGTATCAATTAGTAGCCAGTAAAATATCTCACAGACAGGGACTGCAGGCCAATCTGATGGAGGCAATTCTTCAAATAAAGTTCCCTCTTTACAAGTGTGTCAAGGTGACAACTGAAATGAGCCATCATAATCAATCCCATAACCATTCTGAATCTGAGTTTCTTCAGCTGGAGTTTGTATGATTAACAAGCCTGACAAGTTGTTGGAGGATAAAATTAGAAAATGCAGTAGTATGTAGCACAAAGACCAGCATAAAGTTTCGAGGTTTTAAAAGCTGCCTCGTGTGCCTACAGACAGAGTAGGAGAGAGAGGTAAGCAACTTGTGATCTGCCTCTTTGAAGACTATACAAAACCCAATGAGAAACTGACATGGAAACCATTTCAATGTGGTGTAAAAATCCAACAGGAGGATAAAGCCAAGGGGAAAAAAAGTAGTAAGTATACCAATGTGGGGCTCTGTGGTAGGAGTTCATATGGACCACATCACTTTCATGGCCAAAAAAGCCAGCAAGGGCATGGCAAGCGTAATGAAGAGCATGTGGAGAGAGCAAAGACATAGATGACCACAATGTGCCTGGAAGGACAGTAAGCTGTCCCCTGTGGAGAGAGTGTCAGGTGTGTGTGAGTGTAGGAGAGGCAAGGGAAAAAGGGAGGGTGAGAATGAGAGAACAGTGAGAAACCAGGCATCTTCTGAAGTCAATAAGGCATGCTGGGGAGTTTGAGCTTCGTTCTGAAGACTGCAAGGCAGACTTCCAACTCTGCTTTAGGCTACAGAGCGACTGTATTGCAAACTGATGAAGCAGCATTCGTACTCACTTGACTACCAGCTAGACATAGCAAATGCACATCCCCCACAGATATGATATGTTCCTGGCCAGGATCTTCAGTAATCAGGGCAGAGTAAGGACAGGGGTATTACATATAACAAAAGCAAATCAAACATAGTGCCCAACCCATCCTGACACCTTATACCACTACATGGAAGTCTGGTGAAGAAAGGCAATTTTCTTAGTTAAAACAAGGAAATATTTTCCCAAATAGTCTCTCTCCTCTCCCCTCCATGCATGCAAGCTCTGCACTGCTTTGCACGCCGGCTATTCCCTCCTCCTTTCAAGGCTTCTGGGAAACTCTTTATCCTGGTTGTTTTCCCACCTCTCTGGATGACCCTTCTCGGTATCCTCTGTTGGTTCCTCTTAAAGTTGGATCTCCAGCCTTAGGTTATTTGTACCTCTTCCCTTCCTTGGTGACTTCATCTAAATTTATTACTTTAAATACCATCTATGTGCTGACAATTTCCAAATTTATATGCCCAGCCTAGACCTCTCTGTTGGATTCCAGGCTCTATGTAATTGCCTGCTTGATATTTCTACTTGAGATGTCAGACATCTCAAACTAAGATGGATAAAACCAAACTTTTGGCATTCAAAGCCAATCCTGTCCAGTAAACATAAATCACACTATTCCTTTTAAAAATGTAAATCACCTCATGCCTCTGTTCAAGCCTGTCCAGGATTCCACATTTCATTCGTAGAGGAGCTAAAGTACATATAACCTCCCCCAAATCCAGTTCCTTTCTGATATTGGTCCTTGACGCTCTCCACCTTGAAGGTTCCGTTTCTCAAACAGTGGCTTCCTTGTGTCCTCAGATCTATCGAACACCCAGTGCCCCAGAGCCACTGCATGGGCTGTGCCCTTTGCTAAGGAGTTGTATCCCTGAGATTAACTCAGTACAGGCACCATTTCCCCAGTGACATCAACCTTAATCTATCTTATTTAAAACATTAGCACTTATAGCACCAATTCCCTTTCCACAACACTCACTCACCTTCTCTTTGCTTCATCTTCACAGCATTATCATCATCTAATGCGACATTTTCTACTTGTTAGTATTTTATCTTTCTGCCTCCCCTCCCACCACTTACCAGTAAATTTAACAAAGCATGAGAACTTTCTATTTTCTCTGTTGTTCATTGTTCTCTCCGTGGGGGACAAAACAGAACCTAGCTCAGAAAGCCCAATACTTTTTTTTCTTATTAATATATATATATATTAATTTTACAAAGGGGTTTCATTACTGCATACAAATACATAATGTACTTTATTCATATCCACTCCTGTGACCATCTTTCATGTCATTCCCCCACCATCTTTTTTTTTAAATTAATGAGTCAGGATAGAAAGAAAGTGGAGACCTAGAGTTTGAAGATATGTACATTTCAATATAAACTCCATGACTTATTTTCTTCTTAACACTAGGTGATTAATCTAGCCTCTTTGGTCTTGGTTCCTTTATTTGTGGCAGAGTAATTAAGATTATATGGAAAAACATGATATGATAGATATTCAAATAGATCCTATGTATTTATTTACCTTATTTAATTTTGTCAAAACTAAGAGCCTGTAATAGAATAAGAACTCCATATATTGTTAAGCCATTCTAAGCCAAAATACAAATCGTAAAAGCTAACTTAAAAATTAAAAATTAAAAAACACTGTCATCTACATATTTCATATTAAATTCTCAAACTCCAATATAAAGTTAAGAATGGATTAGCGGGTTGTATTTTTATATCAGGACTTCACTTGGTTTGGTAAAATTATTCTACAAACATTTATTAAGTATATACTCTGTGCTAAACACTTTTCTAGACTCCAGAGATAGACCAATGGACAAGGATACATTTCAATACGCTTATTATGTTGGGGAGATAAACAAGTATACTGAAACACTGTGTTATGATGAAAAACACAGTGGGTCAGAGAGTAATAGTGAAGACAAGGTTGGCATTTTAAATATGTTTGATTTATTCTTACAGAATTGCATGCATGTGTATCACCCTCCATTATTCTTCTCCAACACCCCATTCTTCTTATCCACTCCCCATTCTTTTTCTCCAACCCCATTGTTCTTCCCCACCCCCATTATTCTTCTCCAACCCCCCATTCTTCTTCTCCACCCCCATTATTCTTCTCCACCCCCTTGTTCTTCTCAATCTTTTCTCCCAAATCTTTATATCTTGTTGCCAACTTCACACACACTTACTGGCAGCACTCAGTGTCCAAAAAAATTGGTATTTGTGATGCAATAGTCTGATAAAGTGACAGCAGATTAGAAGCCTGAAGAAAATAAAGGCCTAACCTCAAGGATCTGTTGGAAAATAGTAGCACATGAATAGAAAACAGCAAGAAAATGATCCTAAGAGAGAGACACAAGCGTAATGTATTCAAGGAGCTAAATGTGCCTCTAGCTGAGAGTCCAATAGAAGAATCCAAGATTGTGACATATTAGTTAGGGATCAGAGCATGTAAGGAATTATAGGTACTAGCTGAACTACTATATATCAGTTTCTTTTTAAAGACCAGGATAAACATTTTGGGATTCCACTACTGATATTTAATTAATATTTTGGCATATTTCACATCAATATTTTAAAGAAATTAAAGCAATCCTTCTAACTTCATCATAATCATACCATAGATACAACTTTGAATTTTGCTTTTTATATTTACTATATTATAATAACTTTGCATGAACTTAATAATTCTTTTACTATGGATCATTCTCATTTAAGGAGATTTCTTTTCCACTTAATGTTTTGCTGACTTCACTATTTGAAACAATCTCAAACTATTGCACTAAAATACTGTATAGTATTCCTAAGCACAAGAAAGTATTGTTGTCTGATAAAGAAGTTACACATATTTGATAAGCTACACTCAGGCATGAGTTCAATGTCAATGATTCAACTGTATATAATATTTATATATTCATATATATTAAACAAAATGTCTTTAAATAGAAACATCCATAAATCAAAATTGGCTATCCATCAATTATGGAAAACTCTGTGACCAGAGACTCATAGACACCTAACCTGTATTTCCTGAAGGGCCAGAGTTCTTATTTGCCAGCTCAATGTTTGCAGTAACTTAACTACCATGATATCAAAAATTGACTTTGCAGTGTTTGCCCTCAAGTAGACCACAAATTATCACATACTAGATAATGTTGCACAAATAAAAAGCAACTTATATCATTTAAAGACTGGAAAATATTGTGTCAGCATATTCTTTAACTATTACCATCCTGTTTCCATGTTTTTTGATGTTGAAATCGTCTAAATGTAATGTACCATTGCTAGCCCATCAAGCGCCTAAAACACAAAAAGAGGGGTTTGTGCTTTTTATCCAATGCTTTGCCTGGGCAGCCAATCAGAATGTGCTTTCTCTTTATGCAAAAATCACTATGAATTCTTTTCTTTTTTGATTTATTATCTTCTTAATTGCTTTTGGAATGTTCTGTAGGGCCTGCAGTACAGCATCCATTTCATGAAAGGAAATATGTTTTTTAATCTAATGAGTCAAACTTCTGTAACTTAAGTAAATTTCTAATTTTTTTCAGAAATGCTGATCTGCTTTTAGTCATTTTCACCATTTCAAAAGAAATTTACTAAGAATTAACTCATGAAAAGGATCGACACACAAACAAAATTAATTTTTATAAAAGCAGTTAAAGATAAATAACTATTTCAACACTTTGAAAATATTTACTCTTACAAAAACGTCCTTTCAGAGGTCATTTCTTTTTTAATTGTATTAAGCAACACAGTACTTCTTAAAACAAAATATGACCTGCTATCGCAATTGTTCTCCCTTATTTGCATATCTGGTAAAACTTCCTTCTGTCTAGCTCTTATCTGTACTGTTGAGACATTTGAAAGACCTAAAACCCCAGGGCTGATGGAAGTATCACCTACTAAAGGACAATTTTATTATTGCTGCCTTTGCAAAGAAAAGTTAGAAAGCTTGCAATTCATTTTGGATTCAAAGGTCGTGAGAGGGTAGAAAATGAATTCTAAAATCCAGTTATTCTAAAAGTGTGCATTATTGACCCTAACTCCTGTTTGTCTCTGTTATAAAGAGGAAGAAAGAGATTACCAGTTTACTAGGAGCAAATTGCCCAGCATGTACCAGCATACTTCTGATGAGGACTTCTTTAAGGTCCTGGCTTAATAATATCCAGCTTTAGACAAAGAGAAAGAAAGGGAAAAAGAGCCCTTCCTTTCACTGAAAAAAAAAAGGCTTAATGATGGTAGGGAACATGGAGAAGGCTGGAAGTGGGGCTATGCAATTCTTCTATTTCACATTTTTCTTCTGCGGTCATCTTTTCCACCGACTGCCATTGTTTTCTTCTGATCTAAGATAAGACATACTTTACAAAAACTAATTCAAAAGCTCCTTTATATAATTGACAAGTTAGATATAAAGATTTTTATCACTTCAATGCAACAGAAACAGAACCAGTTTTTAATTCACTCTGATTAAAATTGGAAGATTATTTTTAGGTGTTCAAAGTATTCTAATGTTTTCTGCCATTAAAAGTAACTGATTAAATAAAGATAGGAATGAGACTTCTGTATTTTGTCCCACCAATAATTTGAACAAAAGGAAGTTTTGATCATCTTCACTGTTTTTGTCAATGACAGAATACTAGGCTTTGGAATATGGAGTAGAAGCTGCACATTAGACTACAAAGAAGATAAAGAGACATTCCAAAACAATGACCGGGAGGAAGCTGTTCTGGCTTTGTTTGTTTGGTCTTTTATTTTTTGGCTTTTTGTTTTTTGTGTTTTGTTTTTTGGTTGCTGTCATTTTACAACTTGTTCTATAAAGTTGTTTTCCACTTACTGACTTGAATTAAACATAATAATCTTTTAAAAAATCATTTGAAGTAATGATTGTATTTTTGTTTGAAAACAACATGCTTTCACTGTTATTAAGTGCATGTGCATGCATAAGTGTGCTCTTTCACACATGCACAAGAATGCATAGCACGATATATATATATATATATGGAGTTCAGAGGAAAACTTGTAGGAGTGAGTTCTCATCTTCTACCATGTGGTTCCCAGAGCGCAAACTTGGGATGCCAGGCTCAGTGGCAAAAACATTCATTCTCTAAGCCATCTCACTGAACCCTCCAAAAAGGTTTTTAATAGTTTACAGATACTAACGAGATGCTCTCATTATTTCAAATGAATGAAATGGTAAGCTAAAACGTAGATTTTAAATTGCTCTTCAAAACAATCTTTCAATATTTTTCTACGTTCTGCATTATTTCACACATAACCGTATGTGTTATGTCTCATACTCATAGGATAAGATCTCTGACAACAAAATTATCTGTTGGTTTCACATCTGTAACTTCCCCAGAGCCTGTGCAGAGTAGTCATTCAATGAAAAGCAAACCAGGTTAGTTTTGCTTGAATCGTGATCTAACGTCAGTCTTGATTCCTTTCCTGATGCCGCTTGAGCACCATAATCTAGTCATGTGTTTTGTAAAATATTAGTGAGGGTTTTGTGGGTAGCAAGTCCTACACTGATATGTGAAATATGTTACCTATGCACACACTTGGCTTCTAGATTAGAAATCATCACAGATCCTTAACTTTAATTTTTAATTTATGCTCATCTCCCACCTTGTTCCCACCATCTCAAATCTCCATCTCCTTAGTCTTCTCTATAAAAAAGGATATTTAAAATCCTTAATTTTTGTGGATACCAAGTATCCTGGTGGCATCTCTTCATTCCATCATCAATCCTCTGTAAGAAAAGAATCTCTCCTATTACTATTTAAATAGATCATTATAATTTTGTAGTTTTATAAACATAAATGCTGTCCTTTTGTATCCCCGCTGACATACAAACATTGAGAATCTTCACTTCTGAGTACTCCAGTTCCCTTTATCTCACTATATTCCCAGAGCTGACCTCACTATGGCTGGATGCACTCAGGCAATGTTGATAATTAAGGTCACCAGTTAAGACAACCTCATTGCTTGTTTATCCTGGCCTTATGCATGAACATCTGGACTTCTTAGGGAAACCCTGATAAAATAATATCCAGGGAATTAATCAGTCAGTGTAGTCTTACATTACCCAAAGGGGGGCATATAAAGGAAGGAAGAAGAAAGGGGAAAATAAAGGTGATAGATAGAAAGAGAAGAAGAGAGAAGAAAAGAAATTTTATGGTTAAAAAAACCCAGCACAGTAATAATTACACAATATTTAGAGAGACTACATTTTGTATTATACCTTTAATTCATGCTTTTTATTCAACCCTCAATACAGCTTGAATGTAAGATAAAATGCTGCATTTTGCTGCAGAAACAATGAAGAAACTCTCGAGCTAATATCTACAAAAAGATTTTTGTAAGTCCTTCTTCCCTTCTTATGCCCAAAGCCTACATTCCATGCCTGGACAATGGAAGCTGCTTAACAAATGTGGATTGATCAGAAAAAAATAGTTGCATATTCAATACCAAACACTAAAAAGTTGTTTCAGTGTTTAATTTTGACAGCTTAGTGGTTTTTTGTTTTCAGTTTTGCTTCATCTAGATTTACCCAAGTGTGTTTGAACAGTGGACACTATTTTCCAAGGATTATCTTTAAATAAAGAATAGTCTTTCAGAGATCAACTTTCAGGAAATGTTGCCATGCACAGTGAATGAAGCCAAAGAAAACCCACATGGTTCTACAGGTTGGAAAACATTGTTTGTTTGAATTCTCTAGCATATTGACAGATCCTGAAGGCTGTCAGATTCACTCAGGGGCCTAAATAATTCTTCTTGGAGAGGGTGTTAAAGAAGAAAGTAGACAGCATAAAAGATTCAAAGTTCTATTATTTCTTGGTATTATGGGGATATTAATCGGATAAGTAGTTTGGAGAATATCATGGCTCAAAGTTCTCTAATAGCCTGTTTTTCTCAGACAGGGCAAAAATCAGTTTGCCATCTTTATCACATTTTCAAGATAAAAAAAATACAACTCTTCAGCTCAACTATCAACAGCTTTTCTTAGAGTTTAAAACAGTTTCAATCTTGAACATTACTCAATGACCTAGTTTTATAAGCAAAGAAAAGTCCAAGAATCCTAAAGCATTTTGAACTAAAAAAAAATCTGCTTTATATTTTTGGAAGCTTTTGGAAAGCAAATATTTAAAAAAGTTTCATTCCTTCAAAAATGTTGACAATAGCCAAATTACAGAATCAGCTTAAATGCTTATCAACAGGAGAAGGATTAAAATAAGTGATAAACACATACAGATAGACAGACAGACAGACAGAGTGAGAGAGTGAGGAGAACAGAGGGAGAGAATGGTTTATACCTAGCCACAAACAAGAATGAAATGACAGTGTCTTCAGGAAAATGGATGGAACTGAAGGTTATCATGCTGAGTGAAACAGGTCAGTCCAATGACAACAGGGATCATGTTTACTCTCATGTGTAATTAAGAGATGAATAAAAGAACATAAAAATGAAAAGGGAACTACTAGTACTGTGGAAGTGGAAAGGGGTAAGGAGGTAAAGCTTGGGGTAAGAAAGAGTGACAGAGAACTCAGTGTGATCACCGTGTATTATAAGCATAGAAGGAAATGTCACAATGAAGCCCTTTACTAGACATGCCAACAAAAATGTTAACAATGATCTTATTCATATTTAGATGTCTGTTTCTTCATGAGTAAGTTGATTAACTCTGGTTCCTCAAAACAGACCTCAACCTTTCTGGTGTTTAAATGGATTGGTTGTTATGATGATTGATTCTGCTTAATACAAAAATGATTAAGAAAAAATAAACAAGCATCAGAGTATCACCCACTAGTCTAAGAATGTCTTTATCTCTGGGGCTGTATAGATGGCTGCGTTATTCTGAAGGTTTTTTTTTCTTTCTTTAAACTCTGTCTCCCCAGAAGAGCATTTACTGTCATACCTGCCTTGATCAAATCTAGGTGGATAACAACATATTCTACCTTCACTCTTGACCCCTTCCGTGTACTCCTCTGTTTATCCAGCTGACTCTAGACATGTCTGTGGGGCTGACACTCTATTTTGTTTTCATTCATCATGACTGAAATGTCAGTCATTGTTGACCCACTGTAGCCTCTATTCACCATCATCCATCTTTCTTAATAAAAGAAACAAACTCCTTTATTAAGTAGAAAATCAATTGATTCTAAGACCCTATGGGCTAGCACTCAGTACCATTAGGAAGTCTAGAGGAGCAACATCAAGAGAATTAGCACAAACCAAAGAGAACTACATCTCCACTCTAAGGCCAGGTTGCCAAGGATGCTGGCCTTATGTCACCCAAAACAAATGCTTGCTTTCAGGTCTCTAATTCCATAACTCTGCCACAAATAATAATCTCTAACTATCCATTGATTCTTTCCATCACTCCCTGGTGAGCTAAAATTCAAGACAAGAACATCCGATATACTGGGCTAAAGCACATACTTAAATGCTGCATACAGATGTCTGGGGAGGGATCATCTGCTCCTGAAAATATACTTTTGCCTCTTATGGTCAAATGTAAACATATAAATCAATGTTATCCAAAGAAGCTGAACAAATAGATCTCTCTCTCTCTCTCTCTCTCTCTCTCTCTCTCTCTCTCTTTCTCTCATACACAATCACATGCACATGTTTATGGAGTCTGGAAAATTCCACAACCTGCTGCCTACAAGTTGGAGGTTCAGAAAATCCAATAAAGCTACTCCTTTCTATATCTAAAATCATAGGAACCAGGAATATTAACAATATAATTCCCAATCCAAAGACGAAAGAAGAATAAAGTTTCAAGTCTTAAGCAAGTATAAAAATGGAATCTTTCCTTTCTCTTCCTTCTTCTCTGTTTCAGCCCTCATAAGACTGAATGATCTAATATATCTACTCATATCACATTACAGAAGGTCATTTGCTTCACCAGGTCTACTGACTCTTGTTAATAACATCAAAAAACATTCCTAATTGCATACCCAGAAATAATTCGGCTAAGGTTGACACATAAAATTTCCAATCACAATAGGATCTTGTCATTTTATTTTGCTGTTTTTAAAAATATTAACTGTTTAAATGAAAGGCATCCAAACTAATACATATCTATCTTTCTAAAGACCAACCTCCACTCTTGACAACCTTGCTTTTGGTATGATTCTCAAATCTGCTTGCAGCTGGTGGAGGCTACTATAGAGCTCCACAAGCTGGTCAAAATGTGGAGAACACACGACCAGTTGTCCCAGTTAGTACATCTATGAGACAGCCAATAGGGCCCAGGGAACAGAGGAGGGGATGGGAAGACTCTAAGAACAGAGGAAAAGGTTACTACCCCTAGGATAATGCCTTCTAGACATGACAGGGACTCCATTTTCTCTCATCTGCCTCCCACTCACCGTAATTCATGCTATGTGCACAGAAAACTAGCAAGAGGAAGGAACCACGGTCCACTCTGGTCTATGCTGTATATCCATCGCCATCAAAGCATCGGGACATGCAGATAAAAAATACTACTAACTGAATGAATGATTATATCTTTTGTCCCTCCTCTGCTCCATTCCCACCAAAAACAATACATTTTCATAAACCTGCCCTTGCAAGCACTTTTAAGACAGTCTTACCATCACTGTCTATTTTATCTACCACTGTTGGTCTGGGTTCTTTATGTACTTCATAAAGACATCATACCTAGGTGGCAAGGAACTGAAATTCAACCTTTTCTCTGCTCTTTTGATGGGATATGTCCTGGTATATGTCTACTCAGGAAGGGTGTCCTTCCTAATTCTCATGCATTTCAGGTAGGGTAACAAAAGTCCTATCCTGACTGAACTTACTTCCATTCTTGAGTCTATGGCCCTACTTTACACTTTGTCAGAGCATGAGTCCTGCTTCCCTAAAAAGTTAAACTGCAGCCCATTTCCCCAAAATGTGACCTTATTTTGAAACAATCATTTCAGCTGTAATTAATACAATATTATAAAGACCATCATGTGAAATCAGAGACACATAGGTCACATGACAATGAAATTAGGTGTTGTAGTAAAGTTATCATAAGCCAAGGATCTCCAAAAATTGTCAACAAAACCCCAGAATCCAGGAGAAGCGATGCAGGACTCCCTTTTAAGTTTCAAAGTGAGTACAGATCCATCAGTGACTTGATTTGCTGACTTCTGGCTTCCAGAACTGGAGGATAGCATGTCACACGCAAATACTCTGTTCTAACAGTCTTTGAAACCTTTTACATATAATTAATATTTTTTCTTTGTCATGTAGGATTGATAGAGGCATGGGGACAGACACAGAGATAAAGAGCAAGCATAATATCTGCCCATTGTGCTTAGCAACTACTTTTCTTGATACCTCATTCCCCCATTGTTGAATTGAAATATTCAATTGCCAAATAAAAACTACATTTTTATTTATGTAAATAGTCTCTATGCATCTAAGGATATCTGATTGGTGTGTGAGCTTGCCAAAAAGAACATTATAAAATTATTTTTATTGTATTTCATTTTTAATTGAGTATATGAAGGGAATGAACTATGTACACACAAGTATATACAGATGTCCATGGAGGACAGAAGAGTGTGTAAGAACTTTAGTTACAGGTTTCAAATAGCCACTTGAGAATGAAGCAGAGAAAAGACAGAAGATACAATCAGGGTACTGGGAACTGAACTTGGATCCTCTGCAACAGCAATACATGCTCTTAACTGCTGGACCAACTCTCTGGTCTCTTGCGGAATTATTTTTAAGCTCAATATTTTTACTTTATGGAAAAGTCCCTTGTTGCCTACAATATGGAACCATCCATTCAAAATAAATCCAGAAATTTAGATAATAAGGCCATTGAATACTTAGCATTCAATGGATAATAAATTCATTCCTAAGCCCCAACTCTGAACTTGAAAACTTTATATACCTGAAACACTCCATGACAACAAAAACTTATCTGCAAAATCTTCTCACTTATCTATATTTTCATTCTGGAGAGAAAAGGTAACAGGAAATACGGTAAATAACAGCCAAGGAGACAATGTGGCATATCATGTCAAGGCGCAACTATAGGCCGCATTGGTCATCCAACACTAATCTCCCACCAACCAAGATAGAAAACTATTTCAACAAAATAAGTGAGGTAGTGAAGTCAAATTCTATACTTCAGAGAGGATATGCCACTGTGGCTATAGAAACATGCATTTCATTGACATTACTTCAATCATGGAATTATCAAATATATCATTTTATAACAAGAAATACTTCAGAGAAAAAAAGTCAAGCCAAGGTTGTCGGAGTTGTCATTTCTTTGGCTTCATTAATGAATGGAATTCTTGACCTTTGGCCTGAAAGCCTTAGAAATTATTCATCTTTGCTAAGAAGCTTAATTAAAGGAGTCATTTTTTAAGTACAATATTTTCTCTAATAATCATTTTAAACTTTTTAGGAAAGAAAATCATTCAGGCAAATGCTTTGATTTTATGGTGTTCGCAAAGTCAGGCTTAAGCTGAAGCCAGTAGATGCCATCCAGCAAGCATAGAAAAAAATGACTAGCATTTTCCATGTGTTTTAAGCCAATCTGTTTTTCTTCTGAAGTAAGATTGCTGATACAAATTTACTTTTTAAAACATGCCAATATGATGCATTTTCTATTCATTCTATAACAACTGCACTTGATCCTACATTTTCAACCATCCTACAAAGGAGTGTTAGAGAAAGAAGTGAAATTAATTGATATATAAGGTAAAGTTAAAAACTGAATGTGTCCCATGTATAATTACAGAATTTAGGAGAATTAATAGAGTGTAAATAACATATATTTATACTTGTAATTCTAAAATGTATAAAGTATTTGGAGAGAAAAAGCATAAATACTTCTAAGGTTTCATATCATTCCAAATACTAATTTAATATATTAGTTTTTAAAAATGAATTATGTGTATGCCACAGCACAAAAAGTAAAGATCAGAGAATAATCTGCAGAAATCAGGTCCTTCCCTCTGCAACATGGGTCCCGAGGATCAAAGTCAGCTCATCAGGTTTGGTAGCAATTACCTCTACTTGCTGCGCTATCTCATAGGCCCATCTTGGCATCATTCACTTGTTACTTGTTGAATTTTCCCAAGTTCTTGCTTTAAAAAGGCACTTTGATGAGCTACTGCCTTATTATTCTGTGTACTTAGCTCCTTTTCTCAAATGTGTGATTTATTAAAATAAGAGGCTTAGTGTTTTCCTAGTATTCCCCTCCAATGGAATTTATCAAACAATTCAAGGGAAACTACGGCAATTAAAAACAACTATTGGTAGCTGTAGGAAACTTCATGGTTGGCTCACAATTCTCTCTTCTAAGTACTTGCCAGGTTTTGCCCACGTGGAATATATATATATTATCTCACTATCTTTGGACTTGGCCATGTAACTTGACTGTAGTTAACAGATGTAACTGTAGCAATGGGTGTGACAAATGCGAGGCTTCTAAGTGATCTACGTTGTCCTGCTTGCCTTCAGGTACTTTCGTCATCTTCAGAGTCACAAATCCCAGAATGAGACATGTGGAAAATACATACACCTAATTAAAAATCGGAAGCCAAGAGCTCTCGAACCTATAAAACCGATAGGTCCAAGGTAAGAGAGAAGACAGATACAGAAACATAGATACACTTGATGTCATCATAAGCCATAGCTGTTGGGAGCTAATGTAGAGCAGACTAGCAGTGATGTGTAGGCCTCCTCATTCTGGCTCACCACAGCAACTAAAAGGAGAAACTGCCAAGTCAAAAGGCCAGGACTATAGTTTGAAACCGTGCTCTGGTTACCAAAAGTCCATGTGATGCATACCAGGTGGTGCCATGAGGAGGCAGAGAAATTTAAATAAGTAACGTCAAGTGCGAGCTCCTTGGGTTGTGGGCAGGTCTTTGAATGGGATCACAGGACCTGAATGCCTCCTTACTGTGTTGCTTCCTGAGAAGATCAGGATTTTGATCTGCAGGGCATTCCCGTTATTATGTGCAGCTTGTATCAAGCCAAAAATAATAGGTCCTGTTGCTTATGACCTGCAACCTGCAAAACTGTGAGCCAACATAAATCTTTTCTCTTTATAAGTAGATCATCACCCATGTTTGCTACAGTGTTGGAAAGTTGTCTAACCTAGTCTAGGAAAGATATTTTCTCCCAGTTTTTACAATGCTTCCTTACTAAACATACACATATGTAACAAAGTTTGCCAGCTATTTAATAAATTTGTAAACAAGAGCATGAGAAAGTTTTCTTTTTTATAATAGAAGAAGTAGGATCCCAGAGGAATCAACTGAGGATAGAGAAGTTAACTTTAAAATAACTTTAATGGCTAGTCTCAGGCATGTTTAACAGGAAGATGTGACATAAAGCAAGAATGTGATACAATAAAAATAATAATCATTTTGTAAACAATGTATATATAAATTGTAAAAGCCTGGTTTTGGAGCTAATAAAATAAGAACCATTACTATGTAGAACACAGTGGGTTTTTTTCACAATGTAGAAAAAAACAACTATTAAAACTATCAGAGAAAAGGTTTTAAGCCAGAGAATAAATTCCTGATAGGACTATAAGAAAGGAAGGAAAGGAAAGGAGTTTTCTAAATAAAAGAGAACTTCCTGGAGCAGAAATACATCGTTAAAACTGAAAGTTCTTTTTAAGTATTCTGTGTAATGCATGAGTCCTTTACTTTCTTATTTATTCAGATAGAATATTAAATTTCAAATAAATATTTCAAAGGTCCCAGAGATTGTTTTCTTAAATGGCCGTAAAAAGGAATGAAACATTTAAACTGCACAAAACTTCAACTATTCAGGTTGCTACCAGATATAGCACAGCACGCCTCAAAGTTCTAAATAAACAATGCTTAAGGGTGAAGGTAGACTAGAAATATTCAAAATAGAAAGGTTGAGGACATTCACTTCTCAAGGTAACCATTTCAGAAAATGTCTGCAGGATATGTTCCCACACATGAAGGGAAGAAAGGAAAGCCATGAGATCAAGGATTCAGTTTCTGAGAAGCGTGGCAAGGGCAGGGAGGACTACCTGGATCATCTCCCTAGAAGACAAAGAAGGCTGCCAGATGAGCCCTCTGGGGAAAGAGAGAACTCATGCAATTTGTAAATATCCTCAAAAATCATTTTGACTCTGTAAGGATTATTCATGAAGATGACATGGGAATTGGGAACCTTGAGAAAATGAAAAACAAACTACTTGACTGTTCAGAGAACACCATCAGACGTTATAAGCACCTGTCGTTTGCCAACTTATAGGATCAACCTAAAGCAAAGTTAAATATGGTTAGGGAATGGATGCCAAGGGTTATCAGACTGGATATGAAAGTACACAAGATGAGAAGTGGAAAATGAGGGGGTAAGAAAGAGCAAATAGAAAGAGAAGGGAAGGGTGGCTTTAAAAATTAAAAGTTAAAAACAACAACAACAAAACTTGTCCTAATAAATGGAGAATCAAATACACCCTGGGTGGTTGGTGAAACAAATCATAATTTGTTTAATCATGCATTTATGATGTAAACAATTCATTCATTTCTTAAATTTCAGTGTGGTTTTCTAGTGACGTTATAACAACAGAAATGTAACCTTTCTCACACATCTAAAGCCTATAAGTCCAAGGTGAAGTTATCAGCAGAGGCGGTTTTGCTCTGAAGTTTATGTCCTTTCCTCAGCTTGGGGATGGTTGGCCTTCAGCCAAGTCTAATGGTCTGTTGTCAGAATGTGTCAGGGCTCACATTCCCGATCTTTGTGTGTCTAAACAGCCTCTTCTTCTAAAGACACCAGTCATATTGGACCAGGACATATTCAATGTCCTTATTTTGATTTAATAGGCTTATCTACAAATAGTCACAGTCTGAGGTACTTGGACTATGAACATCTCATGATCATGGGGAGTGTTTTAGCCCATAGTCATCACAAATTTATTTTTTACATGCACAAAGCTAACGATATAAACTATAGTTAAAAGCTTGTTTTGTCCCATTCTGATGTGTTATTTTTTGTTTTCTCTTACTTTATTTTATTATTGTCCCTTAGAAGTCTGTTTGCTTTCTAACGAAAGACAAAAAGGAGATGGATTTGGATGGGAAGGGAGGTAGGAAGGAATTGGAAGGAGTAGAGGGAGGGGGAACCATAACCAGAATACTATATGAGAAAAAAATCTATTTCCAATAAGAAAGAAAAAGGAAAAAGCACATTTTCTTACAAAACACAGTTAAGTTTTTAAAAAATCAAGGAAACATTTTATTCCTAAATATCCAGCTATAATTAACATTAATGATATTGAATGTCTTATTTAGCTATTTGTCTACTTTTGCAGTTGAAATCACAGGTGTACAAATTGGATGTATATACTGCCTTCTGTTTCAGTCATTCTTTTTTTAAAAAAGATTTATTTATTTATTATGTACACAACATTCTGCCTCTATGTATACCCACATGCCAGAGGAGGGCACCAGATCTCGTTATAGATGGTTGTGAGCCACCATGTGGTTGCTGGGAATTGAACTCAGGATCTCT
>LOEQ01000970.1:98570-111745 GCA_001685075.1 Bramus lutescens | reverse complement strand
GAGAAAGAAAGAGAAAGGGAGAGAAAGAAGGAAGAAGGGAGGGAGGGAGAAAGAAAAAGAAAACAAGCTGGTGTAATAGGCTTCTTCCTTTCTCTGCTTTATTCCTTCCAGGTCCCCAGAACACTGGGCAGTAGCACATCAGTTGCTGTCTTACAGGCAAATGGTCTTTGAAACACCTCAGTGGTATACTTAGCTAACATCCTAGGTGTTTCTTTAGCCAATCAACTTGATGAGAGCTACCAAAATATTCTTGCCAATAAAAGGTGACCAAAGTGTTTACTGAATTTTTATGTGATAAATGTTACTTTCTGACTAAAATATATTTTATGATAAAGTATACATCTTAAATATTGATATTTTGAGACTAAAGCACCTAGCTTACAGCAATACATGTTATGCCTGTGTAAAAGTTTTATAGTTGCACATAAATCCCAACCACGCTAGATTTACAAAATAAAAGCATATTACTTCTTGGTACATTTTGTAGTTTAGTTTGAATTGAGAAAAAAAATCAAGAAAAAACCATCCAAAAATATTTGACATTTTGAATGTATTATTTTAGCTTTTCATCTTTCTCAATAAGTGCTTGAGAGCAGTGCTACGAAAATGCTACTTCAGCAATAAATTGTACATAATTCCCAAAGAAGCAAATGAGCATTTGAATCTAGAGATACATAATTGAAAACAATCCTATTTTTTTTAATGTACAGAAAAGCACTTGTGAGGATTTTTTTTTCTCAAAAGCCAGTGCTTGCAAGCCTGATACACTGTTAGAATAAAGGTGTGCTGAAGTGTGAGCTATCCTGGTTTTTGAGAGTCCCCAACTGCATGATGCAATTCTTTCATGAGCTACGTGCCAGTAACTTGATTCTTCTAACACTCCGTATTCTTCATAGAATTCGTCTGGGCAGCTTTCTAATGCTACTAAGCCAAATTCTTCCTTCACTTATTCCTGCCAAGTAGTAGCATACTTGTCATCAGGATATGATCATCTGTTTCGCATCGCTGTCATTCAGGCAGAATTAAAGGTTCAGTGCTACTTGCCATTCATTTCAGTCCTTATTCTTGAAAAGGAGAAAATACGCAGACACTTCATGTTATTCTATTTTCAAAACTGTATTCCAATTACAACTCTATGACTACATTAGCATTATCCTGTTTGATTGAAGAAAGCCAAGCAGAGTGCAGTGAGGTTATTAAGATAAGAAACCGTCTGAAGAAAGGAGAAAATGAGGACTCTGCCTAGTAGTTTATAATGTCTTCCACAGTCCAGAACTGCTCTACTCAGAAGAGTCTTTGCATAGTGACTCTGAAATGTGACCAATCTAAGTTGAACTCTTTGTAATTTAAAATACACAGGGAATTTCAAGCACTATAGAAAAAAGAATGAAAAATATTCCATTAATAACTTTTATGTTGACTATATGCTGAAATGATTAATTTTTTAGAGGAATGAGATTAAATAAAACATCCTTAAAATTAATTTCACTTTACTTTTTTGTTTTCTTTGTTTGCTTGTTTGTTTTGTTTTTCAAGACAAGGTTTCTCTGTAGTTTTGGAGCCTGTCTTGGAACTAGCTCTTGTAGACCAGGCTGGTTTTGAACTCACAGAGATTGGCCTGCCTCTGCTTCCCAGGTGCTGGGATTAAAGCCATGCACCACCACCGCCCGACTCTCACTTTATTTTTTTAATGGTGGCTACAAGAAAATTTAAAATCCCGGGTTGCATTTATTTCTGTCTTACATAATATTTCTAATGAGTATGAACAGTTCTCAATTATTATATACAGTGCATAGCAGTTAGAATGCTCAGAGATGAGTCAGTGTTGTGTCATAGCATTCTCAATGGTTGGATGGTTTATCTGGAGAAATAAGATGTCTTAGTTACTATTGTTCAAATAAAATACCCTGACCTGGTGTCTTAGTTAGGGTTTCTATTGCTATGAATAGAGACCATGACCATGGCAACTCTTATAAAGAAAATATTTAATCCGGGTCACTCGCTTACAGTTTGAGGTTCAGTCCATTATCATGACGTCAGGGAACACAGCGACATGCAGGCAGATATGGTGCTGGAAGAGTAGCTGAGAGTCTTACATTTTGTCAGCAACAGGAAGTCAACCGAGACACTGGACAGTATCCTGAACATAGGAAACCTCAATGCCTGCTCCCACAGAGATATATTTCCTCTAACAAGGCCATGCTTCCTAGTAGCGCCACTCCCTGTGAGATTATGGAGTCCAGTTACATTCAAACTACCACACTTGACAAGAATACCTACAGGGCGGGCTGCTTTATTTCAGCTCACAGCTGAAGTGACAGTACATCATGGCAGAGGAATCGTGGCAGCAGGAACTCAAGGCAGCTTGTCACGCCTCCGGGGCACCGAGGGAGCAGAGAATTCACTCAGCTACCTTCTCAAGACTATTCATACCCAGCCTGTAGTGCTGCCTCTTTTCATGTGTGTCTTTCACCACAGTTAACCTAATCAAGACTATCCCTCACAAGCATGCCCAGGGGAAAGAACTCCTCAAGGGTGTGCCTGAGTTGTCTCCTAGGTGGTTCCAGATCCTGTCACGTTGATAACATTACTTTTTGAAACAATTTCCAACTTCCTGCTGTTTATACAATTTCTGTTCACTTTTGTCTCAAGAAATTCTTTCTTGGGTTCCCCTCTACCGTCCTACCTGTACATGGAATTGTTGCTTTCCGGGTTTATTTTTGGCCCTCATCTCTGGGTGTCCTTTCTCAGCTTTGAGATTATTGGAACTTTCTCTTAAATTAGATTCGTGTTTCCTGGCTCACTTGCACTCTTTGCTTTGAGGTTTTTTGTTTGTTTGTTTGTTTGTTTGTTTTGAGACAGTGTCTCAATCTGTAGCCCAAGCTAGCATTGAATTCATGAATCTTCTACTTCACTAATTGAAATATAATTGAAATTATAAGCATCTATCTCCATCTAGGCTCCTCCTCTTTGCTATAAAGAAGCCTATCTTGCAGCAGTATTCTGAGAGGGGATTATTGGAGGACAATGTTATGTGATTTTGCCATCCTGAAAATCAATTCACACAGTTGACTACTGCTATGACAAATCTTAGAGTTCTAAATTGGTGATCATTTTCTGAAATAATTTCAAAGGAACTGCTCCATTGCCATTTGTTGAGAAGCCTATTTCTCTTGATAAACTTCTAGAGTCTTGTCATTTATAGGATATAACATTTTCATTATCATTTCACCATCACATGTCTTAGAATGAAACTGGAAGTGCATTTCTCTCAGCTCTGGAAACATTTCTTTCACTATTTCCTTAATAATATCCTTCCCTCAGTTTATATATGGCCCTTGTAAAATTAATGGCAGTCAGATTGTGTACCCTCTATATTGATCTTGAAATTTTCTAATCTCCTGTGAGCTCTTCCCATATCCTTCTTTAAAAAAGATACTTCAAAGAAGTTTCCCCATCATTATCTCACTATGCTTCTTTTGAATTTTAAATTTCATCTAACATATTTTTTAATTTCCACATTCTTTTTGTCTTCTCATTGTTCTCTGTTGCTATAGCATCTCCATTCAAAGCAATTCCTGTGTTTGATGATACAATGTCTTTTCTCTTTGATGATGTTAGTCATAATTAGAACATCTCTTCTGTCCCCTATAATGTCTCTACTCTTCTCCAAATTCTTTTTATCTGTTGATGTATTCTCTTTGTGTCTTTCAAGTTGGGTGCTTTCTGCAAATGGCAGGAGGTGGGCACGACTTGTTTGGCTTTACTAAAGTGTAATCAAACCAAGGCCAGCTCTCCATCAGAGAACAGTCAAATGTCAGGATTTGTGAGTCTTTTCTGCAAAACTGTTGAGCTTTTCTTCAAAAGGTATCTCGCTTCCCTGTGAAAGGCACAAATCCAATTACATGATTTCAAAAATTGGGAAAAAATCAGCAAATGGTTTATTTCAGAGTCTGTGCTCAGTGTGTGTCAGCCCCACTCTCCATTATGCTCAATAACCTCAAATCCACAAACTTTCCATGTAATTCTTTCACAGAGTAATTTGACAGTGAAGGTCAAATCCTGTTATCAAAAGCATCAGAAAATAGCTTTCAGATCCATAAATAGTGCATATTTCTGCTTCATCAAGGCATTTAGTAATTAAGATGCTAATAAAAAGAAATCATAGCTAGTGTCATTTTTATCAGGAATTTAAATATGAAAAAGTTGCTGGATGATTATGGTGTACACCTTTAATCTCAGCACTTGGGAGGCAGAGACAGGAGACCTCTGTGAGTTTGGGACCAGCCTGGTCTAAAGAGTGAGTTCCATGAGAGCCAGGGTGTTACACAGAGAAATCCTGTGTCCAAAAGAAAAAAATAAAAGGTTGAATGTATTAACTCTCTCCTTTAAAATATAACTCCTTTTAGTATGTGGTCATGTCAGCTCCTTCAGCCACTATCTCAATATTAGGGATAACAAATAAGTTTGGATTTTAGAGGAAGTCTTGAGAATATGGGTAGGTAAAGATGAAAGAAGTTCAATGTCATCCATGTTGTTGTTTACTTACTGAAATTCTAATTTTTTGCTCTCTCATTTCAACTAATCAACAGTCTGGTTTTTACTCTGTGAGTGAAGGATGCAGGTAGATAGATATACTAGTAACATTATTCATCATTGTGACAAAATATCAACCAGAAGAAACTTAGGGGAGGAGAGGTTTATTTCCTTGGATTTGTAGGGCTGTAGTCCACTGCCACGAGCAAAGCACAGCAGCATTCAGGTAGTGGGCATGGTCTGGAGCAAATTGTTCACACAGTAGTAGATGGGTAGATGGGGAGCAGAGAAAAGAGGCCAAAACCAGGAACAGGTACAACCTTGACTGACCCGACGTGAGTGACAACTTCTGCCAGATAATCTCCACCTCATACAATCTCTACAACACTCAAACTAGTGCCATTTACTATAAAGCAAACATTAAAAATATGAACTTAGAAGAGATATGTTAGATTCAAACTATAATCACAAGGATAATGAACCACCCAGCCATTGAATTCATAACTTACAAAATGGTTGGAAGTATATGACATGTCACAAAATAATTTAATATATGGGAAAATATGATTAAAACCTGAGGAAAAGTTTGAAGGAAGCATTTTGAAAGTACAGAAAAGGTAATCATCATTTAGTAGGAAGTACTGGGCTGATCAGAGAAGGACTCATGGGAAGATAGAGAAGGTGCACAGCAAAACCCATCTGGCTTAATGAGAATGAAATGGTTGTGGGGAAAATTGTGTATCTCTAAGTTTACTTGTTTCATTAAGGAAATACAGTGGGATCATCAGTAGGCCCTCCCTAAAAACAAATATAGCTCAAATTCCTGAATTCCTTTATAAATAGCTTTGCCATCTTTTTTTCCAGTTCTTTAAGGAACAGTAATAGTTAAATTTGAAGGACAGAGATTCAATTTCTAAGTTCACCACTAACTAGATGCATAATCCTGGACAATTAATTTAACTTACCTGTTCCAATTTGTAATTTTTCTAATATTAATATAATACCCAAAGTGTTCATTTAAGATTATGGTGAACACTGAGTAGTACTGCATTGTGTAAATGTACCACATTTTCTTTATCCATTCTTTGGTTGAGGGGCATTTAGGTTGTTTCCAAGTTCTGGCTTTTACAAATAATGCTGCTATGAATGCAGATGAGCACATGTCCTTGTCTTATGAGTGTGCCTCCTCTGGGTATACACCCAAGAGTGGTATTGCTGGGTCCTGAGGTAGATTGATTCCCAATTTTCTGATAAATTGCCATACTGATTTCCAAAGCAGTTGGACAAGTTTGTACCCCCACCAGAAATGTAGGAATGTTCCCCTTACTCTGCATCTTCTCCATCATAAGCTATCATCAGTGTTTTTATCTTAGCCTTTCTGACAGGTGTAAGATGGTATCTCAGAGTCATTTTGATTTGCATTTCCCTGATGGCTAAGGACATTGAGCAATTCCTTAAGTGTTTTTCAGTCATTTGAGATTTTTCTGTTGAGAATTTTCTGTTTAGGTCTGTATCCCATTTTTTAATTGGATTATTTGATATTTTGATGTCTCGTTTCTCTATTTTGGCGACTAGCCCTCTGTCAAATGTGCAGTTGGTGAAGATATTTTCCCATTCAGTTGGCTGTCATTTTGTCTTATTGACTATATCATTTGCCTTACAAAAGCTTCTCAATTTCAGGAGGTTCCATTTATTTATTGTTGCTCTCAGTATCTGTGCTACTAGGGTTATATTTAGGAAGTGATCTCCTGTACCCATGTATTCAAGTCTACTTCCCACTTTCTCTTCTATGAGGTTGAATGTGGTTGGATTTATATTGAGGTCTTTGATCCAATTGGACTTGAGTTTTGTGCATGGAAAGAGATATGGATCTATTTTCATTTTTCTACAAGTTGACATCCAGTTATGCCAGCACTATTACTCAGCAGTAAAAAAAAATGATATCTTGAAATTTGCAGGTAAATAGATAGAACTAGAAAAAACCATCCTGAGTAAGGTAACCCAGACCCAGAATGACAAACACAGTGTGTACTCACTCATTAGTGAATATTAGACATAAAACAAAGGATAATCAGCCTATAGTCCATGACTCCAGAGAAGCTAGGTAACAAGGAGAACCCTAAGAGAGACATACTTGGATCCCCTGGGAAGTGGAAATAGACAAGAACTCCTGAAGAAATTGAGAACATGGATGGGGAGAAAAGGGAGGGCAGAAGGAGAGGAGAAGAAAGTGTGGGAAGAACATGAGGGAATGGGATGGCTAAGATAAGGAAACGACAGAGAGGGAGAGCAAGGAAAGAGATTTCTTGATTGAGGGAACCATTATGGGGCTAGCAAGAAACTTGGCACTAGGGAAATTCCCAGAAATCCACAAGGATGATCCCAGCTAAGACTCTAAGCAATAGTGGAGAGGGTACTTGAACTGGCCTTCCCCTATTATCAGATTAATGACTACCTTAATTGTCATCATAGAAACTTCATCTAGCAACTGATGGAAGCAGATGCAGACTCATAGTTGCACTGGGCTGAGCTCCCAGAGTCCAGTCCAAGAGAGGGAGGAGTGATAGTATTAGCAAAGGGGTCATGACCATGAAGGGGAAACCCACAGAAACAGCTGACCTGAGCTAGTGGGAGCTCATTGACTCTGGACTGACAGCGGGGGGTGGGGCACGACCTGCATAGGCTCAAACTAGGCCCTCTATATAGGACAGTTGTGTGCCCCACTGGGCAGTCTGTGGGGCCACTGACAGTGAGACCAGGATTTATCCTTAGTACTTGAACTGACTTTGTGGAGCCCATTCTCTTTGGAGAGATACCTTGCTCAGCCTAGATATATGGGGGAGGGCCTTGGGACTGCCTCAAAGTGATGTGCCAGACTCTGTTGACTCCCCTTGGGAAGCCTTACCCTTTCTGTGGAATGGATGGGGGGTGGTGTGGGTAGAAGATGGAGGAAGTGGAAGGGGAGGGAGAGGGAACTGAGATTGGTATGTAAAATGAGACAAGATTGTTTTTTTTAAAAAATATGGTAAACTGATTATTATAATATGGAATAATGGTTACCTCTTATTAAAGCAAAAAAAGAGTCAAGAACAAGGCCTTCTTGTGCCATCTTTGTGTTTACAGTCTAGCGCTTGTGGTACAGCACCAGCCTTGTCTGGTGAACGCCCCAGATTTACCCACTAGAACCATCCCCACACCGCAAGGCCTAGTCCAGTCACACACATCTTTTTTGTGGTGAGATCCTGAAAACCAAACTTGCCCATACCATCTCCATACTCCCAGGCCTAGATACAGATGCACAGTTCTTGTACCCACCTAGCCAGAGGTGGGCCTGAATCTCACATCAGACACATAATCAACGAAAGAAGTTCACATGACCATAAAAAGAAAAAAAAATGATTGTGAGGGACCAAGACAACACGCTCTCCCCAGAAATCCATAAGCCTTATAGAAATGTTCTCCAATGGCAGTTACTTAGATGAACTCCAGGACAGACAATTTAACAGAACAATTATAAATTTGATGGAAGATTTCAAGGCATTCCAGGAAGTCAGGAAAAGGGAACTCAATGAACTGAAGGAGGATATCTAGTAGTAAGAGCCTTAGGGATGCTCAAGTAAACCCAAAATAAACAAATGAATGAAACAAAGACAGTCCAGGATTGGGAAACTGAATTCAGTAAAGGGTTAGCAATATAGAGGAGCAGATATGTACAGGATGGGTGGAAATCATGTAAACATAGCACCCACTTATTAATTCTCAAAAAATAAGCAAAACAAAAGTCAAAGGAGTCCAGACTAGGAAAAAGGAACTTGAACTCTGGATGAGGTGTTTTATGCGCAAACGCTGCAACTTACATAAATTGCTTATTCTCTCAGGATCCCAGTTTTCTTACCTGTAAATCTATGAGTTGATCCATATAATCTTCATTTCTTCTAAACTAATAGTTTAGGTGACATGGATAACATTTTTATTTGACTTTGATATTGGGCCATACAATTTGACTAAATTTGATCAAATTGCCATTATTGAGTCTCTAATACATTGAATTTTATTAAAAGACTGAAAATGAAAGTGATAATGATACATTAGTCTATGGGAGTGATTTCTAATGGACAGAAAACGTAGGGATAAATCGGATCCTATTACCAGGCCTGGATGCAAGAGAAAGAAGATGGTAACTGGTATTAAATACCAATCTCTGAGGTGTATAATTTTACTTTTTAAAAAATGGAAATATGCTCACCCTAATTTTAGTATTGGCTATACTGGCAGTTTATTACCTAAGTCTACCAGTAAAGTAAAAATTATATGCAATTAAATGATATTTGTTATGAAGATAAAAGGATCCATCAGTAATGCTTTTAAAAATCTCAATAGTTACACTTATTTCAGATCATAAGTATAAAATTTTTGAGAAACTATCCTGAAAGGAATGATAGAATTGGAGCAGCTATTAAGCCTGTTCTTATGTACATTCAGGCTAACCTTAGGATAAGAAAGATAGTACGGTCCAAGAAACACATTTCACATGTGTTTACTGAATTATGATTCTCTTTTGAAATTTTATTATTGTTCCTACAAAATGTACAAAAAGATGTTGTTGGCATTTGGAAATGCATTAGAAGACAAAATAATCTATTTTATGTATCTTTAAGATTCTGCAGCAGCTGGTCTTTAATCCCAGCACTCGTGAGGCAGAGACAGGCAGATCTTTCTGAGTTTGAAGCCAGTCTGGTCTACAAGAGCTAGTTCCAGAACAGCCAGGGCTGTTACATAGAAAAACCCTGTCTCAAAAACCAAAAGAACCAAAACCACACACACACACACACACACAAATAAGATTCTGCTGCAGTACTGATAATAAATGTGTTATATGTATAAATCTGATATGATACTGTCCACACTCTATGCTCTCATAATAAAAAAGGAGAGTGTGAAATCTGCTCATGAATACAGATGAATCGCAGGTATCTGTATAATGTCTAAAATGATGAGATTTGTGGCTAATCAGAGAGTTTGTGTACAAGAGCTAAGGTCCATGTACTAATACCTGATTAATCAAATTTCTTTCTGATTTTTTAATTGTAATTTTAATTGTGCATTATTAATAGAGCATAGTGTGCTAATTGTATACATTTATACAATGTGGAATGATATAATCATGGTGTTTCTGACTTTTTTCCCAAATCTCCAATCAGTGCAATACATTATAGTTCAGAAATAAAGAAAATAAAATAAAGTGTGATTATTTAAAAGAAAATGTTCAAATAGAGCTTACTATTATGCTTTCTATGATTAATTAAGGTATCCATTATACTTTCTAATTACAAATATGTAATATACACAAGTGTTTCAATTTTATTAAATTGGATGTGTTTTTGTTTACATGTTGATAAATTTATAATTGTATAGGAACTTAACAGTCTTACTGCTGTACTGGATTATTTACTTGTATAATAAAGTAAAACATATGGCTTTAGTGATATTGTTCTGCAAATTTTTTATTCTTTTACTGTGGAAATATATTGCAATCTACTGTATTATCTTCATTATACCATGCTTTCCTAAAATGTCTCTTCAATTTGAATGCTAAATGTTCAAATAAATACATCAATAATTTGGCAAGCAGTTTAGCTTTGTATAAGAAGTCACAGGTGTACTGTCAGCTTTCGGTGGGTAATAGTGAAACTGGGTGGATATCCATGGTGGTTTGGTTGCAGGATTGACCCTCATGTATTGACCTTTCTGTGGTTGGTTTGTTAGTACCCTTCCACTCACATTTTGGATTTGCTTTGTATTTGTTTTGGCCAACAAAAGAGAGGCAAGCAAACAGAGAAAACATGCGCATGTACGTACTTACCCTCTTGTGTTTCACATGCTAGCTCTACCTAAAGAAGCTCCAGCAATGACAGTCCCAGACAGGATTGGCAGAACCTCGCCAGATCAGCCCATCTGACCTGGAAATTTAAGAGCCGTAAGGAATGGTAGTGTTTTTACCGCACTGTTAAAGATTGACTTGTTATGTAACAATACAGGAGTGATATGATAGGTACAGGAAGTACATAGGGCAAGATTGTCTTGTTACAGAATATTAACATCTTCATATCATACATTTGTTATTTTATTAAAGTCTGTTTCAGCTGAATTTTTGGTGTAGGAGACCATCTTGGATATTACCCTCTTTTTCCTGTTGGCTTTATAGATATTCTAAATGTTCATCAAATCAATTGATAACAATTAAGTATTATCTGAGTGTCAGCAATAACACTGGATGCTTAGAGGGAAATAGCTTGAGTGCTATATGTTTATGGGGGTGATTATATGGCACTGACATACTTGCAATGAAGGATTCTTTGCTATTGTCAGCGAAGCTGATTCCCAAAGTTAATCCCATTAACATCTGTCATTATTTACAGTCATGGTTTCCCCCTTTGTGCACAAAGTCTAGAGATCTGTTCTATTCCTCTTTGCATTTCCCCTTTATTTGGGAGAAGCCTTTAATTCTCCCTTTTCATGTGACTTACACATCTTCCTATTGTGTGGCTTAATATATTACCCGTATTAACACCGAGCTTGGCCATGTTCCTTGTTTTAAGCATTGGGATCTAAATGTAACCCATGTTGACTTTTAAAATGCTTATGAATATGGGTTAGCCCTCATGCTGCTCTTGGAACCCGGGACAGTCATCACGTGAACAAGTAAGGGGTAGCCCCTTGAAAAATAGTTATTTGGTTTCTGCGATCCCGGATGACAGCTATCCCTCAGAAATGGAACTGTCTAGCTGTCAAACAGCTGGCAACAGCTGGCCACAAAAACCCAGTCAAAAGCCATATAAAGGTCCAGCCAAGCCTAGGACAAGTTTTTTCATAGAATCATTAGCTAAAGTTATTTATTTTTAATTTTAATTATTTATTATGTGTACGTGTAAATACACAGGTATGTGCAGATGTACATGCTTATGCTGCAGTATGTTTGTGGAGGTAGGTCAGAGGAGAACTTGGAGGCGTCAGTTCTCTCCTCCCACTATGGGTTCCCAAAGATCAAAGTCAGGTTGCTAGGCTTGATGGCAAGTACCTTTACCTACTGAGACACCTCACTAGCCCATACATAGTTAAGTTTTGGGGTGGTTTGTTAGGCTCTCAAAGTTACTTAATGTGCCATTCCTTTGAAGTTAGCATGACCACATGCTTTTGCTGAAGTGTGACTTTGGTCAAAAGCTACTAAGAGGTAGGCCATAATTTTCTGTCACCTCTCTCTTGTCATGTTAGCTGACGAGACCTGAATAGATATGGGACATTCTTCCTGAGTCCCACTCTAAACTATGGGGAAAACATAGTGAAAAATAAAGGTTTGTATTAAAATCAATGTTACTTTGAGTTTCTGTTACTGAAACACCATCTAGCCTATCTCTATTCTACACATAACCCTTGTTCTAGTCTCCCAAAAGGCTGTGAACATACACTACCACACATGGCTTCCAACTTCACACTCAACTTTTTGGTGAAGATTTAATGTTACATTTTTTACTAGTGAGGCAATGCTGAGCAACAACCCGCTCTCTCAAAAGAAGGAAAAAGAATGACAGATAAGAATATGCCACAAAAATAGAGAATACTGCAGAGTTGAGAAGTTATGCGTTCCCAAGGATTAAAGTGTATTTCTCCACAGAACTGAGTGTAAATGCTGGGTAACACACAGCATTTCTCTGTAAACACTGGATGGCTCACCAGCTTTTAGCTTCCTGGGACTACACAAAAATGGCTCAGGTGCAAAAGAGAGGGGTGGGGAATAATTTTAAGAATATGCTTAATCAAAAGATTCTCCTCTCTCCAAGGAAATTTTCTTTAAAACAGCGCAGGATCCACCCTTAACAATTACAAAGTGCTAATCCCATGCCATGCACTCTATTAAGGTTAGACAGACAAAAAAAAAAAAAAGGATGTCAAAGATATCAAGGCACCAAACTCCCAGTGAATCATAACCCTCCAAGAGTTTACATTTTGGGCAGTATGTGAAATTTCCCTCAAGTTCTCGGCCAGCTATACTCACTATTGTGAAAAGCCCTTGATCGTTTCCTCGAACTCTGCAAAAAGTCTCACTTTTCAAGATCTCTTGGCTTCGTAAATTGATGCCCCGGTACATCCTTCCCGAGTACAGTGGAATGACTGGCTTGCCCTTTCCCTGAGTAGTGAAGAGAGATGACAAGGACCCTGGAAAGTTCCCAGCCTGGCCGTTCAAGACACAGTCAACACTTTAAGGTTTCCACCGAACTTCCCACGCAGACCCTGAGAAAGCTAAAGATAGGCCAGGGTAAGATCCGCCCTGCAGGCATTTGGGCGGAGGGAGTAAGAGGCTAACCCCACCACCAGCCAAGCATTTGAAGTCTGCGGACCCGCTGCCAGCTGGAGAGAGAACCCGATCAGAGCGCGCTCAACGCGAACGGACTACAAAGCCCAGAGTGCACAGCATCGCGCCCGCGGGCACCGCTTCGGGACCCTCACGCAATGGAGGCTGGGAAATGAAGTCTGTGGGCTTGCAGCGCCCCACGCCAAGGCAGAAGCGAGGCGTCGCTAGTCCGCTCCTTCTGCACGCGGGTTCCTGGCTGGCCTCGGGGTTTCTCGCTCCCGCTCAGGGT
>LOEQ01000970.1:64063-91126 GCA_001685075.1 Bramus lutescens | reverse complement strand
AAGGTGAACCCAAAGAAAAACATGTATAGATCCTCCTGGAAATTGGAAGCAGACGAAATTACTGGGCAAAAGTTGGGGGTGGTGTGGGGGAAGGGGAGAGGGGGAGAGAAGGGAGAAAGGGAGGATTGGGGAGAGCTTGGGAGAGTGGGTTGTTTGAGATGGAGGAAGGGCGGATATGGGAACAGGGAAGAAGATAATTAAAGGAGCCATTTTAGGGTTGGCAAGAGACTTGGCTCTAGAGGGGTTCCCAGGTCTCCAAGGGGATGTCCCCAGCTAGGTCCTTGTGCAGTGGAGGAGAGGGTGCCTGAACTGGCCTTGTCTCATTAGAAACTCTTTATCACCAAGTGCAGTGATGCACACATTACCTTTCATACCAGCACTTGGGAAGTGGAGCAGGACTGCATGGCACTAACCCATGTTAAAAACAAAACACATAATAATAAAACACTCTCACATTAGATCATCTTGAGGTTGTTTTTTGTTAGCATGAACTCCATTTTCACTTTCCATTTAGTCAATTCAATATTTCCTTCTGGTTTCTTCTTGCCTGCTCTTCTGTTATCTTACCATGAGTTCTCCTTTGTCATTGTTAGCACCTGAATCATGGGAGAACTTACAAATCTGTATTGATGGGTTACTGATATGGTTTGGGCATATTGTCAGAAAGTGTTGGCTATACAGTTTGTTTCAAGCACCAGCAAAAATAATATCCATTTATTTTAAGTGATGGCAGTTGGGATACCGTTTAATCACATACCTTGCATTGTTAAAATCTGTGATGCTGATAAGTAGTTGAATAGGTTAAGACATATATGCAGATTCACTTTTTAAGAAAAGCATCTTGGATAATTTTGTATGCAAAATATTAAATTCTGTGTACTCCTGGATCATTTTATACTTGGAGAGTAATGTTCTCCTGTCTTTGAAACCAATGAATGAATGAATTTTGAAATTTTTTTGCAAGTTTTTTTCCATGGCAGGCTGCAGGCAGGTCTTTTTAAAGATGTATTTGTGTGCATGTACACGTGTATGTGTGTGTCCCCATCTGTCTGAATTTATTATCTCTATCAGCATGCCACCTGTGTGCAAAGGGCCCCTCTGCAGCTTGAGGAGGGTGTAGAATGCTGGAGTTACAGGAGATCATGAACTTCTCTGGAAGAGCAATAATTGCTTTTAACCACTGAGTCGTCTCTCAGCCTACAGAATCATATTCCTTGGACTGACTTGGCAGCACATGTGACTAGTTGCTGTATGTGTCCCAATAGTCCTCTGACCTTCATTACTTGGTCTTTAGTTCTGTCTCAGTGCAGTCTTGGGAGTGACAACAAAGATGTGTACTTTTTGTTTGGTGTTGTTTGGTTATATAAGTCTTTTTCATTAGTACATCTAGTTTCACAGTTAAAATAGCTTACTTTGTGTGGTGTGTGTTTATACTTTTCCTTTTTGATAATACTCTTTTTTTAATACTCTTTACTTGTGATATATAGATGGCCCTTAGAGTGGTTAAACATAAGATTCTCCACCTTATAATATCATAAAAGTGATACTTAGCAGATACCATTTAAATTTTGAATTTTGTTTTCTGTGACAAGCAATGCATAGTATGATATTCTTGATATGCCAAGTGGTAGCTTGAACCATAGCTTCACATATTCATTGGCATAAACAATTGATACTTTTGCAGTGTGCTTCTATCATAGTATTCAGTAAGTTACATGAAATATTTTACTCTTTACTATTTTAAAATATGTTTTGAATTTTGATTTTTAAAACTGTTGGCAATTTAAGTGTCCTGAGCACTTTTAAGTCTAAGCTATGTTCTTATAATAAGTCAAAGAGTATCTATTGTATATAGACTGGAATTTATCACAATATTGAGGCCCCCACATGGCCTTATTACAGTACAGATTTAGCATTAAATCTGTAATCAATGTATCCTTTAAAAATTTTTATTTGTAACATAACCTAGAGAAGAAGTTGTGATTGGTCCAAAGCAATCTGCTGTTACTACTAGGAATGTAATTAATAAAATATGCTATCTTTGCATTTGAAGAACAGCACATTGTTCTTAGTTAAAGCTAAATAAAATTTTTGTAAGAGTTTTTGGTTTTGCTATAAAATTAAAAAAATAAAATAAACCATTTTTTTTCTGAATCTTCTTTCCTTTTGTAGTTGGCAGTAACGTTATCCTACTTACATTTGCATGGTTGGGTTTTTTCTTTAATCTGCTGCCAAGTTAGTACTTTCCTTGAAATAGTTTGTGGATTTAGTTTTTCTGATAGTGCAAGCAGTTGGGCAAATTGAGATAGATTCTGGTTTATATCAGTAGATGCATTACTGATTTTACTGCCTTTTGGTGTAACTTATAACTTAAAACATATAGTAAATCATTATTTGAGTAGCTGCTTTGATTTCATAGTTCACAAGGCATTTAAGTCTCCCATTTGTCTCTCATTATCAAGTAAAAGCTCCTCACCCATTCAACTATTTAGTCATAGACTACTGGATGATTTCTTTCACACTGGTTCTTTAGAACAGCCTTCTCTTTTCATCTGATTTTATTACTGATTACATCAAATTCTTTGGTATCTTCGTAACCGTATCGTCTTACCTTGGCTCCTTAGTCACCTTTAAAATTTAACTTCAGTTATGAATAATACCTTGAGACATTTCTCCATTAAGTCAGATTGGCTTTTTCTCCTCTAATGAGTGTGTGCAAGATGTGGATATTGGAATAACTTTGTCCATTAGTCTTCATTTTACTAAACTATTGACAGACAAGGAACTAAGCCTTAATAAATAGAAAGAGCTATATAGAACACTGATCCTTTTTAGTATTTCTCAGTATAATCTTAGGCAAAATTCATTTTTTGTTGGAAAATTTATGAAACTGAGGTAATGTCATTGCTCATATGTTACCTTTTTGGCCTAAGAAAAAGTGTATTGAACCATTTGACTTAAAACTGTGATTAAAAATAGGTGTCATTGCTAATGTGGATGAGGGAAACTCCCAAGGCCCTTAACCCTTTCCAGGAAAGAACACACCAATTGCTTATTCAGTACCAAATGGTTAGCCCTAAACATGCATACAAGTAACATTATAGAGACTGAGCGGGTTGTAGTTATGTATTTAGGAACTCACGCATACACAGCAGCAGCAACAAGAACAACAACAAAGTAAAAAGGCCATCCATTAGAAAGAGAGCAGGGTAGGAAGTACTTGAGAAGATTAGGAGGGAGGAAAGGGAAGGGGAATATAATTACTTTATTATCTCAAAAAGTAAAGCATTACTAAAAAATAACAAAGTTAAATTAAAAAGTAACTTTTATGCTTCTTATCTTTCCGCTCCTTAAACTGAAAGACTTACCTATCGGAAGTACAACTGAGCTGTCAGGCATTCTGAACAAAAAGAAGCTCTCTACCCTAGCAAGAGAGTTGGTCATATGTGGAAAACAACTTCTAAGACACTCTTTTCCATTAGGGAACAGATATAAAGATGTAGTCAGTATTAGTAAATTTTTTCTTTTGAGAAGACAGTAAAATATTAAAGAACAGAAGCTTTTCACCTTAAGAATGTGAACTTTTTTATAGGGAGTTCTGTTTTATGTGCTATGCAAGAGCTGGGAGTTAAAATGCTCACCTTGTACTGTGGGTTTGTAATTAGATTTTGAAGACTGAACTATGATTAAGGGTGCTGGGTGTTAGACATGGTATAAACTAATGGAAAGAGAAGAAACAATTACTTGAAAGGTCTAAAATGACTAGGTTTCATAGAATTGAGGAACAGCAAGAATTAGGAATCTTTTAACTATAAAAGAATGGTTAATAAATATTAGGCTTTGCCAAGTTAGGACAGTAGTCCAGTCATAGATATGCTAGAGAAGCGCAATGTAATATGAGCAAGCTACAGTTATGTTCTGTCTGGATAGTTCATTCCCAAGGGCCATCTGGTCTCTGCTGGAGCTAGTCACCTCTACTGTTGCAATGCAAAGGCAATACCAAAATGAATAAACATGCTGGGTTTAATAAGAATTTATTTTTATAAACAAGTGAATTTGGCTTGCCAGACATAGCTTGCTGATTCTAAAGTTTCAAAGATGCTATATAAACCAGCTTATGGAACAGTCTGAGAGGAATAGTGTAAGCAAACACACAAATAGCAACATATCCTGAAAATATTTAGCATGGGATCACTGAGTGTAGGGTGGACATGGAGCAGGAATGCAAGTATAAGTTCTGTTCCTGACTGAGAAGAGATTTGAGCCTTTGGAATTTTTGTTGATAGGTAATAATAAGCATGATCAGATATGTCACTTAATTTTTATTTTGAACATATATTTTTGGTAAGTTTCAGATTTTTTGTTTTTGTTTACTTTTTTGTTTATTTTGGCTTTAGGAAACTTAATTGAACCAGCTATTTTATGTCAACTGGAGAAATGAGTAGTCTACAGTGTACTAATGAAAATATTGGATATCCAGAGTACTCTTGGGTGGCATCATTTCCCCCACTTTTTTTTTTCCCTGCATGAACTTTCAACAATTTGAACAATTAAAGACAGAAACCAGAAACCAAATCTTTCTAGAGAGAGAGAGAGAGAGAGAGAGAGAGAGAGAGTCTCTTTGCCGTGGATAGAGTCATAGGGCTTCAGGTGCTTTACAGGAATGCAGTGTACCCCATCTTGTCCTGCTTCAGTTCTCTGGATGACTCTCTCCCAAGGCAGAGAGGCAGAACTGGGCTTTGTCTGCTCAGTGACTCCTAAAATCATCCATTAGAGAAGTCGTTTCCCTTTCTGTGAAGAGAGGTTCAAATCCTACTCCTGAAGCATCCTTTCTGTTAGAAAACCAAGAAGAAGGAGGAAGGTTGTGAAACCTGTAACACTCAGGGTTTATTTATTTATTTATTATGTATGCTGTGTTCTGTTTGCATGTATGCCTGCATGTCAGAAGGGAACACCAGATCTCATTACAGATGGTTGTGAGCCACCATACGGTTGCTGGGAATTGAGCTCAGGACCTCTGGAAGAGCAGTCAGTGCTCTTAACTGCTGAGCCATCTCTCCAGCCCCACACTCAGATTTTTTAAGACTTTTTTTTTTAAAGATTGTATCTGTAGATAAGTGTACCAGAAACAATGCAAATCTTACTGCATAGAAATAAAACTTACATGTTCTGGATATTTAATTTTTTTTAAATTCTAGTATTCTGAACAACCTTGTTCTTAAAATTCTTAATAAATAAATACACTTTGCCTTTCTTTATATATTACTATTTAGTTTTACCAGGACTATTTAAGATACTTTCAAAATGCACATTAAGATGAAAAAGAGGTGTTTTTCTTTCTATATTGTAACTTTCAATTGAATGTTTAAATTTAGAAGGATTATCCTTTATTTTTAAGATTATTTTTGCCTTTTATTTATGTCCTGATGAGTGCAGGTGTCCATAGAAGCCATAAATATCCCCTAAAACTGGAGTTGCTTATGGTACTAGGAACTGAATTTGGGTCCTTGGAAGAGCAGTGTATGCTTTAACTGCTGCGCTGTCTCTCCAGCTCCAGTAGCTCAGTGGTGGAAGCAGGTTCGCATGGCCCTCCACGTCCAATTGTGTGTTCCCATCTATGGATTCAGACATAATATTTGGGGGAAATTGTACCAGTTTGTTTTTTTTTTCTTAAATAATAAAAATGTCTGGGTCTTAAAACTAGTTCTCTAAGGATATTGGAAGATAACTATACTTTGAAAAATAAATTACTGCTTTCTTTAGCTATGATTGTAGGTGCTAATATAATTTAGTTGCTGGTGATTCCTTTTTTATTTTTATTTTTTGAAAAATGTCATCAGGTATTCTGTTTCTACTTTCTCTTTTTCTTTTGAATATTCAGAACTAGACCAACCAAGAGTTCGTGTCCACACCTGTAAGAGCCTAAGGGGATGAAGAAGTTAGCCACCTGAGTTGATGGATTTCTGTATTAGCAAACATGCTGTTGCAAGATATTAGAGCCTGTGTAGAAGTATGGTACCTTTGGAAGAGAGTGGTCAACATAGCAGAGGGTCTTTTGATCTCGGAAAGAGACGTTTAAACCTCTCAGCAAGGTAAGAAGAGGACATAGACTTGGAGGAGGAGTTAGCCTTCTCTGTATGAGCTTAGGACCCCAGTAAGTAGCAGGAGAGCAGGAGGATATCTGTGTTAGAAGTACAACTTTGTGTTGTACTGATGCTCAGGTGAGGAAAGGAAGCATCCACGCAAGGGAAATATCTGAGTGCAAGATTTCAGTTGTGTCACACTAAGATCAGTATCTAATCATAAGTGTGTCGTTAAGTACAAGGTATTAGAACTGCAGTATAGGAGGTAAGCTGGCATTTTAGTGGAGATATTTTATGGGCTGTCAGGCAGGAGCAGGTATACTTGTGTAAAGGTTATATTTGTTAAAAGGGTGCCAGATCTGAGGAATAGGAGCCTTAACAGATGAGGAGATTATATATATTGGGCAGGTGGGGGTTAGACTAGTAATACCAAGATGGATGGGAAGACTGTCAGTGCTAGAAAGTGAGTCATGAGAGGTTGATCATGTATAAGGAAGCTAATTGAGTAAATAAATATTAAAAGTAGTGGGAGCTAAATGGTTGGTTTTTGTTGTTGTCATTTTTTATTGTATGAGAAGTAAACTACTGAATTGCCGTCTGTAATGTTGGTTTGGAAATGTGGTGTTTCAGGAACTCATTCACTAGGTATGGATAAGACAAATACAGAAGAGTATGTCTATAAACCCACATAAGCATATGCCTTAATAATGGTTGCTGAGAAGATACCTAGAAGCATCAATAGGAAGAACACCAGACAAAACTTTCATTGTCAGTATGCTGTGTATTGTTTTTATATTGGTAGGGATTGTTCATAATTTCCTAATTTTAGTGGTCGTTTTCATAACTACATTTTTTTGCCAAGAAAATTGAAGGATTTATTTATGTACAAAATTTAATTATGAAAAGCATTTTTAGTATTCCAGAGAGAGTTGTTTTATTTGATCTCATATAACATTGGAAAACATACACATTTTATAATCTTTGTTAACAAATTTTAGAACTTCAAACAGAAAAGATGTTTTTCCTTTCCCTTCCTAATAAAACTGTATTTTAAAAAGATAATTTAAGTACTAAATATTTTAAAATACAGAATCCCATTCTGAAAAGTCTTGAAAGTATTGTACTTTATGCAGACATCAACACACACACACTCACACTCATCACACCCCTGCCCCCTCACATACACACGGAAAATGAAAATTGACTTTAAAATTAGCTTTCAAAAACTTGACACTTTTCTAGGATCTTGTAATCCATAAGTAGTAAATGAAACTAAAGTGACTTCATCATGTTAAGTTATACAATGACACACAGCATTCACAGGCAAAAGTTATTTCTGGAAAATAGAAGCAATGATGTATACACAGTTCTGTACCCCTAGGAGACAATTCATAGCAATTTAGCAGGTTGAACAAAATTAATTCAGATTGTACTAACAAACCTCTCTGTAGTGTTGCTTGTGCAAGAATCTGATGAGTTTATTTTTTTGTTCTCTGCACTGGTGACACTACAGAGCCATTACCTGCTGTCATTCAAATTCATGCCTTTTTTTAACTATTAATTGCATGTATATATGTACATATATACATATGTGTGTATGCATGTACATGTACAGACACACATGCACGCACATTCCTTAAAATAACCTCAGTACACATGTTACTTGTATATATGTTTTCAGGGCTGACCATTTGGACACTGGACAAACATCTGTGTAAAGGGCTTCAGTGGTTCCTCATTAACCTTTAGATAAAGGTTAAATTTATAAAATGTCTTAGGAAGCCCTGCTTTAACTTGCCTCCCTTACAATGCTCTACTTCTTTTTCTTGTCGTTCTACACTGAACTCCTTAAACAGTTGAATTAATAGTACAGTGATAGTGGTATAGTGTCCATAGCAGCAGATACTATTGACCACCATTAATACTTAGGTTGTGTAATATGTGCTTTACAGTATTAGGTCTTCTAATCCTTATTGTCATCTTGGGTAGTAACAGTATTATAATTTTTGAGTAACATTGAACGTTTCTTAGATTCTCAAACACTGCCTCTAGACTTTGTTTTCTCAGTAACTGTTCCATTGTTACTCTTGCAAACCTTTTACAGATATAAATCCATAAGGAAAAGTATGAAATCATAAATGTATTTCTCAGTGAAGAAAGTATGTTCCCTTAAGTACTACCACCAGATCAAGATCTAATAGAACATCTAGAAGCCCTCTGTAGACTGAGTTTTCCTGTCCCAACTGTCAGTCCCAAGTAACTGACAAGAGATTTGAGGTTCCATACAAATGCTCAGCCAATTGCTCAGGCTTGTTACTAGGTAACTCTTACACTTTAACACATATTATCTACCCTCTGCCATGTGACTTATGTGACTTATTTTCTACACGTCCTGTTTCCTAGGCACCTGGCAGGCTTCCCTCTGACTGCCCTTTCCTCATCTCATCATTCTCAGTTTGACTTTCCAGTCTGATTTTATCATGTTCAGCTATTGACCAGTCATCTTGTTTATTAAACCAGTCATAGTGACATATTCACACAGTATACAGAAGGACTATTTCACAGCTTTTCCCCTTTTTGTCTAATTAAAAAGGAAGATTTTTAACTTTAACTCAGTAAAATTATATACAACAAAGCAATTATCAAGTAAGAACTACAGTTATAATATCTAGTCTATTTGTATTTGGCAAAATTAGAGAAAATATTCTATTATCTATCTTGTGAGTCTAAAGTTTTGTATCTACTTTCTATCATAAATAAGGGAAACTGAAGTTTAACTGTTTAGTCTTTAACTCTATCTAAGTCTTTAACATTTTATCAAAGAAGGATAAAATGTTACCTAATGACAGGGATATCAGACTTCCTGGACAGTCACCCAAAGTTTCTCTGTAATGTTGGGACATCCAGCTCTGGCCTATAGGCATAGCATATCTGACAGACTTTCCTATGAATCAGAGAATTTTGAATGACTGTCATACCTTGTCTTGGCAAAGTTTGACAGTCACCTTTTTGTGTCCTGGTTCAGTTTGGATAGTAACTATTGTCAGCAATTGAGGCAAAGGCAGTTTCTTTGCCCACTTGGCTAGTTTTGCCATAAAGAAAATAAGATTCCACATGGAGTTTCTTGGATGCCCATCGTCTTCTCTAAAGTAGATTGGTGCTGCCAAGAGCAGACCTGTCTCACTATCATTAAAAGCCTTAGGATATTAAATATATTAAATGTCATATTCTGTAGGTCTTTGAAATGTTTGAAGACCATCTATCTAAATATATCTGTGTATGATCTTGAAAACATACCTAACACGACTATAAGTTTGACTCTTATAGATGACTATTGACCTGTATTCTTAATTATACATTACATTTTTAAATGAGCTACATAAACATACCTTAAATAAGAGTAAAAATATACATACAGTATAACAAAATTAACTTTAAATTTGTATCAGTAGACCAAAATCCATACCAATGTAAAATATTTAAGATTAATAGCTGTTTTTTGGGTTAAAGTAGATTCAATAATCTACCCTTTTATCCTATCATTTCTATATTCCCCTTTTCTTTTTAGAATGAGATTCTTGAATCTAATCTTTGTTTAGCTTTGTTTTTGACCATTGCCAATAAAAAGCTGTAACCAACCACCCCTTAAATGATAATAAATATCTATAATCCATATTTTGGGAATGTGGGCATAGTACTATAGACTACTTCCTGTTGTTTGGGAGCATTCACATCTTTTGGAGATCCTTGAGAAAACTGGATAATTATTAAGTCTTGACTAGAGTTTTCTGTTAAATTACAGTTGGTAGCCTTGAAGCTGTTTTGTATGCTGGATTACCTGGGCTGTTTTTATTGGTGTCTGGTTGCTGTGGAATAATCCTTGTGTACAAGGTAAAGATTTGCCACTCTAATTGGTCTAATAAAATGCTGATTTGCCAGTAGCGAGGCAGTAATTATAGGCAAGGCAACCAAATTGATAATGATGGGAAGAAGGAGGCCTGAGTCAGACTTGCCAGCAAAGGCAGAGAAGTAAGATGAGAATGCCATACTCAGAAAAGGTACCAAGCCATTTGGCTAGACATAAATAAGAATTATGAGTTCATTTAAGTGTAAGAGTTAACTTGCAACAAGCCTGAGCTATTGGTCAAGCATTTGCAGTTAATATAAGCCTCTGTCTGGTAATTTGGGAAGCATATGCTGATATTTGGGAACAGGCAAGTGGGAGAGAAACATCCGATTGCATATGGTGTTGCAACGTGTGGCTAAAATTTCTACATACCTGAGAAAGCTAAAATAAAATGGATTCTAAACACACAAGAACAGAGCCAAACTTGGCTTCTTGGTAGCTACTTTTTCAAGGGTAGGCTCTATTTGCTAGCGGCAAGCAGAGGATGACTCCTTTAAGAAATGACTTCCTGGCTTGGTGCTAGCAGCAAAAATGGGCAACTGTTTTAAGAGGCCTTGCTACCAACCACTTAAATGTTTATGAACAGTGGGTGACATGCTACTCAGTGATGGCATGGACCTAGAAACTTCTCAGAGTTGGCTTGGTAAACATGGCTTTCAGAACTGGCAATAAATATGCCTCCACCTTGAGACTAGATTTAGGAAACCAAGGGGGAGGAGCCAGTAGTGAGCTTGCCATAAATTAAGTTAGTTAACAGCAGGTTAGCAGGGTTTTTTTTTTTTTGGTTTTTTGTTTGTTTTGCTCATGCAGACAAAAAGGTTACAGATATGCATTAAGGACAGATTCAGACCAAAAAAGCCTCTAAACTGGTTACATTTTGTTTAAAGAAAAAGGGTAAAGTCCTTAAAAAGAAATAGAGTAGTAAAAAACATACCGCATAATAATGGAAAATACACAGAGAGTCTGGATATAATGTATATTATTGCGTTGTCTATAAAAACATTTTTGGTATCTAGAAGACCTTGGATTATAAAAACTGCTATATTAAACCAATCTATGTATTTTAAAATTATCTTGACTTCAAAATTCAAGTCATAAGATATGTTACTTTGGGGGACAGGTTATGCTTGTGTCTATGGCAAATGAGAGGCTGTGGATTCATTCTAGGTTAAGAAAAATCAGGTTTGATTGAAGACCCCCTGAAAGATCTCCAATAGTAGCAAATGGCCCAGATGATCCAACATCTCAGAATGCCTCTGTGGCAGATTCCTCTGAGTTTCTTTGGTTTTTCTCTGATGATCCAGCCTCACAGAATACTCAAGTCAGAACTTTATCATTGTTATGCCCAGATCCACAAAGTCCCCCTAAAACCAACAAGGAGACCAAGTCCCATATGTAAAAGCAAAGAGCCTTTATTTTATGCAAATTTGCAAACTTGGTCTCTCCGCATGTCCAACATACTGGAATAAACGGAGAGCTCCAAGCTCAGTTAGAGTTGGGATTTTATAGTAGTAAAGGTGGGGGTGAGGGGTTTCTAAGGTTCAGGACCCCTGATTGACTGGCATTTGTCTAGGGATGTCCTGATGACTGTGCTGGCAGGTGATCCTATCTATAGCGGTTGGAATGTTAGACATTTCCTTTGGATGGTCTGTCCTTGGGTGGTGCTCAGGTAATCTCAGCTTGTGATTCTTCCTACAACCAGGTATTGCTTCAGAGTAAACTACTGAGACTCAGGCCTCCTGGCTGAGTTCTACTCTGACAGCTGATAATGGTTGGAAGTAAAGAACTTCCTTTGGGTGGTCTGTTTCCACTTAGCTTTTCATGGCTGGCTCCTACAATTATAATCCTAATTTTTCTCAGGGTTCTCCAAAGATTACCAATACCCCCAATTAATAAGAAGTAGCCTAGAAAACTATGCCCACATTCCCAAAATATTGATTATGGATGTTTTTGTTTGAGGGGTTGGCTACAAATTGTTGTTGGTTGTAATAAAAACTAAATAAAAGAGTTAATATCAAAGATAACTTTCTAAAGGAAAAAAGGGATACAAATAGCATATAGAAATGATAGGATAAAAGGATAGATTGTTGAATCTACTTTTATTCAAAAAACAGCTATTAATCTCAGGATATTTTACATTTGTATAGATTTCAGTTTATTGATACAAATTTAAATTTTTTTTACTGTGTGTATATTTCTATTCTTGTTTAGGGTATTTTGTTTATGTAGCTCATTTAGAAATGAAGTATATAATTGTGAAATATATTTCCGTAGTCATCTATAGTAAACTTATAGTCATGTTTGATATGTTTTCAAGGTCATACAAAGTTATATTTCAGATAGATAGGTAATCTTCAAACACTTCAAAGATCAACAGAATATGGCATTTAAAGTGTTTTAAGAACTTAGACTTTTCTCAACAGTGAGACATGTCTGCTCCTGGCAGTACCAGTTACTTCAAAGAGGATAATGGGCATTGAAGAAACTCCATATGGAGTTTGCTTTCTTTATTGCAAACCTAGCTGGGTGGACAAAGAAGCTTCTCTTGCCTCAGTTGCTGACAGTTACTGTCTAACTGGACCAGAAGGATGCAAGAAAGGTGACTGCAAGACAAGGTAGGAAAGACCTTCAAAATTCTCTGCTTCACAGGAATGTCTGTCAGATATTCTAGGCCTGTAGACCAGAGTTGGATGCCCCAACACTGCAGAGAAACTTTGGGTGACTGTCCAGGAAGCCTCATGTCCCTGTCATTAGGTGACATTTCACCATTCTGGGTGCTTTGGTGGAGTTGAAGACTAAATAGTTGTAATTATAGTTTTCTTTAGTTATAATAGAAAATAAATTAGATATAAAAGTTTTAAACTCACCAAGATAGGATAGATAATTATTTTCTCTAATTTTGCCAAACGCAAATGTATTGCATATTATCACTAATTCTTACTTAATAATAGTTTTATTGTACACAATTTTACTATGTTCATGTTAAAATGTTTCTTTTTAATTAGACAAAAAGGGGGAAATGCTGTGGAATAATCCTCTTATACTCTGTAAAGATTTGTCACTCTAATTGGTTTAATGAAATGCTGATTGACTAGTTGCCAGGCAAGAAGTATAGGCAAGATGACCAAATTGAGGATGATGGGAAGGAGGAGGCCAGATTCAGAGAGGAATCAACAAACACAAAGAAGTAAGATGAGAATGCCGTACTGAGAAAAGGTACCAAGCCACATGGCCAGACATAGATAAGAATTATGGGTTAATTTAAGTGTAAGAGTTAGATAGTAACAAGCCTGAGCTGTTGGACAAGCATTTGTGGATTTGGGAAGTGGATCCTGGGTATTTGGGAACAGGCAGGTGGGAAAGAAATATACAACTACATCTGTCCCCTTGCTCTGAAAATATATAATTTTTAAAGGTAGCATACATATCTGCATTAATACAATTATAGCATGTGATTGTATACAAGTCAGCCAAAGATGATTTTCTTGTTTAATGTTTGAGTAAGCAAAATACACAATTCGTGTCTTGTAGTTTTTTTTAGGTTCATTTCTTTATGTTTATAATCATATTTTTCCAGGGGATCTTCAGTGATCAAACCTGATTTTTCTTAACCCAGAATAAACCCATAGTTTCTCATTTCCTATGGAAATAAAAGCATGCCCTCTTTCCCAAAGTAACACATCTTTTGACCTAAATTTTGAAGTCAAGATATCTTTAAAATAAATAGGTTGAACCTAGAAGTTTACACAATCCAGTGCCTAAGCAGCCAAAAATTCAAAGATAATACAATAACATACATGATCTAGATTCTCTATTTCTCATCTTTATGTGACTCATCATATTTTTATTAATCTATTCCTTTTTAAGGATTTTCTCTACCCATTTTCTTTTTTCTTCCCAACCTATGTATATTTTTAAACATGCTGTAACCTATTTAGAGTTTTTTTTTATTGTTGTTGTTGTTGTGTTTTTTAATCTGAATCTGCCTTAACCTTTTCAGTCTGCACGAGCAAAAACCCCATACTCACTATGCAGCATGTTGGTGGAGCTTATTCTGCAGGCAGCGTCTGGGAGAAGCCTCTCTGTTCTGAGGCCCCTGTGAGAGACTGCAGGAACTTGTCATACTTGCTTAGCTCTCGGTGGGTGGGGATTGGCTCTATCCTGCAAGCATCTTTAGGGAAATGCGTACTACAATTGGCATGATACTATGAGACTAGGAAGCTGTATTTGGCTCCATTGTGTGTGTGTTTATAACCTTTTTAAAGCTTTTTTAGTTCTTAAGTGAATCTGTGCCAGATGGTGAGTGCCATTTGTAGGTGGAGGTTTTTTGTTTCAGCCACCTGCTCCCAAATAACTGACTTAAAATTACTTATAAATGCTTGGCCAGTAGCTCAGGCTTGTCACTAGCTAACTCATTTTTAAGTTAACCCATGTTCCTTATTTATGCTCTGCAACATAGCAGTATCTTTATTAGCATGATACATTCATCTCCTGTTCCTTCTGCATCTGGCTGGCAACTTTAAGACTCTGCCCTTCTTCCTCCCAGCATTCTCCTAGTCTTGGTCTCTTGCCTAACCTTATTCTGTTCAGCTATTGGCCAGTCAGGTTATTTATTAAACCAATCATAGTGACCTTTATTTACAGAGTGTAAAAGAATATTCCACAGCAGCTCTCACAGCCCTTCTCATTCACAGCTTTTTATTCCTCTGTCCGAATGCACACAACATGTTGATTTTATAACACAATGGATTAATTTTCCCTAGTTTGGGACACTTTGCTTAAATTGAAGTATATAATTTATATTCTTTTATGTTATCTCAGTGTTATATAATTTAGTCTTTCTTCCTTTTTTTTTTTTGGTTTGTTTTTTGAAACAGGATTTCTCTAACAGCTCTGACTGTCTTGGAACTTTGTAAACCAGACTGGCCTCAAGTTCACAGAGATCCACCTGTAATCCCAGCACTCAGGAGGCTGAGGCAGGTGGATCTCTGTGTGATTTATTCTTAACACTTACATGTAGATAAGTATTCGTTTTAAGTTCTCCATAATTGTATAATATGTAAATATTTCTAATACTTTCCTAAAGTATTATGTTTATTATCTCTCTTTTCAGGGATATTTGGCTTCCAGTATATATAGTTAGAAATAAGCCTTTCATTATACTGGACTATATTTCACTTTTTCTGGGATTCCTCTTAATCCTCTCCAGGTTTAGTAATTTGTGCTCTTCTGTTTACATTAATACTGTTTGTTCCTCCATCGTAAACACTCAAGTTGTGTAGTAACTGTGCGTTGCTTATTTCATACCAGGGATGTGTGTGTGTGTGTGTGTGTGTGTGTGTGTGTGTGTGTCTGTGTTTCTGTGTGTCTGAAACTGCAACCCCCCCACAAAAAAAACCTACAAGGTGCTAAGCCCAACACAGGTGTTATAAGAACTATAAAGCATATTTATACAGGTATGAAGGCTTGCTTTGTCATTAAAAGTGCAGTCATTTGTTTTAAATGCTCATTATTACTCTACCATTGCCTCTTGTTTCAAAACTTACAGAAAAGATGTTGTGATAAGTATAGTTGATTCTTCCCTCCCTTCAAGCTAATCTATGACATGAAGCCGCAGGTTCTTATTACTGATTGTTCAAGTGTGGTTTTCAACTGGTAGAATGGAACTTAAGACCAATCAAAAAGTGGTTGGTTACACTAATGTTTGTGACATTACTGTATCAAATAACATGCTATTGAAAATTGGATCAAGGGAAAATCAAGAAGGAAATTTAAAATTTTCTAGAATGAAAATGAAAATATAACATATCAAAGTCAATGAGACATAATGAAGGTAGTCCTAATAAGAAAGTTTATAGCACTAAAGGCCTACATAAGTAAAGCTGAAAAGATCTCTTATTAACTTAATGATGCATCCAAAAAACTTTAGAAAAATCAGAAAAAAAACATCCAAAATGGAAAAAAGGAAAAAAAAAGAAATCAAAGTCAGTGCCATAATTACTGAAATATAAGTAGAAAAAATATAGTCAATGAAATTGAGTTGATTCTTTGAAAAAATTAACAAGATTGATGAACCTTTTGACATATTAGCCTGAGTAAAGAGGATGCAAATTAATAATTTTAGAGATGAAAAAGGAGACATTATTACTGGACCTGAGAATTTAGATAATCATAAGGTTATACTTTAAAAGTCTATAATTCACTACACTGGAAAACATAAAAGAAACGGATGAATTTCTAGATATATATGACTTACCAAAGTTAAATCAAGAAGTAACTAATTTAAAAATATTCACAAATGTTATGAGATAGACAAGGCAATCAAAAGTTTTCCAGCTGGAAAAAGCCCAGGGCCACATTGACTAAGCAGAGATTTATACCAGACCTTCAGAGTAACACCAATACTTCTCAAATTTCAGTTTCTCTGTAAAATAGAAACTGAAGAAACATTTCTATACTCTTTTACAGAGCCAAAAAATTAACCTTGATAGCAACAAAAATGTGGTCAAGTATGTCTGATGAACATAGATGCAAAATATCCCAGTAATTGTTACAAACTGACATAGTTAGGTTTTCTATTGCTGTGAAGACACACCATGACCACCACAACTCTTATAAAGGAAAACATTTAATTGGGGCCACTTACAGTTTCAGATATTTAGTCCATTACCATCATAATGTGACATGGTGGTGTGCAGGCAGACATGGTTCTAGAAGAGGAGTTGAGAGTTCCACATATTGATTTGTAGGCAGCAGAAGGAGACTTTATGGCACAACAAGCACAGCTTGAGTGTATGAGACTTCAAAATTTGCCCCCACAATGACACACTTCTCCCAAAAGACACCCTATGGGCCAAGCATTCAAACACATCAGTCTTTTGGAGCCATTACTATTCGTACCACCACACAGATCAAATTTAAGTACACATAAAAAATTATCCACTGTGACCAAGTTGGCTTCATTCCAGAGATATAGTGATGATTCAACATATATGAAACTATGAACATAATCCACTGCCTAAGTAGAATGATAGAAACCATATGATCATCTAATAAAATTTAGAAAAGACCTTTGGCAAAATCTAGCATCCCTTAATGATTAAAGTCACAGTCACAGGGAGACTAGGGATATAAGGACATAGTTTGACATAATAAAGACAAGTATACATGGCCACAGTCAATATCACTCTAAACATAGAGACATTCAAAACATTTCTGCTAAACATCATGAACAAGACAAGAATGTCAAGCTATTCCGGTTTACTAGAATGCTTGAAATTTTAACTAGAACAGTATGACAAGTGAGAGGGATTAAGGAAATACATCCAGATAAGGAAAATGTCAGTATACCTTTATTTGCAAATGATATGAATTATACATAAAATATCCTAAAGTCTCCACCAGGAAACATTCACAGCTGATAGATACACTCAACAAAGTAGTAGAAGAATACTAAATCAGTCCACAAAAATCTTCCTTTACACAAGCAACATTTGAGAACAGAGTAAACAGTACTATTCACAGTGACCTCAAAAAGTGATTAGAATCAATCTAAGGAAGAATTGTATAATAAAAACTTTAAGACATTGAAGACAGCAGAAGATGGTAAGACCTCTCATGAATTGGTAGGATTAATATTGTGAAAATGGCCATCTTACCAAAAGCATATTCAATGCATTCTCTATCAAAATGCCAAAATAGTTCTCAGAAATTGTTTTTACAAAAGAAATCTTAAGGCTCATATGGTCACACAAAAAGACCAGTATGGCTAAAACAATCCCAAGCAACAAAAGAACTGCTCTGGAGCTATCACCATTTCTGCTTTTAATTTATACTGCAGAGCTATATAAAACAAAAGCAGCATGATACTGGCACAAAAACAGACACATTGGTCAATAGAATAAAATTGAAGACTCATACATAAGTCCCCATACCTGCAGACACCTGATTTTCTTTTCTTTTTTTTCTTTTCTTTTTTACAAAGACAGAAAAAATACACACTGGAGAAGAGAGAAGAGGCAGCATCTTCAACAAAGGGTAGTGGGCAAATTGGATAGCTAAATGTAGAAGAATAATACTAAATCCATATTTTTTAATTTGCCAAAAACTCAATTCCAGATGTATCACAGACTTCAACATTAGACCTGATGGCCTGAATTTAATAGAGAATATGTTTAAACTTACAAGAACAGGAAAGGACTTAGTGATCCAGGAGCCCAGTAGCACAGGCATCAAACCAATAATTGATAAATTGACATTAAACTAAGAAGCCTCTTCACAGCATAGAACACCATCATGCCAGTGAAGAGGGAGCCTACAGAATGAGAATTTTTTTCTTTTACTATTTATGTATCTGACATAAGTTTATTATCTCGGGTATACAGAGAAGTATTAAAACAACTAGACATCAAGAAATTAGATAAGCCAAGTTTAGGTGGCACTGAACTAAACTGAGTTCTCAAAACACTAAGAAACACCTTTTAAAATGTTAAAAACTTAAGCCTTCAGAGAAATGCAAATTAAGACTATTTTCATCTTACACCAATTATAATGGGTTAAAGAGCTACATGTGAAAACCAAGTTCACAGATACAGAAAATGATTTTATGTTCACAAATTTTCTTGTATAAAAGAAAATCATAAAACAAGACAAAGATTGTAACATACAAGTACAAAACATCGGTATGACGGATGCTTGTGCTTTATAAATATTGATAATTATTACTTAGGGTCTATGAAACTATTTTGAAATTCATAAAAGGCCCAAAGCCAAATTATAAAGTGTCAGAAGGAAAGTCTGAATATAGAATATGTGAAAATGTTCTACACCTCAGTAATTGGGAATTTTAAATTAAAGTGACAGTTTTATAGTTATATGTTTGAAAAGTGTTTTATATTGGCCTTTGATCATTTAATGAAAACAGGATGTCACATTTAAATTGACTTAATTTCATATCCCAGAACCACCCAATTCCACTTATAAATTTCTACCTAGAAGAAAATTCTTACACTTGAACACAGCAAGGTGCTTATGAAATAAATGGAGGCTGGTTTAGCCCTCTAGCAAATATGTTGACTTCTGCCAATTAAAGAATTTCAAGTCGTTGTATTTAGTTGGAATCATGTATCAGTTTCCCTTTGCTATTGTAACAAAGGTCACAGGTTTGGTGGCTTAACATAGTATATTTTAAATCTTATAAATTTAGTGGTTAGCAATCTGAAATTGATGTTATTGTGCTGTTGATTATGTTATTTTCTGTATCTCATTATTTAGAGCTGGTCAGTAGTCAATGCCTTTAATCTCCTTAACATGGTAAGGAGCCACCAGTAGTCATTACGTTTCACAATACAATTTCATACTTAAAGGAGTAAATAATATTGCTAAATATTTGCAAAGAGAACTATTAGAAAGCAAATATTTGGAAATAACTGAACAAAATTTGTTTAAATAAAATTACTCAAGTTAACAAATCAGCGAGAATAAACTTTTTTGACAGCTAATAAACTAGAACACAAGCACACACTTGCATGCATTTAAAATTATTTTTAATATTTGCATATTGTGTATTTATGTGTTTGTACATGTGAATGTGCCATGGTGCACACAAATGGAGGACAGAAAAAAACTGGTGGGATTTAGTTCTTTCCTTCTACCATGTAGGCTCCAGGGATACAACTCAGTATCCCAGGCCTTAGCAGTATGGCAAGCCTTTTTGGACCACCAGACTCCAAATCATGACATGGAGACTTATGAATGTCCAGTCTTAGTTTAGGCATTTCCCACTAGCTCGTATAAGTTATAGTAACCTGTTTCTCTTCATCTATGTTTTACCTTTGGTTTTTTACCTTTCATTCTGTATATCCTACTATCGTGCATCGTCTGTGTCTGTCTGGTTGATGGCTTCTGACTGGCTGTCCCAGGGTGTCTCCTCTTTCTCCCTTGTTGTCTCTTGAGCTTAGATTCCTCTTCTCACTTTTTCTCACTACCTGCCAGCCCTGCCTATCCTTCTGCTGCCTTGCTATTGACTGTTCAGCTTTTATTGGACCAACAAGGTGCCTTAGGCAGGCAAAGTAAAACAGCAACATATCTATCTTTACATAATTAAACAAATACAGCATAAATAAACAAATGCAGCACATCTTTACATTGTTAAACAAGTATTCTATTCCATAACATAGCAGCAGATGCCTTTGACCTCTGAGCCATCTCACAGATCATGAAGCATTTATTTGTAGAAAATTTGTGGCATTGGAAAACAAGGGGCAGGGAGTAGTTGGGAAGGACATAGAAATAGTCACATAGCTAAGTCATCCAATGTGTAGAAAAGAAGCAAGATCAAGTTGGAGAAATGAACAGTCTTTTAATCCAGTGATACCAGGACAATTGGACATCTCCATATTGTTATAGGGAGGTCAGCTAAGGAAGTCAGACCTCTTCTGTCTAGGTTCTTGGTATAACAGTTTAAAAAGTTATAGATGGACAGAAGACCAACAAGCAAAAGTTGTATGTGGTTGAGGATATAATTGAGAAGACACAAGCAAATGTTTATCCCAGGGAACAGTACAAAAACCTTGCCGGTGAGGACTGTATTGGGATTAATTGAGACATTGGTTTTTTATGATCTTACATGTTGATGAGGGGGAAGAGTGTAATATTATTGCCATTTTTTATGATAAGCCATATAACAGACCATAGTCGTGCTTCAGGTGCATGGAGATTACTGATTTGACTCTGGGCTATGTATCGTGGGATCAGTTTTCTCCTACCAGTCAAATACTATCAGTGAAGTATCTTATACCAATCATCTGATGGGACTTTAGAGCACTGCATATGCCGAGGGGCTTTGCAGTTGGCTGTGATTTTCAAGGTTCTGTAGAGCATCTGGGAAACCTAGAGCCCCTGTCTTCCTGGTTGAATGAGAGGGACAAGCAGTTTGTCTCATTGTATGTAACATAAGGAAGAGATAATGAGAGTTGGCCATGGTCCCTAAAACCTAACTTTCTGATTAGTAACTCTGTGTCATATGTAGAAGAATAAAATTATATCCACATCTTACCCTATACAAAAATAAACTCAAACTGGATCAAAGACCTTAAAATAAAAATTATTTATTTGAAACTACTAGAGGCAATCACAAGAAAAATGCTTGAAGCTATAGGGATGGGCAATAGTATTTTGAATCAGACTCCCATTAGCACAGGAAATAGAATAAGAAATGGGCTCTAGGAGAAAAGGTAACAGTTCCCGAGTGACGATAGAGCCTGCTTGAGAGGAGAAAATCATTGGCAATTGTTCTTCTGACAGGTGAGTAATATCCCAAACATACAAAGAATACCAAACTTTAACACAACACCCAGTGAGCAACCAATTTCAGTCAACAAATGGTATATGAACTAAACAGACACTTTTAGATAGAAGTAAAAATGGCCATAAAATACATGAAAACATGTTTCGACATCTCTGTCTTTAAGAAAAATGCAAATCAGTACTACATTATGTTATCTCTTCCCAGTCAGAGGGCTGTATCAGTAAGTGAAAAAAATTCTTGGTGAGTGTACCATGAAAAGGGAAACCTTAATGCATTTTTATAAGGAATATAAATTGGTCTAGATGGCATGGAAAGCAGTATGGAGGTCCCTCAAACAAACAAAGCCTAAAACTAAAACTACCATGTCCTTTGGCCATACAACTCCTGAAGGAGTCAGTCAGCATAAAATGCCTACCCATATACCTGTATTAGGTAACAGAACTTAAAGAGTGAATCTCTCTCTCTCTGTCTCTCTCTCCCTCTCTGTGTGTGTGTGTCTGTCTGTCTCTCTCTGTCTCTGTCTGTCTCTATATATGTATATGTATGTGTGTATGTATGCATATATATGTGTGTGTGTATAATATATGTATAATGTATGTACACACATGCCTTAGGGTTTCTGTTGCTGTGAAGAGACAGCATGACCATGGCAACTCTTATAAAGGAAAAGCATTTAATTGCCATGACTTGCATTATTAGAGGTTTGGCTCAGTATCATTGTGGTGAGACATGGTGGTTTGCAAGCAGACATGGTAATGGAAGGTTAGCTGAGAGCTCTATATTTTGTTCAGGCAACAGAAACTGGTCTAAAACACTGGGTAGTATTTTGAGCAAAAGAGATCTTAAAGTTCATCCCCCCCCACACACAGTAACATACTTCCTCTAGCAAGACCACACCTTCTTCAGCAAGGTCACACCCCTTAATAGTACCACTCCCTTTGAGGGCCATTTTCTTTCAAACTATCTCAATATATGTAAAGGAGATTTATTGGAATGACTTACAGGTTATGTTCCAGCTAACCCAACAATGACTGTCTGTGTACACAAGGTCTGAGAATCCAGTAATTGTTCAGTCCACAAAGCTGGATGTCTCAGCTGTTCTTTAGTGTATGCCAGAATCCTGAAGAAGTAGGCTCTAATGCCAGTGAAAGAATGGACTTGCTAGCATGGTGTAGGGAGGAGACTGCTCATTCATTTCCCTGCCGCCCAGACCCAAAATAATCACATAGAAGCTATATTATTTGCAATTCTGTTTGGCCAGTCGCTTAAGCATATTGCTAGCTAGCTCTTATATCTTAAATTAACCCATTTATATTCATCTGTGTATTGCCACATGGTTGTGGCCGACTGGTAAGGTTCCATCTGCCATCTGTCTCCTTCAGAGGCTCCATGGTTTCTCCCTGACTCCACTTTCTTTCCTCCTCTATCTGCTTGGAATTCCCACCTTGCTCTATTCTGCTAAGCCACTGGTCAAAACAGCTTCTTTATTAACCAATGACAATAAAACATATTCACAGCAGACAGAGGAGAATCCCACATCTGCAAGGCAAGAACAAACAGGCAAAGAGCAAAAGTTTTCTTCTTCCATGTCATTGTATAGACTTCTAACTGAGGACATGGACAATATTAGAGATATATACCTTTCTACCCCAAAGGTCTAAATTAAAGGTGTATCTTCCCACCTCTAAGTAAAAATAGATTATTTTCTGAGTAAAAATAGATTCCACTTCAAGTTAAGCAAACCTCCCTCAAAGATGTGCCACTCCAGTTTTGGATTTTAGTTAATTTCAGATGTGGCCAAGTTGACAACCAAGAATAACCATCACAATGCTCATTTGTTTATTGGAGCACAATTTATAAGAGTCAGGATGTGAAATCCCATCGACAGACAAAAGAGAGAGTTTGAATATACATATATACTCCTACATACATAGAGTAGATACTACATACATACAGTAGATTACTATTATATTGTAATATAATGTAACTTATATATTATATTGTATATCATTATAAATATATATTATTCAGCCATAAAGAAGACTTGAGTCATGTCTATAGGAAAATAGATGGAACTGTGATATTAAGCTAAATAAGCTAGACTGTCTTAGTCACTGTTCAGTTACTGTAAAGAGACACCATGACCAAGACAATTCTTATAAAGAGAAAAGAGAGTTTAATTGGGGCTTACAGTTTGAGAGGGTTAGCCCATTATCATTATGGCAAGGTGCCTGGTAGCACACAAGTAGACATGGTGTTGGAGAAGTTCTATGTCATGATCCGTCAGGCAGTAGGAAGGAAAAGAGAGACACTGACCTGGCATGTGCTTTTGAAACTTCATAGCCCACCCCAGTGACACACTTCCTCCAACAAGGTCACACTACCTAGTCCTTCTTTCAGTTTCCACTTCCTGGTTACTAAGCATTCAGATATTTGAGCCTCAGGGGGCCATAATTATTCAAACTACCACATTTCACTCCCTACTCCCCCTGTAGGCTTCTAGCCATATCGCAATGCAAAAATAAATTTAGTCCAACTTCAAAAATCCCCATAGCCTTTTAGTTTCAATGCTGTTTAAAAGTCCAAATTCTATTCTGAGACTCCAGGCTATCTCTTAACTATAACTCTGTAAAACCAAAATAAAAAAGCAGATTACATACTTCCAACATTCCGTGGTGCATACTATATACATAAACATTCCAAAAGGGAAGAAAGGGAGCATAGTGAAGAAATACCCAAAACAAGACCAAAAACCAGCCGGGCAAACTCCAATTTCTGAGTCTCCATGTCTGATGTCAGTGATCTCTTAGAATTTCCAACTCCTTTCAACTTTGTTGACTGCAACATACTTCTTTCTTTTGGGCTGCTTCCACACCCTGTTAGCAACTGTTATTGACAGGCATCACACAACTTTGGCATTTTAGTTCAAAAGTATGTAAAAATGGAGGAAATAGTTAGAACTTGACATAAAGAATAAAAGTAGATTAGATCCTGGGTTTAAACTTAGAACATTGGTAATGTAAATATAATTGGCTAAACTCAGAAAACATGGTAGAGTTTGAAATATAGTTGTAAAAAGATAACTGAAATGGGACAGGCATGGAAGAAGTAATAAAATGTATTAAAACCTTGTAGTATTAATTACTATTAATTATATTCTGATGCCCAAACTGCCAGAACAAAAGTGAGGTTTCTATTTGCCAGAACTATATATTATTTATGATATTATATATGATGACAAACCCTTGAAACTATAACACAAAATTTCTCAGTTGTCGAAGAAAACAGAAACCCAGAATCTAAGGGAAGATTTTATATACTTTCCTCAACAATTGATAACAACAAACCGACATTAAAAGAAAAAAAAAACAGAATGTCTAATAGTTAAAAGTGACAGTGTTAATGCTGTGGACAAATTCAGAACCCTGCATTTAATGCTTTGTGATACATATTCCTTTCAATTATTTTGAAAATATTTGCATAAAAACAAGTGCCATCAAAAATTCAGAGGATTGGAATCAGATTGAACATTTCCTTTTCATAAAACGCAGTGAAGTTATTAGCCAGTTTTAAAGAGAAATAACTATTCTCATATTGTTAGAAATTGATAGATTTCTTAATGCCCCATAGATCTAAACAGTTATCATTCCAAAGTTAGTAAATATTTTGACTAATACAACTTATACATATAAAGTTGTAGGATACAACTCCAAAGTAGTACTTAGAAATTTATAGCTTCAAGTGCCTGTGTGCAGATGAAGAAATGCTGAATGTTAGTGTGCTAATCATATTGGAACAAAACAACCTCAAAATAGAGGACAGAAAGAAATCAAAGCAGAGCAGAAATTAGTGAATATTAAAGTGAACATAATAAAGTCTAGAGAGATGGCTCTGCAGTTAAGAGCATTGACTGTTGTAGAGGACTTGTTCCATTTCCAGCAATCTCATGCTAGCTCATATCTGTCTGTAACTCCAGTTTCAGACCTCTACATGCACCAGGTACTCATGTAGTTAGAGACATTCATTCATTTACGCCCCAGCAATAGTTAAGCATACCTGGGCTGCCTGTATATGGTGGTTCTCCAGTTCCTATTCTGGGCAGTCCTAGATGCTTATGTTATTGTCATATCTAAGGTCCCACAATCTGTCTTTATACTGTGTTTTTTGTGCCTTCCTTTTCACCTTATCCCATGTATGTTGTAATGAGGAGCAGCGGGCCATTTTTTGTCCTGTCCCATCCCCCCAGCTTCCAGCCTCCTGACTAGCTTATTTCCCGAAATAAAAACACACAAATTGTATTCATTTAAACACTGCCTGGCCCATTAGTTCTAGCCTCTTATTGGCTAATTCTCACATCTTGGTTAACCCATTTCTAATAATCTGTGTAGCACCGGGAAAGATCCTAACCTACATCCTTCTCAGGTTGGAGAATCATGGCGTTTGCCTGACTCTGCTTCTTTCTCCCAGCATTCTGTTCTGTCTGCTCCATCTATCTAAGCTGCTGTCCTGTCAAAAAGCCAAAGCAGTTACTTTATTTGACCAATGAAAGCAACACATAGAAAGAAGACTCTCCTACATCATATGTACTCCTCCAAGCAGTACTATCTTCGGGTATCTGCCATCATTCATTCTCATAACATGGCCAAAGTATCTTAAGTGCTGTTGCCATATCCCATAGTTTACTTCCTTCTGTAGATTGAGATGTTTCTCAATGTCATCGTTGCACAGTCTATCTCTTCGTGTGACACCAAGAATCCTCCTGAGACACGCCATCTCAAACACGTTCAGCTGCTGTTCTGAGGAGTGTTACATTGTACAGGTTTCGGAGTTGTAAAGAAGGCAGCTCAAGACAAGTGTCTCATATACTTGTAATTTTGTTGTCGTTGTGTCTCTTGCTGACCAAACCTTTCCTAGTGCCTGGAATGCAGCCCTTGCTATCTGTATTTGCCTCTTGATGTCTGAAATAGTTCCCTCCTTTGAATTGACGTTTCCTCCCAGATGGACAAAGTTGACTGTTTGCACGAGGTTCTGATTCTTTACTACAATGTTAAAAGTTGACTGTTTGTAGCCAGGCGGTGGTGGCACACGCCTTTAATCCCAGCTCTCGGGAGGCAGAGGCAGGTGGATCTCTGTGAGTTTGAGGCCAGCTTGGTCTACAAGAGCTANNNNGACAGGCTCCAAAGCTACAGAGAAACCCTGTCTCGAAAAACCAAAACAAACAAAAAAGTTGACTGCTTGAGTTTCTGATTCTTTATTACAATATTAAAATTTTTGTAAATATATAGACATACATGCGAGCAAAGCATAAAACAAACAGAAAATTAGCGTAATAATATAAATTTAAAAATTGAGAAGCATCTACTAAACTTTATTGAAAACATAAAGAATAAAAAGCAGCAGTGTTGATTCTGTGACAGGAAGTAAAGACATAGTGAAAACTATGCAAATATCTGTTGTTTGAGACTGGAGAAGGGAGGACTATTCCTGTACTCAGAGCAGTGTCAAAACATGTACAAGGGGGATTTTGTTTTAATCTTTTAAATTTAAATGATTTCACTTTTTTTGCTTTTTTTAATTAAAAATTTCCACCTCCTTCCATTTCCCTCCTACTCCCCCCCCTCCACTCCAAAGAGCAGTCAGGGTTCCCTGTCCTGTGGGAAGTCCAAGGTCCTCCCCCCCTCCATCCAGGTCTAGGAAGGTGAGCATTCAAACAGGCACCCACAAAGCCAGTACATGCAGTAGAATCAAAACCCAGTGCCATTGTC
>LOEQ01000970.1:33170-46490 GCA_001685075.1 Bramus lutescens | reverse complement strand
ATGTCATTGTTTTTTACCACTGAGTAGTACTCTAATGCATATATATTCCACACTCTCTTTATCCATTCTTCTATTGAGGGGCATCTGGGTTGTTTCCAGGTTCTGGCTATTACAAACAATGCTGCTATGAACAAAGTTGAACAAATGCTGAGATTGTTTTTGTTGGGAGAATTTTTAATGACTGCTTCTATTATACTTGGGGTTATAGGTCTGTTTAAATTGCTTTAGCTCATCTTAATTTAATTTTGATTAGTAACATATTGAGAAAATTATCCATTTCATTTACATTTTCCAATTTGTTGGAGTATAGGATTTTTAAGTATGTCCTTATGATTCTCTGGATTTCCTCAGTGTCTGTTATATTCATTTATATTTGTTATGTTGTTCTATTCTAATTGTATTAATTTGGATCTTTTCTTACTGCATTTTAGTTAATTTGAATAAGGGTTTATTGATCTTATTGATCTTTTTCAAAGAACCAACTCTTTGTTTCATAGATTCTTTGTATCTTTCTCTTGTTTCTATTTTATTGACTTTGGCCCTCAGTTTGATTATTTCTTGTAATCTACTCCTTCTGAGTTTGATTTCTTTTTTTGTTTTAGAACTCTTGGGTGTGCTGTTTAAATTGCTAAGTATGAGATCTCTGCAATTTTTTATGTGGGCACACTGTGCCATGAATTTGCCTCTTGGAACAGCCTTCATTGTGTCCCATAAGTTTGGGTGTTCTTTTGTGTTCGTTTTCATTCAATTCTATACAATCTTTATGTCTTCACCCAATTTTCTTTCAGTAGAGAATTGTTCAGTTTTCATGAGTTTGTAAGCTTTCTGCTGTTGTTAATATCAAGCTTTAGTCCATGGTGCTCAGACAGGATACAGGGTGTTATTTCAGTTTTCTTTTATCTCTTGAAACTTGGTTTGTGTCTAAGTATGTGGTCAATTTTGGAGAAAATTCCATGAACTTCTGGGGAAGAATGTATATTATTTTGTGTTTGAGTAGTATCTTCTCTAAGTATCTGTTAGGTCAATTTGGTTTATGTTAGTTGGCACCAGCATTTCTCTGTTTAGTTTACTTTTTAATTTTCTAAAGTTTATTCTTCTTTCATATAATATATTATATCCCAACTGCAGTTTTCCCTCCATTTCTCTCAGCTCCCCAAACCTTCCCTCTCCCCAGATCCACTCCTCCATTTCCCTTCAGAAATGAGTGGATCTCAATTGGTATCATAACGACCTAACAAGTTACAATAAGACTAAGCACAAATCCTCATATCAAAGCTGGATGATGCATCCCAGTAGGAGGATAATGGTCCCAAGAGCAGGCGAAAGAGCCAGAGACACCCCCCGCCACAAACATATTGTTTGAGTCCAAGAACACCAAACTCACAACCATAACATGTATGCAGTGGACTTAGTTTGCTCAGACCGATTCATTCTCTGTGAGCCACTATGTTCCCTGCCTAGTTGATTCTGTAAGCCATGTTCTCGTGGTGTCCTCAACCCCTCTGACTCCTACAATCCTTCCTCTCCCTCTTCTGTGGGGTTTTCCAGGTTCCACCTAATGTTTGGCTGTGGGTCTCTGCATCTGCTCCCTTTAGTTCCTGGATGAAACCATGCCTGTATCAAACTGAATCTGTTTGATCTTGTCTCTGTTTAGTTTTTGTCTGAATGATATGTATATTGGCCAGAGTGGAATATTTAAGTCTCCCATTATCAGTGTGGGGGGGATTTAAGCTGTAGTAGTATTTCTTTTATGAATTTGGATGTCCTTGTGTTTGGTGCCTAAATTTTACAAATCTCAATGTCCTCTCATGGATTTTTCCTTTGATGAGTATCATGTCCATTCCTGTCTCTACTGATTAGTTTTGGTCTAAGTCTATTTTCTCAGAAATTAAAATAGCCATACCTGCTTACGTTTTAGGTAAATTTGCGTGGAATATCTTTTCCATTCTTTTACCCAGAGGTGATGTTTTTCCTTGATGTTAAGGTGTGTTTGCTGGATACTACAGAAGATGCAACAGAAGAATGGATTCTGCTTTGAAATCTATTTTGTTAGTCTGTGTCTTTATGGGAGATCGAGACCATTAATGTTTAGAGATATCAGTGAGCAGTATTTGTTGATTCCTGTTATATGGTGGTGGTGGTGAGTGTGTTTCCCCTCTTTTCATTTGTTGATGTAGGACTATTTATTATTCCATGTGGTTAATATCTTTAGGTTGGAGTTTTCCTTCTAGTGCCTCTTGTTTGACTGGATTTATAGATAGATATTGCTTAAATTTTATTTTATCATGGACTATTTTCTTAGTCTATTGTGAGTAAAAGTTTTACTGGGTATAGTGTTTTCTTATGGCATCTGTGATCTGTTAGAGTCTGTAGCATATTTGAGTAGGACATTCTGAGTTTTAGAGTCTCCATTGAGAAGTTGGGTATAATTCTGCCTTCATATTTTTTTGGTCTTTTTCCATTGGAGCTTTCAATATTCTTTCATTGTTTTGTACATGTAGCGTTATATTTATTATGTGCCAAGGAGACTTTGTTTTCTAGTCCAGCCTATTTGGTGTATTGTGTGCCTCTTATACCTTGATAAACATCTTTGTTTAGGTTAGAGAAATTTTCTTCTGTGATTTTGTTGAAAACATTTTCTGTGCCTTTGTCCTGGATTTCTTCTCCTTTCTCTATTCCTATTCTTAGATTTTGTAGTGTCCCAAATTTCCTGTTATTTTATACCAGGAATTTTTTGGATTTAACATTTTCATTGACTGAGTTATCCATTTCTTCTATTGTGTTTTCAGTGCCTGAGATTATTTCATCTCTTATATTATGTTGACAAGGCTTCCCTCTGAGGTTCCTGTTCCACTTCCTAAATTTATCTCAGTTTGGGTTTTCTTTATAAATTCCATTTCCACTTTCAGTTCCTGAGGTGTTTTACTCGTTTCTTTATACTCTTTATGTTTTCACAGATTCTGTAAGGGATTTATTCATTCCTCTTTAATATCTTCTATCATATTTATAAATGCCACTTTAAGGTCTCTTTCTTGTGCTGCAGCTGTATTTCGATACTTAGGGCCTGCTCTGGTATGGTTGCTGGGCTCTAATGGAGATAAAGTGTCCTGGCTGTTAAGTGATTATTATATTTCTTCTGTCTACATTATACTCACTTAACCTCCTTCCCACCAAACCCCTCTGCCCAACTCTCCTAAGTTTTTCATGCCCCTCTGCATTTAATTAGAGTGCTTGCAACTTGGTTATTTACTTGAACAAGGACATCTTACTCTTCCCTTCTGCCAGCATCTACTAACTTCCTTTAACTCTTCATGGGGAAGTGGGGCCTAATGAGCCCTTTGGCATTTATGATGGAATGTGGATAGGCTCAGTCTTCTGCAGGTAACCACTGCCACTCCCAGAACATAGGTGCAGTAGCTCTGTCATGTCCAGAATACAACATTTCTCTTCATGCTCCAACTCTTAAATTTTGCTCCTTCTTCCAAGATGTTCCCCAAGTGTCAGGGTGGAGGGAATGTGATATAGATGCCCCATAGGGCTAAGCACTTAACAGTCATTTGTTCTCAGCACTTTTTGGCAAATTATGAGTCTCTGTATAACTGTCAACATAGTAAACGGAAATTTCTCTGACCAAGGCTGAGAGCAGCACTAAGCTGTGGGAAATAGTATATGGTTTGCATTGGAATATATACCCTATTTGTTTCATCCATCTTTCTTGTAACTAAGCTTTTGGAAATAAAAGAGTCTGACCTTGTTTTTGATTTACCAATGGATTGCTACTTGTTTTTGTAGGCATCATTCAGTTTTCTCAAACTTGGTGTTCTTGACACATTGGTTCTTTCTTCCATTTCTCTGTGTTATATTTTCTCTCAGATTGTACACAATTTCTTTCTTTCTTTTTTATATCACCCCCTTTGGTCTGCCTGTCATAATGAAAATAAAAAGGAAAAGAATAGTGATGATTGGATCCTTGAAGTGATTAGATGATACTTAAAATTCTGTTAGAAAATTATTAATGTGTAACCAGCTCATTTTCTTGATATATTATCTCATGGCCCGTTGTTTATTTTTCTAGATATCAAGAGGTTAATTTGAAAGTTTCTCCCCTTACTTTTAGTAGTTAGGTTTTGTTTTGTTTTGTTTTTTTCATTTTTCCTTTTGCCATTGCTGTGGAAGATGGTTATTTTGCTGGTTTTTATAAAGTTAGTATATTTAATGAATATTTTCCTTCTTTTAAAGACTGTGAACCAGAAGAGCTGACTGACTGGTCTATGGATGAAAAATGTTCATTTTGTAACCTACAAAGAGAAGCAGTCAGTGTAAGTGCTAGTGCCATGAAATTATTTTAAAAATAATTACACAATTGCAGTAGTTTTTTAACTTAATTTGTTCTGATAATTTGTGACTCAGTGAAAATTTAAATACTTGATTTTGTTGAATGGAAAGATTATGGCCAACATTTAGTTTAGCTTTTAGAATTCATAATTTTTTTCTTTTCTTTCTTCCTTTTGGGGGGAGTTCTTTTTGTTTATTTGTTTTTGTTTTGATTTTTATCTTTTGTTTGTTTGGTTGTTTGATTGGCTTTGGTTTGGTTTGGCTTTCCTCCTTCACATTTACTTCTTATTACTCCCTGACTCATGAACTTCACCTTAGGTCAGGTTGGTAATTTAGGTATCCAAGGGTGAACTTGGAGACCTAGTTTTTGTAAAACCAATCTATAATATGGTTTCTCAGCAGTTAGTAGTAAGGGGATAATATGCTACTATCTGTAACCCTTTCACTACTTTTAAAGTCTTTGGCTATCAGAAATATATCCTGTATGATATGAAATATGTACCTACTATATGGAGGACATAGATGTGTATAACTAACATCTTTTTGTATGGTGAGAAATCCTGATTTCTTATCTTTTGTGATGAGAAGAGCTAAGAAGAATTTGAGACTCTGTTAAGCTCATCTACTTAGTTAAACCTCTAGCAGGATTACTTCACTGGCATGCATATAGTAAAATTTCAGCAGTGCCTGCCCACCCTCACCCTTGCCTCCCAGTACACACATTTTATCATAGTTTTGGTAAGGAATAAGGCTGTTTTGCTTCTGTTCGAAATACATTTGTGATTTTTTTTCCTGAATCCTATTAGACTTTATATTCTTTTTATGTAATTTTATATTTTATAAAAGGCAGAACAACTTTAACATTGAAACAATTTTGACATATTTAGTTGGAACTCAGGTTTAAATGGAAAGTAATTAGGTTTGTTACTTTCTTATAATTTTAGGATTGTCTCCCATCTCTTGATTCTTCACAGTCAACGCCAACAGAGGAGCTATCATCTCAGGGCCAGTCCCACACTGATAAGATTGAATGCCAAGCAGAAAATTACCTAAATGCACTCTTTCGAAAGAAAGGTAATACTGGCATGCTTTGTCATTTCACATTTGCAATGTTTGAATTTTTCTCATAGAGGACATTTATTTATATGTCAGTTCCTACTTTATTTTTAATTACTTCTTTGTTCTTATAGGGCCAATAAGATTATCAGTTCTTTTGTGCTAGCCGTTTGTTTTCAACATCCTATTCCCAAATTTTTCCTTCATAGGCACCATTCAAAAGATTTTTGTGCTTCTGACTTTCATTATTTTATAGCTGTTCTCAAGACTTAAAAAATTGCTAGATGATGAAGTTATAGAATGTTATGTTGCAGACCTATCCTTAATGATGTGTCTCTTACATCATTTGCCAACTGGCATACTGTTTATACTTTAGTGTCAGCTTGAGTATGCATAATTAACATTAAAAGGTCTGCTCCATATTTGTCTGTCTGATGTATTTCAACCAAATGTGTTTTGTTTCACTTATGCTCATACTTGACACATATCTATAAGGTAAAAACAGTTTTTATATTTAAACTACTTGGGAAAAGTATAGGGTCTTCCATGTGTGTACTTAACCATTCCCATGGTTGTAAGTTGTCTTTCTTCAGCCCCATGTGGATGTCTGGAGAAAGGAATGTTTGGGTTTGTGTGGTATTAAGTTATCTTTAACTTAATAGAGATCAAGAAAACACTGTTGTATTCTTACCTTGGTACTGATCCTATTTTACTCCTCATTAAAGTTAGGTTCCAGCATATATTTTCTGCTAAGTTATAGCTTCATAGTTTAAAAATATTGAACATTAATATTAAAAGTACTGTTCACCTTTCAGTCTTTTATTAGAAGAGTTGTTGACTCTTCTAAGTTCTTTGGATTTAATTTTGAGAATCCTGATTACAAATATCACTAATATAATTAAAAGGTCTAAAATCTACTTTTTAAAAACATTGAAATAACTTAGAAAAAAGCCTTTCTGGTATATTACTAAAATAGTGTTAGAGAATTTGCATTATCTTAAAAAGTATATTTCTTCACAATTTTTCATGGGAGCCATTGTTAAACTAAGTGATGCATTTTCTTTAAGATTTGTAACACACTAATTTAGAAAACTATCCTGCCAGTGTGGTTATCATACCTGGTTGTCAGTCTTGGACCTCTCAGAATTAAAGTTAACACAGAGTGTGGTTTGATTTACACTGGAATTCGTCATTCCTTATTCTTCCTTTGAGGCATTTATAGTAGTAGTAAGTAGAGCTGTCAATATTAATAACTTTCAGTTCATTATAGTATGGAGTTAGCCTATGCTCCATTGCCTTGTTAAGAGTAATCAGTAAAAACTTGGTACTATTTCAGCTGATTCAAGCATCTGGGTCTCCAAGAGGTCTCCTACCAATAGTTGGGTGAGTGTTGCTGGGTATTTAGTGACCTCTCCATTTGGAGCTTTCTTGTTTTCTTCGTGATTGTTTGAAAGATTACCAAGAATTTAAATGAAAGATTCTTATTAGTATAGTACTTTTGCCTTATTTCAGGTCTTTGATAATTCCTGTATTTTTAGTACGTCACCATTTTTCTGGATTTAGCTAGGGTTTTGTTATTATTGTTGGACTATTTTCCTTCAGTAGAACTGTTTTAGAGATGTCCATTCTGGTTTGACCAGAATAAGAACAGAAAAGAATACTTTCTTATGGTATAAACTCTATTAAATAATTGGTCTATTGCTTTAAAATAATGTAATAAACTATACTTTGAGATAACAGGTAATAAATGTTTTCAAAGACAGGAAATACATGAATGTTTGGAATAGCAGCTGAGATATTGAAGTTTTTGCTTTCTGAAACATTCCTTAATTTGATCATTTTTAGATATGCTGGATATTCACAGCAATAGTATTGCTACTTTGCTATTTAATTTGAGCAACAGGTTTATACTAACCTTGTCTAAATATAAAGTAAAATTTTATATTCTATTATTTATTTATTGTGTTTTTCTAACTTAGAAATTTGAGGGATATGTTAATGATAAATGTAAATAATTATTATGTGGATTAATAATGTCATCAATTAGGATTGAACATTTAAAGCTTGTGTTAGTCACTCTTCTCATTTCAATGACCGAACTACTTAAGAGAGTTATTTTGACTCACTGTTTCAGATTTCAGTCCTTCGTGGTGGGGAAGGCATGGAGACTTAAACAACTCTAGCTTTCATAGTTCTGTGTAGGAATGTGAGGCACAGCTCCTTGCACAGCAGACAGGCAAAGAAACAAAGCATAATACCAAAATCTGGGCTGTAGGCCTTAAAGGCCCCTTCATCACCCATTTCCATCATCCTGGTCCTGCTTCTAAATTTCCCACAGCTTCCCTCAACAGTATCACCAGCTAGAGGCCACAAGTTGGAAGACTCAAACCTAGAGTGTCACCTCTGTTGAGACCACTACAGTGCTGCACCCCTTCTGATTCTAAATTGTATTAAAAGAGAAGTTGTTACTGCCATGCTAATAGCAGAGAAAGTGGTGCTCAAAGTCACATAGGACCTCAGGTCAGGGTTTTGAACATAAGGAGAAATGTCTAAACATCTCAAAATCTTAGTATTTCAAGAATAAATGAATGAGACGAAGAATGTTCTGTGTCATGAGCACCTCAATTTAAAAAGAGAAAAAAAGTACATTTGCTATTTTGTAGCGTAGTATTCGAATTGTTTTATTTAAATTGAGAAGTCTAGAGAACTATGAAAATGTTGGTATTTGTCATAAATTTATATTTTCCCCTTAGAGAGCTTTTCTTTCTATTTTCCATGATTAGTTCCTTATATAGGATGCCACTGCATCCTATGTAATTTTTGGAATGGAGGATCTCTGTTATTACTTAAACCAAATTCAGGCTGGGCAATCTCTTGTAATTAGAAGCAAGTGAAAAGCTTGTTGAAGGTTGACAAAGAATGGGAGAGGGATGCCCTAGTACACAGACAAACTTTTACTTATTTCCCTAAATGAATTTTGTCTGAAGTTCAACTATAAAATAGAATACAATGAAGTTTCATGTTAAAAGAAATTTCATTTTTTTTTACTCTAATCTTCAACTTCCAAGGAGAGTACCTGCAATATTTTGGTCTCTTAGTAAAGATTTTCTTTCTTTTCTGTGAGTCCAGAAACTCAAAATCCTCCAGTCTCAGCCTCTCTGGTACTTGTATTACAAGTATATACTGCCAGTTTTTGTTTTTGTTTTTGTTTTAGATGGCTCAGCCGTTAAAGGCTAGGCTCACAACCAAAAATCTTTTTTTAAAATTAAAATGTAATTGTATCATTTTCCCCTTTCTCCTTCTACCCTTTCCCATGCACCCCCTTGCTATCTCTCAAGTTTTTGACCTCTATTTCTTTGTTAAGTTGTGCGCACACATGTGTGCACGTGTGTGCGCACGTGCGCGCACACACACACATACACACACACATTCCTAAATATATGACTACAACCTGCTTAGTAATGACACTTGTGCTCCTCCTCGTGTGCATGATTTTAGAACTGACCACTTGGTATTGGATAGCCAGTTTGGGCACTCTTCCCTATAGAAGACTATTTTCCCACTCCCAGCATTCCTTAGTTACTTACAAGGTTTTTGTTTTGTTTTGTGTTTTGTCTAGACCTGAGACCGCATAAGATTCCCCATTCTATGTTAACTTGTCTATTGGTACAGACCTGGTTTGGGTCGTGTTGATGAGACTTTATGGGTGTGGCTTTTCTTACATTTCTATGAGATGAAATTTCAAAGCAAACTTCTGTTCCTCTGGCTCTGACAGTCTTTTCACTCCCTCTTCTGTAATGATCCCTGAGCCTTAGGTATAGGAATTATGTTGTAGATGCATCAATTGGGACTGGACTTCATAACTGCATTTTGATCAGTTGTACTTTTCTGCAAATGGCTTGCATCTATTGCAAAGAAGTTTCTACAGTGAAGGATGAAGTACACATATCTGTGGGTATAAGGATGACTGTTTAGAATGCAATTAGGGATTATGCTGATTTAGTAAAGTAGAAGTTATAGGTTCTCAGTTTTCCTTCAAGACCCATGTCTTCACTAACCCCAGCTAGCTGGCTGGATTTCCAGTACCATCCATGACTTCCCTCTTGTAGAATGGGACTTAAGTCCAGTTAGAGCTGTTGGTCACTACCAAGCTATATGCCACTTTTGTACCCTTAGATGTACCATGCCATGCTGCTCATTGTTGTATTAATAGGCATCATAGCTGGGTGGGACTACTAGTGGCTTCCCTCCCTTGAAAGCTTGCATATCACCTTTGATACCATAAATGCTAGTCATTGGGAGGAGTCTTTCAGGTTAGAGCCAGCTCAGATCCTCTGGGACCTGTGTCCAAAGTACATGTTATCTTCAGCAGTAGGGACTTGCATTCAAGCTGTTGGAGACAACCGTGCACAACAGCAGCAGCCGTTGTTTGGTGATTCTCTTAGACAACCCTGACCAACAACTCAAAGGGAGCTTCTCATGCTTGGTCATAAGGTTGTTTATTAGATTTAGTCTGTGGATCTTGTGGGGTGTGTTGTCAGTCCAGATGTAAAAATTCCATTTAAACTGTGTATCTGTACTTAGACTTAACATGTATCATATATAAACTTATGATTATGATCCCATGTGACTTATTCTGATACCCTTACTTTTTTACTCCCTTCCTCCTAGTGTTTACTAGTGTTAGTGCTTCATTTGATTTATTTAAAGAAGTAAATTATTTAGTGCCTATATGTATACAGTTTGCTTTTACTATTTGTAGTTAAAATTACTATGTATAGTATGAATATCAACCCGTTTCCTTGTGTTTTGCTTTTGTAGTACTAGGATACAAACCCAAGCCCTTCTTATACTAGGCAAACAGTCTACAAATGAGGTATATTCCTAACCCTTAAGTCAGTTATTTTGTTCTGTTGTTTTTTCTTTTACTTTTTAATTTTTAGATTATATTTAATAATAGTATATGTATATATGCACATATATGCATGTAGTCAGGTTTTTTATGTATATAATCATAATCCTGTAGCTATATATGGCCTTGTCAAACGTTATCATGTAAACTAAATTATATTTTGGATTTTAGGTTCATATTCTCTGATTACCTACAGTATGAAAGTCATTGCTATATGGTTCCAGAATATGAAATATGCTGATTTTTTAATTAATATTGCCTAAATTGGACAAAGTATGTACATAGTAAACCAAGGGCCTTGAGCATATGAAGCAAGCACTATTCTGAACTATATCCCCAGCCATGAACCTTTAATTTCCAGAATCAAGTGTCTACTTTTGACTGCTTCAACCCCAGAGTGTTTGACAGTCAATCCTCCCCTCAGAAACACGTTGTGGCTCCCTGAGTTTTTACTGCATGGTTTCCTTCCTCTTCCTTTATTTCCTGTACACTGTTTGTGTTTTTCTCTCTACCGTTTTCCTCCTGTGCTGAATTCAATAAAGAAATGAAGAGAGAATGAATATGTTAGATTAAAGAAATTCTGTTTAGAGAAAGCTATAATGATTTATTGTATGTTCGTATATTTATAAGTGCAGTTGTACTACCATGTGTATGGATGGTGTGGGAAGACAGCTTGCAGGAGCAGGTCCCCTCCTACCATGTGGTCCCTGGTGATCCAATTTAGGTCTTCAGGCTTGGTGACATTTCTTCACTGAGTCTCCTTATTGGTCCAGCTTTTTCCATTATTCCAAATTCATCTGTGAAATGTTTTCTTCTAAAGCTAGATTTTCAGTCTCCGTTTAATTTCATCCGTTTTCAGTACCTAATCTTAGATAATTCTGTAGCTTCAAGCTCTCATTTTAGATTAAAAAAAAAAAACTTGGTAGTCCTGACTGCTTTAAGCTTTATTTTTATTTATGTGTAGATGTGTATATCTCTGTGTTTGTGTGTTCAGGTTACCACAGAGGCCAGAAGAGGCCTTTAAATCAGCTGGAGCTAGAGTTAACAGGTGTTGTCAGCTGCCTCACATGAGTACTGGGAACTAAGCTGTGGTCCTCTGCAAGAGCAGCAAGCGCTCTTTAAAACTATTGAGTTATCTCTTCAGCATCCTGTCCTGAGTTCTCAAGTTCATATTCCTGTTTACTTCTTTCTAGGAGACATTAGGTGTGACACGAGCTTTATTTACTCATTTTCAACTCTTCTACATCCTCTTTGCTACACTGTTAGATCCGTATACAGTGTTTTTCATTCCCAATTTATGCCTTAGTTTATCTCTCTTCTGTTAAACTATATACTCTTTGTTTCCATGGTTTATTTAATTCTTTGCCTATATTAACCATATCAAGTTAGGCTGTATAAGTGAATGAATTTTTCCTCTCCAATTTCGCAGGAAATGGAAGGCTTTAAAACCTACTATGTATATTGGGTTCTTTACATAGCTAACTGAAGCCAGGTGGTGGTAGTGCACACCTTTAATCCCAGCACTCGGGAAGCAGAGGCAGGCGGATCTCTGTGAGTTTGAGGCCAGCCTGGTCTACAAGAGTTAGTTCCGGGACAGGCTCTTGTTTCAGAAGCCCTGTCTCTGGGGAACGGAGGGGAACCATAGCTAACTGATATACCCAGTTCTGTTGAGAAGACACCACCTGCTAAATGCTTCTTATAACTACCTTTGTCATGGATCCATTTGTTTTATCTTGAAAATGAGGTTTTAAAAAATAATTTTTAAAAATTTTGACACTAACTTTAATTTTAGTACAAAGGCATTATTACCATACTTAAAAACCTTTGGCTGTGTTTTGCTACTTAGTACTAGCATCAAAGGCAACTAACTGAAAATCACATACATAGCATTTTATATTCCTCTTTTCTGATACATTTAAAATAATCTATGAAGGAAGAAATGTTCTACTTTTCTCAGAGACTTGGCCTGTTTTTAATTCCACACAAAAATTAAATGTACTAGATTTTCTAAACCATTACATATACAAAATGGAATATAAAGTAACTAATTAAAATCTGAATTATGTTATTTTTTTCACTCTTCTACCCACTTGTAATCCACTTGATAGGGACCATGAAATGGGCAATAAATGAATCAACTATTCTTTTATTAGTTTTTGGTTCTACTTTCCACATAAACTGTAGTTATTTCAGTAAATAGAAATACTTATAGGTTACTTTAGAGAATTTTAAGAATAATTTTAACTGCAAAATGTCAATTGAGAGTATTAATTTTTGTAAACTTTGAGCTTTAGGGGGAGAAATTTAATGTTTTAGTCTTTTATGTAATAAGTAATGCCTAATATGTTTCATGTTATTTTAGCCATTCATAAAGCTGCATTGTGTATGCCTCTTTATATGTATATAGAGATAAAAATGGAGGGAAAGAAATTATTTCCTGGTGTCCATGAGAGATTGGTTGTAGGACCCCTGCAGATACAAAATTTCCTACCTGCTCATGTCTCATAAAATAAAATGGTACAATATTTGCATGTAACTTGCGTAAATCCTTCCCCTTATTTACGTTCTACAACAGGCATTTCTTTATTTCTTAGAATTCATTGTGCAGTATAAATACCTATTTAACTCTTGCTGGGAAATAATGACAAGAAACATATCCATACAGGTTTGGTATAAATGTTTCATGAATGTTTTAGATTCACATCTTAAATCTAAGGATGTGGAATCTACAGTATGTAAAAAGGGCTGTTATACCAGTCATTCAGTTTATATGCAGTTTAAGCACGCATTTTAGTTATAAAATAATGTCTTTTTAATTATTTATTTATTTGTTTAAAATTTCTACCTCCTCCCATCCTCCCTTTTCCCTCCTACTTCCCCCCTCGCTCTCCAGTCTTAAGAGAAGTCAGGGTGCCCTGCCTTGTGGGAAGTCCAAGGCCCTCCCCTCTCCATCCAGGTCTAGAAAGGTGAGCATCCAAACAGACTAGGCTCCCAAAAAAGCCAGTACATGCAGTAGA
>LOEQ01000970.1:0-29201 GCA_001685075.1 Bramus lutescens | reverse complement strand
AGATGCCCCTCAATGGAAGAATGGATAAAGAAAGTGTGGAATATGTATGCATTACAGCACCAAATTTAAATGCTGTAATCCCTGCGTGGAATGTGTAGATAGGACCTTTGGAAGGTGGCAGATGATGAGTGCAGGCCTGTATAGAAGAGACCCAAAGTGTTCTGTTGCCCCTGTGCCATTTGAGAACCCAGAAAAAAGAATAAGGAAACAGGCCCTCATCAGTCAGTAATCTACAAGCAGCCCAAGATTCCCAGATTCTAGAATCAGGATGAATAAATTATAAAAACAGCACTCTACAATGTTCTGTTAAAGTAGATAAAAGGAGTAGACGGTACCTATTTTCTTAACTAAAATGAAAACTAAAACTATCTGGGTGTGGTGGTGTGCTCCTTTAACCCCTGCACTCGGGAGGCAAAGGCGCGCAGATCACAGTGAGTGAGTCCAGTCTCTGGTCTATATAGGAAGTAACAGTATAGTTATAGACAGCCTGTCTCAAAAATAAAAATAGATTATTGCCCTTTAGTCACAAATCCTTGTTCTCACACTAATTACAAGATACTGGGAAATACATTATAAGTATGAGTAAAATGTAATCATGAAACCATTTCATATATCTAATATATGCTAATATAAAAAGTGATCTTTCTGCTATCTGAGCTATAGGGGTGGGATATCTAGATGTCCTGTTTAGAACTAAAAACTCAGGTCTCCTATTCTCTGCATGTTGACCACAGTCTACTATACTCTTATCCATTATCAGAAAAGCCTCTTCTTGCAGTAGTAGTAGACATCCAGTTTTCATTTCTTATTCTCACATAAATATTTTGTCAATGCAGTTTTCATAGAACTATTATTTTGTCACAAATACTGTAACATAAAATTTTCACATCTCATTTAGCAATATGATATAGCTGCAGTTCCATTTAAAAGATTATTTAAATTCAGTTTTGGAGTCTCAGAGACTGCTTATTTTCTAGGTTTCTCTTATTTAGTTACTTATTTATACAAGGAACTTAAAATTATTGTAATTTGGTCAATTCTGACCTTTTTTTTTAAATGTGACCAACCAGTTTTGAAAATTAGTGTCTAACTATTTAAAATGTTGATGTAACTGAACTATTTGATATAGTTTAATATTTTTGCTGATTGTTATATATTTTAACTATAACTTACTCACTCTGTTTTGTAGTTTGTTGGCTTCTCACCCCCTGAACTTTGAAACAAGTGAGTTATCCATGCTTATAAAAGGTTCATGATACACACTTTCTGTAACATGTATTCAGGGTATATAGAAGATAATCACTGATGCATAGAACTTGATTTATATGAAAATATATTGACAATTCTTCTGTATAAAAAAAATCAAGGCCTCCTAGATTAGTGTTTGTTTTCATGGCTTCAGATGGAAAAACATAAGATACTGGCTTTTAGAGTATGTTTATGTGGAGCATGTTTTAGAAATTAAGAAAGTGCTCAGTTAAAGAATTAAAATAAAAAGGGCTACTGATGGTAGAGTTTAAACAATTTGAGAATTAAATAATAATCATTGAACTTTATTTTACAACCCATTTAATAACCCATTAAATAAATGATACATGTTTTGTGCTGATAGCATGTAAGCATTCAAACAAATGAAGGAGAGATAGCTTTTTTCATAGAAAACCTCCAATTTTTGATATTTATTTTTTATTGCAAATATTTATTATGGTAAGTTTTAAAGATGGAGGAGGGGAGGAGCCATTTCCCTCCCCTCCGCACACTACCCCTCCCCCTCCCTCTCCAGTCCAAAGAGCAGTCAGGGTTCCCTGCCCTGTGGGAAGTCCAAGGCCCTCCCCCCTCCATCCAGGRCTAGGAAGGTGTGCATCCAAATAGACTAGGATCCCAAAAAGCCAGTACATGCAGTCCTGTGGAAAACCTCCAATTTTAAGAATGCATAGAAAATGAAAGAAAAATGCTTACACTAGCATAGTGATTATTTGTGTACTCCATAAGTACTAAAGTCAGTAAGAAAGGTATGTGCTTTGTATTGAGATGCTTGGCTATACTCTGCCTTTATAGATCAGAACCGCAAGCTGATAAACCCTCCATTAAGTATTTTTCTTTAATAGTTCCCTTCAGTGACTTCACTGTTAGGTAATTTTGTGAGGAAGTGAGGAATATTCTGTCATTTTTCTATGAACTGTAGTTTTAATTTATTACTTTAAATTTTTGTTTTTTTATTTAAAGTATAATTACATCATTTTTCTTCTTCCGTTTCCTCCCTCCACTCACTGCCCTCTCACTCTCTCAAATCCATGGCCTCTGTTTCTTTATTATTAGTGTGTATGTCCTTTTTTTATCCTATTCTGTTGTTTTCTACCCCATCACTTCATTCCACCTCCACCTCCCTTTTTTTAATGTAAGGAATGGGTCTTTCATGTTTCCCACACTGGCTCTGAACTATTATCCTGCTTTAGCCTCTGAGTAGCTAGGACTGAAAAGTAGAGATCATGATCCTATTAGAGCCTAGATAACTTGATTTTTAGTAAATGCATTCATAAAAACAAAAAGGCAAGCTTTACTTAAGATATAGTTCTGTGTCTTTGCAGCTCTTTTTAAAAATACTTAGTAATAATTTGTTTGCATTTATCTGGAGTCTTGTACCATGCAGAACTAAAGACGGTAAGTTCCAAAAGAATGTTTGGAAGGGTGTTATTGGCAGATACTCAGTAGACAGGAGCAACACAGAAATGTGTTTTGAGTTGAGTATTAGGCCTCACTCACTGTTTCCTTCATTCTGCTGCTGTAGTATTTGAACATTAGACATAAGGTGTATTTGTTTGCTTGTGTTTTTTGTTATGAACAGTATGTGATCAGTATGTCTAATTTCTATAGTAGTCCTTAAATTTAACTTGTTTAGAATGGACCTTTTTAATCCCTGTTGTCCCTTATTCACTCTGTTGTTAAAACATAGCATTTTACTTGGTTTTATGTTTTGCCTACAAGTAACCCAGACATAACACAGACTCATGAAGTACTGAGAACCGTTATTTGTTAGAGTGGGTAAGTTTATCACTCAGGCATTTGTGGCACTTCCAGCAGTAACCTCAGTCTTCAGCTTTGCTGAAGATGGTTGTAAAGAGAAGGAAAAGGGCTTATCCAGACAACTAATTTGTTGGTCAGAGATTGAGGCAGAATAACCTATTACTAAAAATGATTCAACATTCTGAATACTTTCTCATCACATTTCTGCCACAGACTGTGGGTAGACATAATGTGTTGTTGAGCTAATATGTTTTTGAACAAATTACCAAACTACACCTCAATATGAATAGAAACTAATTTACTCTTTATGTCCAGTGTCATTATAAGTTTCTTATTTTGCAATAGCAGTTAGGCCAGCTGAAGAGACCTAGGCTACTTATTGTTTCTTCTGAATTTGTCTTGGATAATGTGTACCACATAGCCAAAGGAGTCCCTGCACTAAAATGCTCACGAATCCCATCTGTTCCTTTACTTTTTGATCTTCATACTTTGCTTATACTGCCCTATCTTTAAGGATGTATCTGTAAATTTTCTGTGTACATGTAAAATATTTGACATATACCTATTCTGACTTTTAGATTTTTCTGCTGTCTTTAGTGGCTTCACCACTTAACCTGTGCTTAAACGCTCAGTCTCTATTAATAAAGTCTGTGTTACTTGCTAGGCCTCTATACGTTGCAGGAGGAATTTTAAGCTCATTAAATTTAAAGCTAAGCTTATTTTCTGTTGTAAAGCTGTTCATTTTTTCTGAGTAAGCACTAATTAGGGCTATTGATACCATCTGACCCAAAATTAAAATGAAAGTTGCTTTCCTTTATTCTTTCTGTTCCTTCCTTAGAGAGGAGCTATTAATAAGTATCAAAACATTACTAATAAGGCTGCTGTGAACATTCTTAGACAAGTTTTTGACCATGTATTATTCCTCTAGGAAAAATTCATAAATATTTTTACAAGGTCATAGGTCTTTGCATACTGAAAATGTGTTGATAACTGCCAGACCATTCTCTACAACATGACATTTCTGTTTCCTTAGCAGCACACAAGGTTTCTTGTTACTTCAAGCCTGTGTTAGCATTGCTGTTGTCACTGGTACTACCTTTTCTAGCAGGTGTGGATTGAAGTTCTGAGCTAGTTTGTGCACCTTTCTTTTTAAACTGTCTGCTGAAATTATTGGGCCATGTTAATTTAGTTGTCTGTTGTCATTGGTGGTGTATAGGCATTATTTATAAATTCTCAACAAAAATCCTTTGTCAAATAATTATGAATATTCTTTGTTTCCTGAATGTTGATTATTTTACTGAAGTACTTTTATGCCTTGTACTTGAGTTGTTGGGTAGAGTAACCTTATAAGAGTTAAGACAATCTAGGTTATGTCCTTCATGTAGTAGTAGAAAAATTAGATACTTAGACCCATAGAAAATGAACATGACTAAGAAACAAAAGCAGGAGCTCTGAAAGCTTGAGAGAGGCTTGGCAAATTTATGTTTGGAGTGGTCTACAAAATCTTTATATTTTAAATGTCTTGTATAACAAATTAAACTTTTGACATATTTATAAAATGAAATTATAGTTGTAAAATGATTATAGGATCTATAAAAAGTATTACTTTAGAGGATCAATGTAGTCTAGAAAGAAATAGAAATTTGGTTTTAAGATTAAGCTTTGTTCCCAGGGCCATGGTGACAGCCCGCCTAATAGGCCCCTGAGGACCATGTCTGGTTCTGTGGTCCTACTGCAACCAGGGTCTTTGTTGATGTCTGTGGCCCTAGTTCCCAACAGAGGCCACAGAAATGCCTGGCTTCCAAGTTGCCACCAGTGAAATGAAGAGGCAAAGACAGAGGAGCAAAATAATGTTGTTTTGTTTTGTTTGTTGATTTGTTTGTCTCTATTTCTCTTTTAGTTTTCCTTTGGGGGAAATACTACAAGAGTGAGGGGCAGATGTGGAGGGACTGGGAGATGGGTGGGTTTGGGGTACATGATAAGAAATTTCAAAAAAAATGTTAAAAAAGATTAAGGCTTCTTATAATCCTGACATATAGAAATATATAACCTTATTTGAAAAAGGTATTGTGTGGGTGCATATGTGTGCATGTGGGTGTAAGGGAGAGAGAGTATGTGTGTATAAAATTTATAAATGTGGGTCTCAAGGCAAATGAATTTCCTGTTTGCTCTCATGATACCTACAGAGCTGGACCATACTTTGTTCTGCTCTATCATCCTTTAGTTGAAAATACATACCTTGGTTTACCAGTAGGTAAATGGAGAATTGATAGAATAAACCTATCATTTCTGTTTATCTTATCTGTATTTCCTGGTTTTGTTTTCTCTTTAAGCATTAGTTTATTAATTCTCAGTGAAGCAAATTTATAGTAACCCACTGCTTCCCAAGCTCTTGGTAACCAGTATGTTAAAGAGAAGTGCCGTATTTAGTTGTCTTGGGGAGTCAACAAAGTCTGGCACATTGTTGGGACAGAATGAAGCCCACACACACACACACATTAAGGCTGAACATGACATCCCACTATAGGGAATAAGCTCCAATAAGTTAGCTCATGCACCAGGGATAGATCTGGTCCTACTGGCAAGGGCCCCCTCAGATTGTGTGGTGAAAACTTGGACTATCTGACTATCCACTGTCTCCCATACATGGAGAGGCTCCACATTGTCAGTCTAGAGTTCATGAGTTTCCACAAGATTGGTTCAACTGTCTCTGTAGATTTCTCCATCATGATCTTGACCTCCCTTGCTCATATATTCCCTCCTCCCTCTTTTCAGTTGGATTCTCAGAGCTTAGCCTATTGCTTGGTTGTGGATCTCTGCATCTGGTTTCATCAGTTACTGAATGAAGGCTCTATGATGATAATTGGTGTATTCACCAATCTGATTACAGGAAAAGACCAGTCCGGGCACCCTTTTCACTATTCCTAGGAGTCTTAGCTGGGGTCGTCCTTGTGGATTCTTGGGAATTTCGCAGCTCCAGGTTTCTCCCTAACCCCATAGTGACTCTCTCTATCAAGATCTCTCTTTCATTGTTCTCCCACTCCATCCCTCTTCTCCTCAATCATCCCATTCCCTTATGTTCTCACCCAACCTTTATGTTGGCCATAAAAGTGTGCATCAGGTTTATCCAATGGAATGCCTGTGGGTGAATGACTAGTTGCTTGATGAATTTTAAGGTGTTAGCACCCTGTTTTTGTATTATATATTTTTAAATTTCATATATGTATGCTATATTTACATCATTTCCTGATCTCCCTCCAAAGCCACCTTTAAAGAAACATTATTATGTTTCAGACTGAAGAGAAGAGAAACTTTAAAATATCTTCATGCCATGTTTAATGCTTTTCATTATGGAGAAAGTTTATTGAGAGGCTTGCTTGATAGTAGTTGGGAAGTGTCAGCTGAAACTGCTTTGTGAATGCCACAGTGTGAGTCAGAATTTGGCTTGTAAATAGTGTCGTATACCACCTTCTTGATTCACCAAATTGGCATTCCTACATTTCCAAGTTTAGGTACCTAACTATGGAATGACATCACTTGCACTTAAATGTAGAGTTATTGATAAATAATACCTCTTTCTTAGAGCATCAGTCATATTATTTATTAGTAAAGAGGATTTCAAAAGCATATATCAAAATGAAATATGAGTAGCACTGTGCTTTTTGTTATTTATTCTAAAACAGTCATACTTAACCTGTGGATTTTAACCACTTTGGGAGTCAAACAACCCTAAAAGGGTTGCCTAAGACCATCCGGAAAACACATATTTCTGATGGTCTTAGGAACTGAGACACCATTCTATTGTCTCCAGGCAAGTCCACCTACATGCTTTTATGCCCACATTTAAATACCTGACTTGATAACATTACAGCCAACCCCATCACATACACCCCAAACAGATATAAGTGTATATGACAGGGTCAGCACCATAATGTACTTACATGGGACTAGTCATACGTGTACAGAGCAGCTCCTACTGTGTTAATATCAGCAGTATTGAAGGAAAAATATTTCTTGAATTGTAATTACTGGGTAGATGTAAAATCGTGTGCTGTAAAAATAAAATATTTACCATGGAAACTTAATCTGGATGCTGATCATTTTTTTTTATATTCAGCTGTGGTTGATGTGAATACTGCCCCCTTGTGATAGTAACAGGTATGTTTAAAAAAAAACAGAATGGTAAATCATGGGAAACTTTAATGAACTTTATTGACTGAACTATGCCATGTATCATCTTTTGTATTATTAAAGCTATTGTTATATATTATTTTCATTAGAAAACCATCCCATGACATTGGATCGTGTAGAGAAGAACGTTAAAAAAAGAAAATATAGTGAGGATTTTTTACAGTATGGTTTTGCCTCAATAATTACAGCAGGACTTGAGAAACCACAATGTGTTGTTTGTTGTGAAGTTCTATCAGGCAAATGTATGAAGCTGAACAAATTAAAATGCCATTTTGATAGCAAACATCTGAACTTCACCTGCAAGAATACCAGCTATTTTAGAAGCAATGCTGGTGGATTCAAGAAAACCAGACTTGACACTAAGTACCACAAACAAAACATAACAGCCATTGAAGCTTCCTATTTGGTGGCACTCAGAATCGCTAGAGCCATGAAACCTCATACCATTGCTGAGGATTTACTGTTGCCAGCAGCCAAAGACATTGTTGGAGTTATAATTAGAGACAAATTTGTTATCCTTATCTAATGACACTGTCCGCAGAAGAGTAGATATGTATGCTGATATTCTGGAACAAACAATCCAAGAAATTAAATCAGCTCCACTTCCAATATTTAGTATCCAGTTTGATGAATCTATAGATGTTGTAAACAGTTACTGGGTTTCATAAGGTGTATTAATGATGGCGACTTTAAAGATGAGTTCCTTTTTTGTAAACCTCTTGAAATAAAACTACTGCACGTGATGTATTTGGCACAGTTGGTTCATTTCTGAAAGAGCATAAGCTCTCTTGGGAAAGGTTTGTGGTGTTTGCACAGATGGCACTCCAGCTATACTAGGATGTCGATCTGGTTTTCAGTGTTTGGTAGTGAATGAGTCACCAAAGTCATTGGAACTCACTGTATGATTCATTGGCAAATATTAGCAATGAAGACAGTGCCACAAGAGTTACAAGAAGTAATGAGAAGAGTCATAAGTTCTGTCAATTTTGTCAAGGCGAGTACTTTAAACAGCCAGTTGTTTTCATAACTGCAATGAGTTGGATGCACCAAGCAAAGGTCTGCTATTTCAGACTGAAGTGAGATGTTTTTCCAGAGGAAAGGGTTTTTGGTTTTTCTTTCCAGAGGAAAGGTTTTAAAACAAGTTTTTGAGCTTCATGATGAACTCAGAACGTTTTTTAATCAGAAATCAAGACCACAGTTTGAATCACTTTTCAGCAGTAAAAATGAATTGCAGAAAATAGCTTACTTGGTGGACATCTTCACCATCTTGAATAAGTTAAACTTATCACTGCAAGGACCAAATGCAACATGCCTCGATTTGTCTGAAAAGATCCAGTCATTTCAAAGGAAACTTCAGCTTTGGCAAAAAGAAGTTGAGTAAAAGTAAAATTTACATGTTGCCTATCTTATCTGCTTTCTTTGTGGAACATAACATTAAACTAGACAAAAGGATTATGATGATAATTTCTGTGAAAAAAATACTTTCACATACTTGCAGATGAAATTTGATCATATTTTCCAAATCTGCCTGACACCCTATTTGTGCTTGCCAGAAGCCCATTCACAGTCAAATTTGAAGATGTTTCTGAGACAGCACAAGAGGACTTCCCTGAACTTATTACAGCAAGAATTGATTTCTCTACATTGTCAATTCTGGATCAAGTTTTTACAGTCATATCCTGTTCTGTCTGAGACTGTGTTGTGCCTTCTTCCATTTCCAGCAGGGTTTTCCAGCCTGTTAGTCTTCAAGTCTAAATACAGAGATAGAGTTGTGGAAGATGATCTTCGTTGTGCTCTTGCAAAGACTGCCCCGGGAATTTTTGATCTAGTGAGAAAGAAGCAATCTCAACCTTTGCACTGACATTGGCTTTATAGACATACTGTTACAAAACGGAGCAAATGTAGTTTACTGTTGTTATATTAAGATTGTTACCCATGCTATACAATGCTTCAAGACAAATTTCATTTATTTGTAATTAGAAATAAATATTTCACAGCCTGTTGTTTTGTGATTAATCATTATGCTTTAATTAAGTTCAAATTCTAACAATAAAAATACATCTTGCCTATCAAATATTTACATTATGGATCATAACAGTAGCAAAATTACAGTTATAAAATGCAAGAAAAATAATTTTATGATTGGGGTCACTACAACATGAGGAACTGTATTAAAGAGTTGCAACATTAGGAAGGGTGAGAATCACTGTTCTAAAGGATCTCTGGTGCCATCTACTGAAAGATTTTTTTTTAAGGAAGAACATAAAAACAAAATACAGATTTTTTTCACTTAATCTTTTTAAAATTATTTTTTTCATTAACAAACCTTTTATTTTTTCAGGTGGGGTCTGATTATTTAGCCATGCTGGTCATAAACTTTAAATTTTTTTTTGCCTCAGCCTCCTGAGTATTAGAATTACAGGCATTTACTACAACACCTAGTTAAATGTTTTTTAAAGAGTGAATTTAAGTTTGTAAATGAAGCAGAAAGCTCAATGTTCTCATATATTTTTCTGCTTTCCTTCTTTTTCCATTATAAACATCTCATTCATTTTGTATTTGATACAGTTAATAAACCAACATTGATGAACAACATGGCCAAAAGCAACCTGGGGGTGAAAGGGTTTATTTCATCTTGAACTTCCTAGCAGTTTATCACTGAGAAAAATCAAGGCAGGAACTCAAGCAGGCCAGAAACTGAAGTAGAAGCCATGGAAGAAAGCTGCTTGCTGACTTTCTTGCTTTCTTACAGCAATCAGGACCACCACTGCAGGTGTGGCACTGTGCACAGTGAATGGGCCCTCCCACATCAATTACCAATCATGAAACTATGTCACAGGCTTGCTCACAGGCCCACTTGGAGGGTGCATTTTCTCATTTGAGGTTCCCTATTCCCACATGACTCTAGCTTGGGTCGAGTTAAGATAAAACTAAATAGCACATATATAAAGTCCATAATTTACATTAGGATCATTTTATTTGTGTTGTGCATACTTGTTAAACTTATTTGTAGGGTTTACCCAGAGCATCCTGACTTGCATGCTCTTTTGAAGTGTCCGGCAACGGTAGCATTATACACTAAGGTGTATTCCATCTACTTACACCCCATCCCATAACATCTCCAAATGGTGGCACTTTTCACTGTCAGGATCAATCTATTTTCTCCATAAGATCCTTTAATTATTGGAACTGTCCAGAATATATATTCTTTGAATACATTTTTTTCACGTAGTAATATACATTTAAGGGTCCACTGTGTTTTGTTTTGGTTTTTTGCTTATTAATTGAGTAAGACTCCATGGTGAGAGTAGACTGTAGTTTTGTTTATTCATTTACTTACTGAAGGACATCTTGGTTACTTACAGTTTCTAGTAGTTACAAAGTTGCTTTAAATATTGATAAGTTTGTGTTTGAACATAAGTTTTTTATATCATGATTTATGTAGATATCTCAGAGTGCAATGACTGCATTATATGGTAAGTCTCCTTTTCAGTTTAGTAAGAAAATGCTACGTTCCTATGTAAAGAGCCACAAACCTATGTCCCTGTACTAAGTAACTACCATTTTACTTGTCACCAAAAATGAAGTTCAGTATATTCATTTTCTCCAGTGTTATGGTCCAGAGCTGTAATGGGTTTGCATTTTGCATTTAGGCATATCTGTACTTTGACTTAATTTTTGTGAAAAGTGTATATTTAGTTCCTGTCTTTGTAGGTGGATATCAAGTTGCTTCTGTGCTGTGTGTTAGAAAGACTTTGCATTAAGAACCCTGTTTTGAAAAACAAAAGAGAAAAAAATTTATTTTGTTGGGTGGTGGTAGTGGTGCATACCTTTAATCCCAGCACTCAGGAGGCATAGGAGGAGGCAGGTAGAACTCTGTAAGTTCCAGGCCAGCCTGACGTACAACCCAAGTTCCAGGGCAGCCAAGGCTACAAAGAGAAATCCTGTCTCAAAAAAAAGAGAGAGAGAGACAGAGGAGATTCTTTGATATTGCAATCTGTTCCTGCTTTTTAGAAGACATTTTAGGCAGTTGGTGAATCTCTTCCTTAAATGTTGGTAAAATTCACAGGTGAAATTATCTGAGTTGATGTTTGACTTGTATTATTAATGAAGTTTCTTTAAACAAAAGCTACAAGCCATTCTAATTATTTGTTTTTCTTTTCTGTTTCTTGAGACAGCTTTTCTCTGTGTAGCCCTGACTGTCATGAACCAGCTCTGTAGACCAGGCTGGCCTCAATTCATAGCTCCACCTGCCTCTCTCACTCCTGAGACCTGGGGTTAAAGACATGCCACTACCTAGCCTGTGATTCTTTCTGAAAGTTTCGGCAGATTACTTTCCAAGAAATCAATCTATTCCCAACTATTAGTAAAATTTTAAGCATGAACTTATTCATATCTTTATTCTCTTTTTAATTCATTGACATCTATAATAATGATTCCTTTTATTTCTGGTTCTAGTAAGCTTCTGTATGTTTTCTTTATATTATAGTTAGGGGCAATCAACCTGATTATCTTTTCGAAGAACTAGATAAACTTTATTTTTTACGGTGTAAAATACAAACCATATTCTTTATTCCAGTCTAAGCAATACAATTTCTTTATGTTTTTAAAGCAAAGAAATTGTAAAATCATGGAAGTTTTTGCTTTCCTTGTTTGCATAGACTTTCTTGACTAGAGCACAGGGGCATCAGGAAAGGGATGAGGAGATGCTGCTTTCAGGGCAAATGACTAGGTGGAGAGGGTTTTACTCTGGGGTTATCATATCTGAATGAATTGTACATTTTCAACATAATGAATATGGATAATTTGGTTTCAAATGAATCATCAGTTATAAGAAATGCTTTGAAAATTTGATTAATTTAAAATATCCTTTAATATATCAGGGGAATTTATAATCAAGGAAGCTTTTTGTCCCTAGTAATAAAGAAGATGAGAGCTATAAGAGTCTCACTAAACAAAATGCTCTGAGAAAAGCAGAATAAAACTGTAAGACAGACAAAAAAGAATTCTGTATCCAGAGGGGGAACTCTTCCCTGGTAACTTAACAGAGAGGGCACAGGTAGGTGCGTGCCATGTGGAGGTCAGACAGACCTTTGGGTGTCTCCATCTTCTCATGTTTGAGCAAGGTTTTCTTTGCTACAGTATGTAGAACCAGGCTAGCTTGCCCACAAATTTCTGGAAATTGTCCTGTCTCTCTGTCCCAGTCCCATCTCCTTTCAGGGACACATTGTATCCATTGTTTTTGGGCATTCTGGGCATCTGAGCTCAGATCATTAGGTTTGTTCAGGAAGTGCCTTAACAGGTAAGATTCCAAATTCATGATGATTCAGAAATCTGAAATTTATTATAAAATTATGGGTCAGTCTCCTCCAGGAACCTGGTAAAATGAAACAAAGAACACATCCTTAAATAATTTTAGAATATTCCCAGATACAAAGTTCTCTAGAACATTTACTTTTCCCCCAAATAAGTATATTATAACATACAAAAGAAAGTAAGGTTATTTGCAAAAAAAAAAAAAAAGGAAGAATAGTGAAGAGCAAAACCAGATCATCAAAGACAAGGTTTGGAGTTGGAGAAATGGCTCAACAGTTGAAAGCCTTGCTCTTTCTCTTGCTCTTGCAGAGGAGCTGAGTTAGAATTCCAGCCCCCATATAACGGCTCAAAACTATCTTAAATCCAGTTTTTGGAGTATCTGACACCCTTCCTAGCCTCCATGAGCACTAAGCATGCACATGGTACACACACATTCATGTGGTCAAAACACTTGTGTTTATAAAAGAAAGAAATCTATTAAATAAACAAGGTTTTCTTTAAAATAATAAAGAATGAAAAACGTGGGTTAACAGCTATTACAGCATGAGACTTGAAGAGATGGCAAGGCAGTAAAAAGCTCTTTCAGAGGACCTGGGTTCTCTTTCCAGCACCAACAAAGTGGTGGTTCACAAGCATCCATAACTCCAGTTCCTGGGTATCCAATACTCTCTTATGAGATCACAACCATCCGTAGCTCCAGGTCAGGGGATCCACTGCTCTCCTCTTTCCTCCCTGAACACCAAGCTTGCATGTGATGCACATACATTCATGCAAGGCCAATAAAATAAATACATTTAGCTAGGCATGGTGGCACACAGGGAGGCTCAGGCCAGCTAGAGATACAAGTGACCCTGTAACAAAAATATAAATAAATCTTTAAAAAAAATTTAAAGTTTTTTTGACAGTGAAGCATATATAAAGTAAATAAGCAGAATATCTAAAAATTCAAATCACTACAATGGAAATTTTAAACAAACTTTTAAACAGTATGTTACACATAGCAAGAGTTACTGAAAGTAAGAATTCGGAAGAAGCCATGAATAATTGAGCTAAAAGTTTAAAATATTAAAAGTGCTAAGAAACAAAAGGTAGAACAAAATAGGTATTATGTGTTTAATGATAGTAAAGTGGGAAAGAATTAGAGCATAGACTAAAGCCAAACAGTACCTAGAAATCATAATATGACTAAAACTAAAGACTTGTTCTTTACACTTTATAGGACAAATATGTTAAGTGTAGACATTGATAAGAAAGATAAGCTTTTGAAAACATCCAATAAGATATTATTTCTAAACCAGTAGAAGGAAAATAGTAAGGAGAAGAATATTTTGAAAGAAAAACTGGCAGTAAGGAAAATGTAAATGAAAATATCAATTATCTAATTTGTTAAAATGGATTATCAAGTGTCATAAAATCTGTCACTTGAATGTTCTTCATAGAGGTTTCAGCACAGATAAAAAAGCTAGTCAAAAATAAATGCTGAGAGACTTAGAGAAAAGGCTAGTGGTTAGCATGCTTGCTTCTCTCGCAGAGGGTCTTGAGTTTGGTTCCCAGCATTCCTACAGATGGTTCACAATCACCTGTAACTCCAGCTACAGCAGATATGACATCCTCTACTGGCCTCAATGGGCACCTGCATTCCAATGCACTCATCTCCACACAGACATACAGGCATGCATACATACAATTATAGATAAGTCAGTCTTTATAAATAAGCACTAAGAAACTGTCCATTCATATATGATGGCATAATAAAAGTAAACATAATGAATTTCTAACAAATGACAAATTGAATCTGTGAATCAAAATAATATAGGTTAATAATAGAACCCAGAAAATTATTATAAAGAGTTTAATATTTTAGTTAATTCCAACAGCTCAGGATTAAAAAGTTGTACCCTATGACCCATTCCTTTATTTTAGTGTACAGTAATGTAGAAAAAAAGAAAACTCGCAGGAAGATTGCAGTGTCCAGCAGAACTACGTAGTGAAATCCTGTCTCACAAAGAGGGAAAACTACATTTGCAACCCTCATTACTATGACATGTGGATTGAAGTAGTTGTTTTCTGTTCTTAGTGTGTTAGTGCTGTTATTACAAAAGCTTGCTGCATTGCATACTGTGAAGTGCTTTTTCTGCATTTAAGGAAATGATGCTTTTCTGTGATGTATTCTATTAATAAGTAATTTTACGGTTACTAGATGATTCTTATTTGTTGACCCAAACTACAGTCCGTGGGATAAGCCTCTCTTTTCTTATTAAGTCCGTTTTGTGTATTGCAGGACTCTATTTGATTATATTTGTGTGTGTGTGTGTGTGTGTGTGTGTGTAAAATGAATAATTTTCTCTCCTTCCCCCCCCAAAAAAAACAGGGTTTTGCTGTATAACAATCCTGGCTGTCCTGGAACTCACTTTGTAGACCAGGCTGGCCTCAAACTCACTGAGATCTGTCTGCCTCTACCTTTCAAGTGCTAGGGTTAAAGGCATGTGCCACCACTTCCTGGCTTTGATAGTATTCAATATACCTGTTTTGTCCTGTCTTGACATCAGATTTATAACCTTACAGAATGTGTTAGTATAGCTGCCTTTGACTTAAAGAGTTTTAGAAGAGTTCGAACTAATTCTTATTTACATGTCTGGTGGCAAAATAGCCATCAAAACCAATCTGCTCCTGTATTCTTCCCCTGTAGTAAATGATTTTGTCAATTGATTTGATCTCTACCTGCTTTAAGTCTGCATAGATTTTCTGTTATTATTCCTTGAGTCAGTTAGCCAGCTGTGTTTTTCTAGAAATTAGATTATTTTGCCTAGGTTAATTGATGTATTGAGGTATCATTTTTATAGTATATTCTTATATTTCTGTGTTTTTTTCTTAAAATCAGTGGTATTACTTTTCACCCCAGTTTTTGCAACTATAAGCTTATCTAGGTTTTCATTATCAGTCTAGTTAATGTTTTACATTTTTTAAGTTTATTTATTTAAGTAATGAACTTTTAGTTTCATTGGTTTTGTTTTTCCATTCTGTATTTCATTGATTTCTTCTCTAGCCATTTATTTACATTCTGCTTGATTTGATTCAGTTTTTAATTCATTTTCTTTTAGTGTGGGACATGAGGATATTGATTTGGATTTTTTTTGTATATGTTTAGAGCTGTAAACTTCCAAGCACTGTTAGCTGCATCTCCTACCTGTTAGTATATTGATTTTGTTTCATTCAAATTATACTTGATCATAATACTCCTTCTAACTCTTGACTGTGTGTGTCCAAATGTATGTGCACATGCTGAAGGGGATACATGTGTGTGGAGGCGGGTGTCTTCCTCAGTCACTATAAACTTTACTTTTTGAGACCGGTCGGTCACTGAATCTGGAATTTGACAGTTTGGCTAGGCTGTCTGACCAGCAGACCCCAAGTATCCTACTATTTCTTCCTCCACTGTTCTGTGGATACAGGAACATGTTGCTATGCACAGGTTTATGTGGGTGCTGAAAATGGAACTGGGGTCCTCATGCTTGCAAATCTTTCAAATGTTTTTAATTCTTTAACATGAGACTTGTCTTGAAGCATAACATATCCCTCTTCGTGGAGAATTTCCATGTGCACTTGATAGCAATATGTATTCTCCTGTAAATGTCACAGCATTCTGTATGTGTGGTAGAGCTGTGTTCATCTTACTGATCCTTTTCACTTTTCTATAAAATTTATCTTTTTCATGTTGTGTTTCTTTTTCAGCCTTTCTCTTTAAACCTGTTTTGATTCTTTGAATTTAATGTATCTCTTTTAACAGCATACATTTAATTAATTAATTAATTTTCAAACCTATTCTCCAGGTCTCTGTATATTGCTAGAATGTTTAGTCTGCTTATGTTTAATATAAATGCTGATAAAGTTGAATTGGTCATGTTGTTACTTGGTTTCTTCATGTCTTGTTTCTTTTTGGTTTCCCTTTGCCTCCTTTGTGACTTTCCTTTGTGATGCTTTTGTAGTGGACCATTTAATTTTGTTGCTGTTTTTAGGATTATTATTTCAAATATTTTCTTGATAATCGTCATGGAGATTACAGTTAGCATCTTAACATGCAGTAGTCCTATTTGAATGAATACCATCAATTTTAAAAATATATGTAAAGTTTATTGCCATATGTCCTCATTCTGTCTTAATTCCTTTATGTTGTTACTGTCATTCTATTTTATCTTTATACAGAGGATGTCAACCAACTTAGTTTCATAACACTTCTATTATACATTCTTTCTAAATGAGATAGGAAGAAGGAAAGCTTAGAAATAATGCAGTGTGTTGAAGGAGACCGCTTGTTGGTTCAGGCTGAAATAATCACACAGAAACAATATTATTTAAAACACTGCTTGGCCCATTAGCTCTATCTTCTTATTAGCTAATTCTTACATATTTATTTAACCCATCTTCATTAATCTGTGTGTAGCTTGATGGCTAATGTTCTGGCACCTGTCTCCAGCAGGGCAAATGGCTTCTCTCTTACTCTGCCCTCTTCCTCCCAGCATTCAGTTTAGTTTTCTTCGCCTAGCTAAGGTCTGCCCTGCTATAGGTCCAAAGCAGTTTCTTTATTCATTAATGGTAATCCCAGCATACAGAGGAGAATCCCACATCAGCAGTGTGACAGTGTGGGCCTCAGATGATCCCCATTGCCACACTTGCTTAGTAACTCCTCTGCACTGTTTTCCTCTATGTTAATGCTTTTCTTTGTTTACCCACTGATACTTCTGCTTCGATACCAGTTAATAATAGAGGTTTCCTTCAATGTCTAGAACCATAAAACTCATTCTTTTCCAGTGCTGGATTAGTGGGTGTGGGAATAGATGAATTTAAAGGTTCATAGCCTGCAGCTGGGGGTGCTAAAATGCTCTGAGACCAAAAGGTGATCGAATCTCTGGTTAATTTTCAGAGGGGTTTGTTTTTGTTTGTTTGTCTGTTTGATATTGTAATATCACTTTGATTTGATATTGTGACATCACTTCTCCCTCAAAAATAAAATCTCAGGCTGGGTATGTAGGCACATGTCTTTAATCCCAGCACTCAGAGGCAAAAGCAGGGGATGCTTTTTGAGTTTGAGGCTAACCTGGTCTACATAGTGAGCTCCAGGCCAGGCCATCTAAGACTGAATAATGAGACCCTCTCTTTAAAACAAAATAAAAATAAAAGCTTAGGACAGAAAATAAAAGCAATCTATAGGAAGCCCACAGCATTCAGCAGCATGAAACTAGTTGTAAGTTTCTAGTAGTTCTCTCATTTGATCTTAAACATTTCTTCCTTTAATTTATCTCCATTTTCATTTTAATTTAACTAGCAAGAAAAAACCAAAGTACTTCTTTTTTTCTCTTAGGAATTTCCCCAGTAGATCTTCAACATTAGGCCCATTTTATTTTGACTTTGGAAATTACTGTACACAAAATAGATTTGCCGTTACATAAAAACCATATATTTATTTCTCTGGTTTCTAGTATCACTTCCTAGTTTTCCTACTTAGTTTACTCTTGAGGCTATTTTAGGCTTTTATTAGAATCACTTCTTAGCTCATGGTCTGGTTCAAAAGTCACTACTTTAATCTTTTATTAAAATAGCATCCCACTAATATGTAACATAAACTACAGTATTTATTTTATGACGAATTACCTCCGAAATTTGGCTGTTTAAAACTGTAAAGGAGGAGGTGGAAATTTTTTAATAATAATAAAGAAAATGAAAAAAGTTTGATATGTAGATACACATTTAAAATATGTAACATAAACTACAGTATTTATTTTATGACAAAATACCTCCGAAATTTGGCTGTTTAAAACTGTAAAGGGGGAGGTGGAAATTTTTTAATAATAATAAAGAAAATGAAAAAAAGTTTGATATGTAGATATACATTTAAAATAGGGGTAGAGAGATAGCTTAGCAGTTAAGAACACATACTGCTCTTCCATTAGATCTGAGTTCAATTACTGGCAACCACATCAGACAGCTCAAAGACATTAATAATTCCAGCTTCAACGTATTCATGACTCTGGCCTCTACATACACCGACATTCATGCACACAAACACATATAATTAAAAATAATAAAAATCCTGGAGTGTGGGGCATCCACCTTTAATTCCATTTGAGAGGGAGGAGCAGGCAGATCTCAGTGAGCTTGAAGCCAGCCTGGTCTACAAAGTGAGTTCAGCCAGAGCTGTTACACAGATAAACCCTGTCTCAAAAAAAAATAAATACATAAACAAAAACAAACAAATAAATTTAAAAAAGGAAATAAGAATTTGAATTTAATTTTGGGCCTAGGGAAGAAAGTCAGAACCATGAAGGGAAAAATCATCACTAAGAATGAAAAAAGCAATATAGATAAAATTTACTCAGCAACTTAGAAAAATTCATAAAAATATTGACACTTGAAAGAACACATAGAAGTTCTAAAAGCCATAAATTCAATTAAATAAAAAAACAGAGTAGACAGAATCCTAAATTTTTTCAAACAGAAAGAAGGATATAAGGGACTGAAGACAAGGTTGACAAATGTTGCATATTGTCAACCAACAATAAGGAATAGAATGAACATGACCACATACAGTCAATAACTCAGATATGCAAAGAGATAAACCCAAGAATCTAGTAAAGAAGGGGCATATATGTGTGTGTGTGTGTGTCCTATACAGGTCATGAAATTACAGGGGAAAGAAAAGAGCTTAAGTTTGGTAAGCTTAACAAAATGTATGTGATATGAAAGCAAAAGTTACTATTACTGGCTGAGTGAAAACAGTTGGAATGATGTTTACGTAAGCATAGAAGGAAGGGAATGTATTATTGCAAATTATTACTATGTATTATGAAAATATTAAAAATAAACATATTATTTGTATTCTAATTAAGATATTTTAATGTAAACATAAGGGTACAAAATATTCAGATTATGTCTCAATCAATAAACAAAAAGAAACCAAAGTTATTAGAGGCATCCTTGAATACTTTATTCTTAAATTCCACCATTAATAGGCTCATCATCTAATTAACTCATCTTGAACAAAAATATTTTAAATATATAAATATGAATATGTGATAAAAATAAAGGTCCTGTAATTAATTCACAAAACAAAACTATAAAGGTATATTCATTTGCATTTTATCTGGATCACAAATCTGAAAATGACTCTATTGGATGGATTTGACTCACAGTTCTTCACAAGGCTGCAGTTGAGAATCAACTGAGATTTCAGCCGTTTAAGATTTTATTAATGTGGAATCTAAACTTCCAGGAAGTAAACTATTGACTTTTATAAGGGTGCTTTTTCTTGTGAGCCTCCCATGGGGGCTGCTCACTCTTCTGAAGAGAGAAATAAAATGGAAGAGGCTAGAGAAGACAGAGTGAGGGCAGAGTATGAATGTGAGAGATGGGGAGTAAGAATATGAGCAGTTGTGTGAGACGGCGAGCTCTGTCATTTATAAACAACGTCTAGTAACGTACTTGCATGGTATACTGTTAATCACCTCGGCTACCATATTATAATATGGAGTGAACTACACGACACTGGACCAGTACAGAAATCATTGACAGCTATCTTGAGTCAGCTAGCACATGAAATATGCTTTAACTTTTTGTTTAGTTAGCTTTAAAAAATGAAAAAATGAGACAAAAATTAGTAAGTCCATCTTGGGCAGTAAACCCTTTTCTGGGTGGCACCCTTCTTTCTTTTCTATCCAGATAGCATTTTTTCTTCAGTGCATGTGGAGGACTGCTCTCTAAACCATCACTGCTACACCACCTTAAAGCTAGACCTTGACTGCTTACATCGTATATAAAACAGCATGATTAAACTTGTTTCTCAAGGATTGGGCTATCTCCCACCCGTAACCTTAACTACAAATGATCCTATAATGACTGTTCCAGGAATGACAATCATACCTTTGCTTCAAAAAGTTATTCTTAACCATTTTGAAACCCTATCTTTGTTTCAGAAAGTTATATAGCTACCTATGACTACCTTGTTAGGCCCACCTTGCAACTATGTCTTTGTTTCAAGTCATTAATACTAACTTGTTATGCTTATATTCTGCTTCTGTAACCCCTCCTGTCTTGCCCACTAAACCCTCCATTTGAAAAACCCCTATCCCTGAGCTACAAAAGCCTTGTCTTCTTCACATCTAATGCTGATCCCCTCAACCCTCCCTCCAACTTAGGAAGAGGCAGCCAATGTACACAAATGAAAAAGCTTGCTTTAATTGCCTGCTTTAATTAATTTGGCCATAATGATTTGTCCCATCTTTGGAATTAACAATATAATCCGCATATCCTTTCAGATGATACTTGCCTATAAACCTGACTTTAAACTTGCTTATACAGATCTTAAGTTACACTTTTTTTTGGAGTTATAATGGTTGCACAAGCATCTTCAGAGTAATATTAACTATTGAACAGCTGAGAAATGTCTCTCTTATCCCCTCTCACTTGTACATGTTCCATAGTATAAATGTGATTTAACGAATAGAACAGAGTTTAAACTTAGCTTTAAACTCAGATGTGATCTAGTAGTTCAATGAACTGAATTGGTTTTGTTCCATCTGTGATAAACTTAATCATTGTGAACTGGTGAGTGACACTAACCAATAGACTGCAGGGATTTTGCACAAAAATACTTAACTGTGAAGCTACCATCTTAAAAACAGATAATGTGAAGCAAAATTATTTTAAAAAATGAATTTTTATAGAAGCCTTCCAATTTTCATGAAGGTAATAATTAATTGTGTTGGTAATTTTTGTGTCCAATGAAGAAACTGTTTATTTTACTTTAATCAGGAAGCATATAACCACTGGAGCTTGTATATTATTATTTCAAGTGTGAAAACTTACTTGCCATTTTAACTCTGATATATAAAATACCACTCAGTCTATGTCTGTTTGCTTTTCTTATTCTTACAAACTATAACCTCTGATAGCAGGTCACATTTACTAATTTGCTTATATGACCAATATAGTTTCATATTTTAGCTATAGTCTCATAATTTCTGCAGTATTTTATGATGAAGCGCTTTTATGATAAAAGCACATTCTTTCATCGCAACTTTAATAAATGAGAGATAAAAACATGGAGACAATATTTGGCTAGCCTCAGTTCACAAAGGTTGCTAAGATTCCCACCTATAGCTGGGTCTTCTGGTTCATTGCCACACTCTAAGCAGAGTCAAAGACTAAAGTGCTGCTCTTATATCCCATAGTGCCTTCACAAATGTTCTTCATAAAATTAAAAAGTATTTGCTTTGAAATAAACAGTATGTTATGCAGTGTCTCCACAAGGTCTAAATGAATGCTTCATGATTTGATAATGGTCTACTAGTCTATGATTGGATTTATATTGACTTAGGTTGAATTTTGTTACAAAAAATGATAGTAGCCATGATAAAAATGGTTTTCTTCCTCCCTGTGTATTTTAATATTTTTAAATCCTCTTGTATTGTAGAACCATGAGGCTATTATGATAAATACTGTTGGGATGATTGTCTTTTGTCTTTTTAACAAGTATTCTAACTAGTTAATACTGAACAATGAAACTAGGGAGCATTACTCCCTTTTCTCATACAGCTCTGGGCCAGACAGATCTGTCTGTATAGTCCTGGTCTGCATAAGTAAGAATCTCTAGGTCTGTTTGGAAGAAACAGGAACCCTTCCCAAGTGTGCTCAATAATCTTCCACAGCTTTTCATTCTTCCTACCTCTGAAAACTAGAGCAAATAATGGGAATCAAATGAGGCCAGATCTGTTTGTGAAGAAAGGTTACTACTAAGTCAAAGTGTCTTGCTGTTACTCAGTGTTTATGGATGACCTGCCATTATCCTAAACTTGATACAGTAAAGTCATTTGACTTTTTTAACAGGTTCTGCCAGAAGAGGATGTGTGTCTATTTGTGTAGTATGCATGTGTGTGTGTGCCTGTGTCTTTGTGAAACTACTACGGTTGTAGCAGATCAACATGTCTTGTAGGATCAAGATCTCCAGTAATAACTAATACCACCCTTTTATAGAAGTTTGTTGTGAGTTTTATAATAAGTGAAATACCCTAGTTCTAGATAGCTTGTTTTCAGTGGCTTCACAAATTTAAGAAAAGAAAGCAATTGTGATAGGATATTAGTAAATCTTGAATCTTGATTGCTGCTGTCTGTGCTATTGTACTTGCTTGATGTTCTTGATAGTGATAATTTCTCTATATAAAAGAATATAAATCATTGATGACCTTCAGAGTAATATATGAAGCACATTTGACAGAGTGTTAAAAAAAAAATTGGTAGAGAGTTCAAACAGTTCAGATGTCTTCTTAGTCACTGATATGTTGTATATGGCCTACCCTTGGCTCATATATAAAGTTTGTATTTGAATACTAAACTTAATATCTAATAGAATGTTTGAACATTTAACTATGGAGGTAACTCCTGTTTCGATGACTAATTCTTTGATCTGTACTTTTGTTTTGTGTAGAAATAAATGAACTTTTTAAGAAGTCACTTTTGGAAGAAATGCAAAACTACATCTACATAGTTGCCATTTCTAAGACACAGAGACTGCTGGCCACTGTGGATTGCTTGTAGATAGTGCTAATGTAATTTTCTTATGAAGCTCCTTGGTTGTTTGTATTTGCCTTCTAATGATACGATGTTTATTTCTTTCCCAGATCTTCCTCAGAACTGTGATCCTAACATTCCCTTAGTTGCTCAGGAATTAATGAAAAAGATGATACGTCAGTTTGCCATTGAGTACATTTCAAAAAGTGGTAAAATTCAAGAAAATAGAAATGGTTCGATTGGAGCAAGTCTCGTATATAAAAGTATCCAAATGAACCAAGCAGAGCACTGCATTCAGGATGAGCAGGAAGGCCCCTTAGACCTCACTGTGACTCGAACTCAAGAGCAAACCGCTCAGCAAGGTATGTTGTTTGTTTAGCATGTGATACTTACTGTTTCTGTTTTAAAACATTTAAACATGGATGTTTTATGTTCAAAGGGGAAGTTGTCTTTCCTTGATTCATTTATATGGCATAGCCTAGAGATTAAAAAGTGTACATTTACATTTTTAAGATTTAGTTATGCGTGTGTGGTGCTAGTGCACATGAGTGAAGGTGCCCAGGGAGGCCAGAGAGGGAGTCAAATATCTAAGCTGTCCTTACACACAGTTGTGAGCCTGTTAATGTGGGTTCTGAGATGCAAACCTAGGTCCTCTGGAAAAATAGTATATGCTCTTAACCACTGAGCCATCTCTCCAGGCCCCTGTACTACATAGTTTATAAGAGAAAATTTGATGTTTCGTATTTTCAAAATGGTAAGTATCTCTATATCCAACTTGAAAATAAAGGACATATATATAGAGAGAGATACTATGAGAAAGAATTGTTTTCTAGACATTAATTTAGTATTTGTTCTTTTGTTTCTGCACTGAGATGAGAAATAAATAGATGCTTTACCATCTGGTAGGTTTTTGTTATTTATTTTTTAGATTTATTTGTTTTATATGTATGAATGTTTTCCCTACATGTATGTCAGTGTACCACATGCATGCCATGTGACTTCAGAAGCCAGAAGAGAGTATTGGACTCTCTGGAACTAGAGTTACAGATGGTTGTAAGCCATTATGTGGTTACTGAGACCCAAACTAGGTCCTCTTTAGAGCATTAGATGCTTGAAACTGCTAAGCCATCTCTCCAGTGCCCCCTTCATCCAGTTTTTTATAATGTAACTGAGAAAGGGGAAGTTATACCTGTGATAAATACACTACACTCACATAACTAAGCATAACAGCAGTACATTTTCATTTATACCATGTTGCATTTATATAAAGAAGGGTTCATGTGTACTATATCTGTGACTTCACAGAAGAAAGACAATGTGGGGGGAACCAAATAAACAGCTTATCTGGAGATGAGAAAACAAACAGCTTTTATCAGCATGGCTTAGGTATCATCTTACTTCTTGAAGCTGTGAAAAGAAAGGTATTGTTGAAGTGACCTTAGAATGTATTGGCGTTAGGACTTATACGGTGAACACATCATGGTCATTGTTTAGAGGAGAAGACAGTGTTGCAGGAGGGGCCGCTTGTTCATCCCAGCTACCCAGAACTGAAATAAACTCACAGAAACTGTATTAATTAAATCACTGCTTGGCCCATTAGCTCTAGCTTCTTACTGGCTATCTCTTACATCTTAATTTAACCCATTTTTATTAATCTGTGTATCACCACAAGGTTGTAGCCTACCAGCAAAGTTTCGGCACGTCTATCTCTGGCAGCGGATCTATGGCGTCCCTCTGACTCCATCCTTCTTTCTCCCAGCATTCAGTCCTGTCCTCCCCACCTACCTAAGTTCTTCCCTATCAACAGGCCGAGCAGTTTCTCTATTCATCAATGGTAATCACAGCACACAGAGAGGACTCCCACATCATGACAGTGTGTGAGATCCATCAATATTGAAGCAGAGAAGTAATGCCCCTTATTTGGTCCCTAATTTTAGACTATGTTAGTTATGTTTATAAGAAATATTTGTTGGATTTTTCTGTCACATATGGTCAGAACCAGCCAGATCCTGCAACTCTGGGTCTCCCAGCCTTATAAGGCCAGGTTTGGAACTGTTTAGCCGATTGGCTAAACTTGACTGGATTCAGGCTTAGGTCATTAATTAAAATGGAGTCACTACTTTGTCTAGGATGAAGTCACATTTTGGCCCCTTCATTATGAACATAGAAATTTTGAAAAAGTTAAATAAAGATGTCTTCTCAGTATGTTTTCTTCAATAAAAAAGAAATATTAAGTTTTTAGTCTATTAGAAGGGTAAAATAAAGCTGCAATATAAGGCTTAAGAAAAATATGTATCTGTACTTTGACTTGTACATTGTAAGCACAGGGGTTTTTTTTAATTTTTATTTGATGTCTATATTTTATATCTCCTCTCATTCTATAGAAACAATTTAGCATTCTACAGGCTAGAACATGAGCCTTGTTATGTGACAAACTTGGAGTTGCAAATAAGAAAGGATGGCAAAAATAAAGGAAAAATGAAACTTAACAAACATTAAGTTCAGAATCCTAAATAAATTTCAGCAAATTGAATACAGTAAGATACTACAAACATCCATATTTTCAACACTTAGAAGGTAGAGGCAGGAAGTTCAGAAGTTCAGGGCCAGTCTGGACTATATGAGACCTGTTTGAAAGGAAGAAAAGAAAAAAATCATAATAAATAAACACCAAACAATGACACTAAAAAACTGTGTAAGACCTTACAGAGAATATCATATAAGGTTTTGAAGGTCACAAGTAAGATTTCCAAAGCAGTTGCTTATATTTCAACTGATTAGGAATGCTTTTGCAGATTTAATACTCAGTCAGAAATTTACTAGTTTGTTGATTTTACTAAAGCAAAATGACTTCCTGGTCTTAAAATTGACAAGCAAAGTCTTATTAAAGAGCTAAAAATAGCAAAATTGCTTTGAGGTGGTGGCACACACCTTTAATCCCAGCACTCAGGAGGCAAAGACCGGTGGATCTCTGTGAGTTCTAAACCAGCATGGTACAGGGTGAGTGCCAGGGCAGCCAAGGCTACATAGAGAAACCCTGTTTTGAAAAACAAGCCAAAAAAAAAAAAGTAATAACAAAACCAAAGTAATGTGAAGCTTGCTTTAAGACCCATGAAGGATTTATAGTGCAATAATTAAAACTGGGTCCTTTTGTCAGAATATAAATCAGTAAAAGCTCAGAAATTCCCCCAGGAATTACTGAAATCTTAGTAAGATACAAATGTCAGTATAAATCACTGGGCAGATGTCCTAGTCTGTAAATGTTCCAAGGCAATTGCTTATACACCTGGAAGGAGGTTGACAATCTCTACCTTATACTATTCATTTAAAAGTTAAGGGATAAATGTTGAAAGTACATTTGCTGTTCAGAACACTGTACAGAATAGAATTTTGGCTAATGAAGTTTCTAGACCTTGCCTGCTTGAATTAGAGAATTCAGTTTTCACTACTTACAGCCTTTGTGACCTTTGCAGGCCATTGATCATTTTGTCCTGTAATTAAAAAGTATGAATAAAAGTCATGTAAACTTGAATTGTACTGTTAGTACAGCCTGTCCTAGTTGGTTTCTGTTGCTGTGATAAACATCATGTTCATGGCCCTTGTGCAGTAACAATTAGGGATAAGCAGAGAAAGGCTGACTGCACAGAATGGGTCATGCTGTCTACTTGATTGTTGAATTCCTCTGCTAAAGTAACCTTTTGATAAGCATTTACGTGGGATAGAAATAACCTCATGTCCCTTGTCAATTTAAAGAGGTCTTTCCATGTAGTTTCCATGTACTCACATCTTTCTCACCAATTTTCCAGTCATGCTTCTTCAAGTCCCTTGGCAATTCAGTCAAACCCAGCAAAGGCACTTTTGTGTATATCCCATCATAGAAAAGAATTGTAGCTTTACCTATCTTTGATTTTATAAAGCTACAGATATTTTCTGGCTATCAGTTAAATAAATACCCATGGTTAACAGCTGAAACCATAAGACTTCCCCTAAGAGTACAATAAGAAAAGGGCTACAGACTTACTAAACAGTGCATTGGGTGAAGAGGGGAGGAAGGGTCCTATTTGAAGAGATAGTTACAGAATGGCTAGAGAGGTAAGATGAAGATGGCCTAAGGGATTTTTAATGATATTGGCATCACTTTGTGTCAAGCAGTGATTATGACAATTTCATTACTAGTGATAACTTTAACATTTTGGTAGAATTTAATTTTAAATAGTTTTTCTCTGTCCAGACAATATAAAATTGTTTCCTTTTCATCTGTATTCACTGTCCTTCATGAAATGAGTCATCATTTGTTTCATATATTTATTATTCATAATAGATGATGTGGCTTCAAAGACTTTTGAACTCATGTCTTTAGTGGAGTATGACTGAACTTCCTGATTTGCATTATATAGTAACTACAGACCAATAATGTGAGAAGTTAACAGATGTTTTTCTCACTTAATATTCATATTCAATTTAACAGTAATGGTTATCTTGACATTTCTGAAATAAGTCTAAGATTTTTAGAATCCAGCCAATAAAGGAATTGATTAAAAGTCACTTTTAGCTCTTTTGGGGAAGCTGCTAACACTCTTTCCCAGATGATCATTACTGATTCAGTGAACAAAGTTCACTGATCTCAGTACTATTCATTAGTCAGTAAGAATCTACTGTATACAATTCTGTGTGCTGGTTATACGTGCTCTGTGTAATACAGAAATGAGTAAGCCAGTGATAGGTTAAGATAATACTTATTGAATTACTACCATTTTTGTGTCATTATTTTAAGAAGCAAATATAAGAAAATCTCTTTATTAACTATAAAGCTTAAATAGACTATAACCCAGCTTACCCCTCAGAACCTAATGGATTGATGGTTTTAGGCCAGGCAAATTATAAGAAAGTGATATAGTATAGAATTGATATACATAAGATGCTGTGAACTTGTTAAAGGCATCTAAGTAGGGGATGATGCTGAAAGATGGGTGGAAATTTAGCAAGGCTAGTAGAATACCATAGAACTGAGTTCAGAGTAACAAATCTAAACAGAAATGAAAAAGAACCATGACTTTTGAAGAGTAGAAAATTTTGTGTTGTGAAGAATTTTTTGTCAATAGTTTACAAGATGAGGACATTTTATAAATAATTTTTAAAATTTTGTCAGAAGGCTTGATATAAAGTATTATGTCAAAGAAATTGTTCACTATGGTCATAGCTTAAAATTTGAAATATCAGTCCACTTTTGAGTGTATCTTTGCTATTACTGTATGTACAAATAATTATATATTATTTAAAAGTTAGTTGCCTGTATTCTGAATATTTTGCAGTAGGGTTTGCTCACAGGATGTTAAGTTGGAATGTTAAATGCCAGTCTGCAACTAGTACATGAAAAGTGTGTTTTTATCTTGAGAGCAGGTTTAAAACAGACAAAAATACAGCTTAATAACTGTGTACTGACACCTAAAATTAATTAATGTACCATTGGCTCATATGTATTTCTAATTTGCTTTCTCATAAGGAGTAAATACACATCTAGAAATATAGTTAAGATCTCTTTAAATCTTTTATTTGACTAATTGTTCATACCACAGATTTATACATTTAATGGAGAGTAGTTTTCTATTCTTTTTTCAGTATCTTTTTTTATTATTAAAAATTTCCACCTCCTCCCATTTTCCTCCCCTTCCCCCAGTCCCCCTCCCCATCCCTCTCCAGTCCAAAGAGCAGTCAGGGTTCCCTGCCCTGTGGGAAGTCCAAGGTACTCCCACCTCCATCAAGGTCTAGGACAGTGAATATCCAAACAGACTAGGCTCCCACACAGCCAGTACATGCAGTAGAATCAAAACCCAATTCCATTGTCCTTGACTTCTCAGTCAGCTCGCCTTGTCAGGCGCGTTCAGAGTCCGGATTGATCACATGCTCCATCATCCCAAGTCCAGCTGGCCTTGATAAGCTCCCATTAGATCAGACCCATTGTCTCAGTGGGTGGACGCGCCCCTCGTGGTTCTGACTTCCTTGCTCATGATCTCCTTCCTTCTGTTCTCCATATGGACCTTGGTAGCTCAGTCCAGTGCTCCAATGTGGGTCTCTGTCTCTATTTCCATCCATCGCCAGCTGAAGGTTCT
>LOEQ01000969.1:247873-260452 GCA_001685075.1 Bramus lutescens | reverse complement strand
GGTGGGGTGGGGGTTTGTGTGAGTCATCACCCTAAACCCTCACTTGGCCCCAATAACCTACTAAGCCAGAGAGGCCAACCTCTGTTCTCTGACCCAGGATTTACTTGGAGCTGGGGGAATTGTGGGGGATGGGTTGCGGGGAGGGAGCTGGACCTGTGGTCTACCATCACCTTACACCCCCCCAGTAGTGCAGCCAGGGACTTAAAAATACAGGCGACCTTGAGATGAGAAGTGCAGATCCGTTGGGCAGAGCCAGAAAACCATTTCTTTGTCCTCACCTGGCACCAATGGTTACCAGGCTAAGTGGGTGGGTGGCTATTTTTGAGCTGACCTACATACCTATTTGTCTCTTTATCTTTTTATTATTGCACAGTTATTATGGGAGCTTTTCTGTAGGACTCCATGGGGCTGTGGTGTTTGCTGAAGGCTGCACAATGAGGCACGAGGCACTGTCTCACTGACTTGGGAAGTTTTAAGAGTGTCTGAGGCTGGAAAGCAGGCCATCTATAGGCCTGAGGAAGCTTCCCCAAGCTCTTCCCCAACTTTGGTATACCGGCCCTGCAGGCAGAGAACCAGACTCAGTTTGGACAGAAGGATTACCCCCGCCAGCCTAAAGAGGTGGGTCTGGTTCCTGGGCAGGGTAACCCCATGGTTCTGCAGCCCTCAACTGTGGCTTTCCTTTATAGATGAGGAAGTGAGGCCCAGAGATGAGCTGTGGGTAAAACTGGTTTAGGATTTACTGCTTTAAGTGTAGATGTACCCTCCACCCCCAACTCTGTTTATTTTACCTTTGTTTGGCCTGTCAAAAGCCTCCCTCTCCAAGCCTTTTAATAGCTCCTTCTGGTCTTGAGAGCAAGTCTGGCTCCTTACCCTCAGCCTAGCAAACCTCCAGGCCAAACCCTTGCCTATCTCGAGATTCATCTCCCTCCCACAGCCCAGGAGGGGAAAAGCACATATGGTTCCAATTACCTCTGAAACGCTCTTAAATTTTCCATAAAGCACAGTACGCATGACTTTGTGCACACAGCTTTGCACAGTAATGTGGATGTTCAACATACATACAGCCACTAAGGTGGATCATAAAGAGAACGCCAAGTGTAAGGATGTAATCTCCAGGACTTTTTAATCACACTAAAGAGAGACAGCTGGACAGACCCGAGGCTGAGATGGACAGAGACAAAACCGGTTTCAGCCGGCTGTCATCTGCTGCCTCTCTGGAAATCTGCTGCCTCCCATGGAATTTTTGGTCCCTGAGAAGAGTGGGGGAGTGGAGGATGATTTGCAAGCACTGTTCTTTTTTCATTTGAGAGTTCTCTCTTTTAAAGTGCTTGAGGTGTATGCGTGCGTGCGTGTGTGTGTGCTGCATGCCACAGTTACCTTGTGGAGGTCAGATGACAACTTTGTGGAATTGATTCTCTGCCCTCCACCTTTGTGTAAATTCTGGGATCAAACTCTGGTCCTCAGGTGTGCCCCTCCAGCACCTTTACCCACTGGGCCATCCTGCTGGACTTTCAGTTGTATTCTTTTGTTCAGTGGTGTGATACTTGGCTGTCAGGATCTCTGTGCCTTGTGGCATGGCATTCATTCCTCTTGATCTCAGTTCTTTTCCAGCTTGCTCTTCCTTCCTCATCAGCTGCAGTCAACCAGCTCTAGCCATGCATTTGATGGAATAATCTAGAGATGAAGTGTGTTAGAGGATAGGCAGGAGATACATGCAGGAATACTTCTATGTAAGAGAGCTGAGCATCAGCGGATTTTGGTAGAGGGGAAATGAGGACCCTACAACCTGAGGACCCTACAACCTTCCCCCAGGGGTACCAAGGAGTGATCGTGTTCTTTCCAGAGGTCCTTTCTACGGAATAGCTGCCACCCAGGTCTTGAACCAGGGGGACTTGCAGGAAGCCTTTCTCAGACAGGGTCACATTCCTTCATATTCCATTACTGGGGAGTGCAGGGCAGACGGTTTGGTACAGGCCTCTTAGCTTTGGAAGCCAGAGCTTAGTCCGTAGCTTATACTGAAGTGACCCTGTCCAAGTATTTGTGCATGTACACATGTGTGCAGGTGCCTGTGAAGGCCAGAAGAGGGTGTAGATTCCCTGAAGCTTGAGTTAGAGGTGGTTATGAGCTGCCTGACATGGGTGCTGAGAACTAAACTTGGGTCCTCTAGAAGAGCAACAAGTGCTCTTAGCCACTGAGCCATCTCTCCAGCACCCCCAGATTCTCATGCATTTTTATTTATTTGTATTTGAGTCACAGGAGATAGAATACTAGGCAAGGACTCTCGTTAGCTGTCTCCAGGCTGAACTCACAGATTTGAAATGCTGACCGCTTCCACAGCACCACAGCGCCACAGCTCTCTCAGTACCCAGTCTCCGTGTTAGATATATGCAGTATATATTCATGCAGCCAGTATTTGACCAGGATTGGATGGAGCCACAGTCCACCCACGCATCAAGATCAATGCTGAATCAGCAAGAAATCTTCCCTGATCCTGCCGCAGCAGTTGGGAATTCTGCTTCCTTTCAACTTGGATAGCATTCATTCCAGTCACAGAAAGTTCAGACTGGAAGGGGGGTTTCCCTTCTATACTTGAAGACACTAAAGGGGAAGTGTCTCACCAGATCCCATGGTCTCTCTGTTGCAGCTGCCACCTCTTCAGAGAGCCCTTCCCTGGTTACCCTCAACCTCTTAGGTTGTTTTCTCTCAAAGCATCACTCTATTCCTAATCATAAATGCATTTATTGAGCCGGGTGGTGGTGGTGTATGCCTTTAATCCCAATACTGGGGAGGCAGAGGCAGGTGGATCTCAGGGAGTTTGAGGCCAGCCTGACCTACAAGAGTGAGTTCCTGGACAGGCTCCAAAACTACAGAGAAACCCTGTCTTGAAAAAACAAATAATAAATAAATAAATAGGTGCATTTATTGATCAGTGCCCGATGCATACTTTTCTGGTCAAACTGCAATCTCTAGGAGATTGCAATCTGCATCCGTTTTGTTCTGGCTCACCCAGTGCCCAGAGTTCCCAAGCAAGAAACAGGAAAAGAACACACCATCATCCACTGGCCTGAGAACAGTTCTCTAAGGCACACTAAGGCTGGCCCAAAAGAACAAAACAAAACAACAACAACAAAAAAATCAAAAAACCTGCTGAGTTGACAGGCCTGCAGGGCATCTTGCCAGGAGCTCCAAGGCCATACCCTGGCCAGAGGAGCTTAAGGTACAAGGGGAAAACAAGACCCAGCAGCAGGGAAGATCTTTCAGTGTGGAAAGACACACCCAATAAACTGAAGATGAACTTTAGTTTGGTGTGAGTGGCAGATTGGGTGTTTGAGACCCCAGGTGGGTCTAATTGGAGCGTGGTTACAATAAGGGAAATTCGCCTCCGTGTCTGCTGCAGAGAAGCTATTCAGTAAAGATGGAAAACCTAGAGGATGTTAAGAAACAGGAGGTAGCTAGAGGGCTGACCTAACACAGGCAAGGCTCTGGGTGCATCCTCAGCACCACACTTACAGCAAGAAGGGAAAGTGTCCATGGCACACTATTGGAGGAAAAGAACTCATTGCAAGACAAACGTGTACTATAATCCCATCCCAGAGGGAAGAGAGAGAATGCTCCCTTGCAGGCAGGCAGGCAGGCAGACAGACACACACACACTTAAACAATAGGTCTCATCGTCAAGGCTAGCCTGGCACACTATATGTAGCTTGGATGGGCCTGAAACTCACACCCACACACTCTTAGACACATTGAGTACACTTGTAGGATGTAGAAGAAACTGTTCATAGTTATCTCTGAGGGAGGGGCTTATATTTCATTCTTCTCAATGATGGATTTTCTTTCTTTTTAAAAAATAATTTATGTAATTTTATTTTATGTGTATTGGTGTGAGGATGTCAGATTCCCTGGAACTGAGTTACAGTTATGAGCTGCCATGTGGATGCTGGGAATTGAAGTTGGGTTCTCTGGAAGGGCAGCCAGTGCTCTTAACTACTGAGCCATCTCTCCAGCCTCCCCACTGCTGGAATTTCAACCAGAAGCACATAATTACTTTTTTTCTTCTTTTTTTCCCCTCTCTTCCCTCTTCCTTTTGCTTCTTCTTAATGATGTCTGCTTATTTTATTTATGTGTATGTCTCTCTTACCCACTGACCCATCTCTCCTACCCACGGACCCATCTCTCCTCTCCTACCCACTGACCCAACCCTTCTGCTTCATTCTTCTTTGTTGGAGATGGGGTTTCACTCTGTAGCCCAGGCTGTCCTTGGATTCACCATGATTCTCCTATCTCAGTCTTCTGAAAGCTAGGATCACAAGCAAGGACAACCAAACCCATGTTACTTTAACAGTTTCTTTTCTTTTCTTTCTTTCTTCTCTTTTTTTCAAGACAGAGTTTCTGTGTATAGCTTGCTCTGTGCACCAGGCCTCAAATTCACAGAGATCCACCTGCCTTTGCTTCCCCAGTGCTGGGATAAAAGGTGTGGGCCACCACCACCACCCGGCTAACAGTTTATTTTCTTTATTGCTCTCTGTCTCTGTCTCTGTGTGTGTGTGTGTGTGTGTGTGTGCGCGCACATCTACTCCAGGGTCTTCAGCTCCTTGGGCAAATGCTCTTACCAGTGAGCTATATACCCAGCTTACCAGAACATTCCTATTATTGCAGGTCTGAGGGCAAGGAGTTAAAAGGTGGGCAGAAGTTGGTGAAATAGAGGCCGGGTAAGGGTTGCAGAGAGGGGACACTGAATATAGATAGACTTGGGGACAGTGCTGTTTTGGGGAATGTAGAGGAGTGTCATTTGAGGTGTCTTACCTCCATGGGGCTAGTTACTCTGGGCTGAAACTTGCATGCCTATGCCCAAAGCTAGGCAACTTTGACATTTGGGGAAGACAGGCAAGAAAAGGAGCAGGTCGACCTTTAGGACCCTACGGATTCCCTGGCTGTCAGCGCGTCCTTGGGTACAGGGCGTTCCGGCTCCTACTGGGAAACAAACAGTTCTAGGAGGGGCTGAAGCCAAGCCTGGAGTGGAGGTCTGCGTTCTTTACCCTTGGTGGTGCAGCCCCCCTCCCGCCAGCTAGGCTCCCATCCAGACTCGGGGTGAAAGGCCATCGCTTCTGGAGGTTCAGCCCCTTCCCAGGACCCGGAGCAAAGGAAGCCNGAAGGGTTTTGGCTCTGATAAGCTAGTAAGAACCCGAAGAAGGTCAAAGATAAGGGAATGTTCTGTGATTTCGAAGACAGCAGCCCATTTATCTCATAAACACTTGCTCAGAGCATAGCGCTGACACTGCCTCTGAGGAGCTGGACACGGGCAGTGCCTGCAGTTTTATCTCCAAGGTCTCAGAGCTTCTGGAAGCAGCTGAGGCGTGCTCACAGGTGTCCAGTCTGCACCAGAACCTTCTAAAGAGGTGTTCTTTCAAAGCAAAAAGCTGAGGCTGGGGAACATGGTGCCTTGCTCACAATTCCCTGTCAGGAAGTGCAGAAACTTGGATGTGAACCTGGGCGTGCCTTCATCCTGTTATAATTTGGCTTCTTGGCGCTCAGGACACATTTTCCCATGGAAACAGTGCTGTGAGGAGTGGTGTGGCTACCACAGTGGCCAAGTTCATCCAGGCTGTAGCCGAATTAATTCTATGTTTCAGTGCGGTTGTGGATGAATCAGGCTTCTGTGGGCCAGCCTGGAAAGCCACAGAAGTGCAAAAGCATCAAGGGCGTGCCCAGCTGGGAACTCTTGCCCTCAGCAGAGCTGCCAAACTCAGGGCAAGCAGGGGATCAGGAGGGCATTTCTCAATCCTGGTGGTCACTGGTGGTCTGAGGGTGTGGGGCAGGACCCCTATCAGGCTAATTGTTTCTTATGAAATGCTTCATGAGAAATGTGTTAGTTTTCACTGAGGAAATCTTGGTCCTTCCTTTTTTTTTCTTTTATCTTTTTAAATAGAGTTTTATGTAGTCTAGGCTGGCCTCAAACTCTAAGTCAGCCAAGAATTCCCTATCCTCCTGCCTCTGCCTCCCTAGTGCTGAGACCACAGATGTGTGTCACCCTGCCTTGCTATTGTCTCTCCTACCTCTCCACCCCATCCAGTCATCTTCTACCAGGTGTCTTTCTATTGGTAGGATGTGAGTAGCTGAGCGTTATTTGGATAGTGTTAGGGGAGGTGAGGATGGGAACCCGCAAGAAGGGAGCCAAGCTTTCACAGAGACTTCATGCCACTGTTAATTCAGCATTTGCCCAGGGTGTGCTCAGGACTGTATCTATTCTTGTCCTTCCTTCTTCTTTGTAAGATTCATTTTATGTGTATGAATATCTTGCCTGCATGTGTATATGCACACCAGAGGCCCTGGAACTGGAGTTACAGATGGTTGTGAGCCGCCATGTGGGTGCTGGGAATTGAACTCCGTCCTCTGCAAGAGCAGCCGGTGCTCTAAACTACAGAATCATCTCTCCTGCCTCCACTCTATTCATTCTTTTCACGGAGCGTCACAGAATCCTAGGCAAGAGCGACTATAGGTCTCAGAATTTTAAAAAGGGGCCCGGGGAGCAGGGAATGTGTGTCCATGGAGGCCAGAAGAAGATCAGATCCTGGGGCTCCAATGGTTGTGAACTACCCCATGTCGGTGTTGGGAATGGAACTTGGGTTATCTGGAAGAGTACAAGTATTCTTAACCACTGAGCCAGCTCTCTAGCCCCTAGAAAGACTGAATCTGCCAGGCAGTGGTGGTACACACCTTTAACCCCAACACTTGGGAGGCATAGGCAGTAGGATCTTTCTGAGTTCGAGGCCAGCCTGGTCTACAGAGCGAGTTCCAGGACAGCCAGGGCTACACAGAGAAACCCTGTCTTGAAAAGCCAAAACCAACCAACCAAACAAAAACAAAACAAAACAAACAAAAAACATAAAACCTAACCCCAAAAGAAAGAATGAACCTTTTTATAGCTGGAAATGAGTCACTTATCTGTTCAAGAAGGCAGGAATCAGGCTAAATTCTGAGAAGCTATTAAGTAAGAAAATTGAGGCCTAAATAGAGGCAAGAATTTGCCAAGTATCTTAGTGCAGGGTTCAAATAGAACTTACTGCTCCCAGCTATTCTGCTGCCCTGACTGCCTTCCTCACTGTATTCCAGCCATCCCTTAGGGGTTTCTTATTCCTCTGGACTGGAGTGGGGCTGGGGAAGGGCAGTAACAATGCCTGGGTGTCCCTGGAATGAGGTTTGGTCTTCCTGATACTGGAGTTCAGAAGGACGGCAGACTTCACTCAGTTCCTTCCGAGCTACTTGCTTTCAGGTAATTACAAGCATTGCCTGCCCTGTCTGACCCCTTTCCCGGCCTCCTCCATCTGGCTCTTCTTGTTTTATTTATTTGACAGGGTCTCATATAGTCCAGACTGACCTCGAACTAAAAGCCAAGGCAAACCTTGAACTCCTGATCTTCTTGCCTCTATGTCTCAAATGCTAGATTACAGACATGTCATTCTCTTTTCTAAAATGTATTTCTGAGCAACTTAATTGAGAAAATAATATATTTGAAGTATGCAACCTAAGCTTTAAAAAGTTTAATTGATACATAATTTATGGGCTATGGTGTTGTATTTCAATACTTGTGTTCTGTGTGATGATTTAATGAGTAACTGGCTATATGTTTCCTTAGAAATTTACCATTTCTTTGGGTTAAGAACAGTTAATATCATTTCTACTAGATTTTTTTTTTTCTTCAATACAGGGTCAGTAATCCCAGCACTCAGGAAACAGAGGTGGTAGATTTCTGTGACTTTGGAGCTAGCCTGGTATATGAAGTGAGTTCCATTGACAGCCAGGGCTATATAGAGAGACCCTATCTTACAAAAACAATAAAAACAAACAAATAAAGAGAAGACAGGGTCTTACATACCCAAGGCAGTCTTAGACATGCTACGTAGCTGAGGATGACTTTGAACTTCTGGGCTCTCTGCCTTCACCTCCTGCATTCTGGGATTACAGGTGTTGGTCACCACACCGTTCCTGAAACACTGGGGTCTCATGCATATTTGGTCAGCACCCCACCCTGCTTAGCTGCCTCTCCAGCCCTCTAGGAGATTGTTGTTGATTTTTGTTTGAGATAGGGTTTCATTACATAAGCAGGCCCGCCTTGAACTTGAGGCCCTGCCTCAGCCTCCCAGGTGTAGTGCTAGGATTAGAGACACGGGCCGCCACACCTAGATGTCTATTTGTTATTTTGAAACATGCAATTAGGCTCTGCCACCCACAGTCACTCTACTTGTCTTAGAACACTGGCTTCATTCCCCCTACTTAACTGCACCCCTGGACCCCTTAGCCACGCTCTGCCCCTCTCTCTTTACCTTTGACTAGTTTCTACTTTCTCTTTGGATTTCAGTTTATAGACCCGTTCCTTGAGGAGTTAGGTCTCTGCTCTGTATGCACCCCCAGCCCTCTGGAGAGCTGGGGAGAGTTCTCCCTCTTAAGAGGACTAGGAACTCAGGGAGTTGTTCTTTCTTCCTTATTGCATGCCTGTTTCCAGCCGACTGTGTTGTCTCAGGGGCAGAGTCCAGGGCTGTTTTCCTGTGCTGTGTACTTGACTTTGGCCGTTGCCGACACATTGTTCCAGCTTGGGGCAGAGCAGGTGTTCAGTGTGCAGTTGCTCCTCTGCTGGCCCCTTAGCTGGAGGAAAGGGCTCCAGTGGGAGACGTTAAATGGCTGGACACAGAAGGCAGGGGCTGTGAACGGACGGAATGCAATGACTTGCAAGAGGGGTGTGTTGTGTGTGTGTGTGTGTGTGTGTGTGTGTGTGTGTGAGAGGGGTATACAATCTTAACAGAGAAATGAGAAATCTGTCATCCAGAACTGAGGTTGAAAAGTAGCAAAAATCCCCTCTGAACCAGAGGGCTTCTGCTGTGATTTGGTGGTATGCCTCTTAAAATTCTTTGTCTTGGAAGGTTTATTCATAAAGTGGTAGGGTGGTAAGGCCTTTAAGGACCTGGGTAGGCCCTTGGTTTGTCTTATATGGGAGGATTTGGGTTCTATCCCATGTAGCACACAAACCAGGCATGCTGGCACATACCTGTAGTCCCAGCACTTGGAAAGTGAAAGGCAAGAGGATCAGAAGTTCAAGTCACCCTCAGCGCCATACTCAATTCAAGATCAGCAAGGGTACATGAGACTGTGTGTCAACAAAACAAAACAAAAGCAAAAAAAAAAACCAAAGATGGTTCAGTGGGTAAGAGCACTTGTTGCTCTGGCAAAGAACACAAATTCAGTTCACATGGGGGCTCACAACCATCTATAAGTACAGTTCCAGGGTGATATGTCACCTTCTTCTGACTTCCAAGGGCACCAGATATGCACATAGTATATGTGTGTGTATGCATATATGTATATACACACAAGTAAAGCATTCATACAAATAAAATAAACAAAACCCTACAGCTAACTAGGGCTGGGGCGATGGCTCAGCGGGTAAGGACACTTGCTGTGCAAGTGTGAGGGCCTGAGTTCAAACCCTGGCAGGTGAGTGTGGTCCTGTGCACCTTAGTGCTCATGGAGTGGGACAGAAATGGGGATCACTGGGGCATCATCATCACTAGGCATGTTGACCACCAGCCAAGTGTGGAGTAGTGGAACACACCAATAGCACAGCTCCAAAGAAAGACCGGGTAAGGAGACTTGTTGTGGAGTATTATCTTAACCCAGCAAAGATGTGTAACATTTGTTTATGCTGTGGAATATTGCTTTAACTGTGTAAAGGTGTGTTACTTTTATTTATGCTGCATTTGTTTAGTGACGTAAGGATGTGTGTTTAATTATGTAATGATAGGTTGCATCTGTTTCACCTTGCCTGCCTAAGGCACCTGATTGGTCTAATAAAGAACTGAATGGTAGGATAGGCAGGGCTAGCAGGCAGAGAGAATGCAAAAAAGAGAACTCTAGGCTCAAAAAAGGAGAAGAAAGATAAGAGGAGGAAAGGACAAGGAAGACACCCGGTTCAAGAAGCCAGGCAGATGCCAGCCATAGAGAAACAGTGAAAGTAAGAAATACAGAAGAAAGGCAATAAGCCCCAAGGCAAAAGGTAGATAGACAGGTTAATTTAAATTAAAAGAGCTAGCCAGGAATGTGCCAAGCTAGGCCAAGTATTCAAAACTAAGTTTCCATGTCATGATTTGAAAACTGTTTGGTGGCCCAAAAGAAAAAGCCTGGTACAGAGAGTGACAGAGGAGGACAACTTCATGACCCCTTGGCCTCTTCATAGTCTTGTATAGTTGTACATACTCATACACAGACATGTACACACATGCATACACATACCACCTACTTAGCACACGCACACACAGAAGTGCATAACACATGCATATGCCACACACAAGAATTTGAAAAAAGAAAAGGGCCAGCAAGATGGCACTGTGGGTAAAAGCACTTTAGGGACAAAACTGAGGATCAGAGTTCGAGCCTTAGAACCACAGTGGAAAGAGAGAAGAGGCTCCCAAAAGTTGTCCTCTGTCCTCTACACCTACACCACGGTGTACATGTGCACACAAACAATAATGCATTGAAAGAAAGCACCCGTTGCCTGGTGGCTCACGCCTGTGATTCTAGCACTTGGGAAACTAAGACAGGAGGGTTATCTGGAGTCCTAGGTCAGCCTGGAATAGACGATACTGTCAAAAATGAACAAAATGTCGGTTGGGACAGGGGGTATAGCTCAGTGGTAGAGTCTGTGTTTAGCATGAATGTGTAAGACCTGATATTCCATCTGTATGCATTCCTAAGATAGGAAAAATAAACAAAAAATAATATAAGAATACACTTGTATTCTCAAGTATCTTTGGAAAACTTGGAAGGCAAAGATTCATTAAGATAATGGTTCAAGGCGGGCAGTGGTGGTGCACTCCTTTAATTCCAGCACTCGGGAGGCAGAGACAGGTGGATCTCTAAGTTTGAGGCCGGCCTGGTCTACAAATCAAGTTCCAAGATGGCCAGAGCTGTTACAGAGAAACTCAGTCTCAAAACCAAATAAACAAAAAATCCTAAGCAAACAAAAAAAAACCAAAGCCAAAACAAAAAAATAACCATTCAACGTTAATTCTGGCATCCTGAAGCCAGGAATACACAGAGATGCTGGTGAGTACTTCCCATCTCCTGAACGTCTTGTTAGGAGGTACATGAAATACTCCTGTGTGACAGCAATCATAACCTGAAAATGTCATGGAGATGGCAGGGACCGTACTCTACAGTGGGCGATAGGAGAAACAGATTTGCAGGCAAGCCAATGCTGAAGCACAGCACTAGGACCCAGAGGCCGCGAGAGGGGAGCAGCCCCCACAGAATAAGTTCCGAGCCAGAACACAATGTTCTCAGCTCACCCACAGGAAACCCTGAAGAAGAGAAGTGCACACAGCCTTTGCTGGGTGTGTTCTACTCTTGGCCTTTTATTCTTTCTCCTAACCTCAACCCTCACTTTCACATCCTGTAACCTGTAAAGCCATCGCACCCCACCCCGCTGGGCTGGTCCCAGGCCCCTGCGGGCCCCAGGAGACCAATCAAGTCAGGAAGCCCAGGGTCTCTAACCTTGGCTTCCTGAATGGACGCTTAGTGACGGAAACTTTTATAGTGCAGAAGGCAGGTTTAGACAAAGCTGTGCTTTTAGCCTTGGTGAAGGGAAACAGCTGATGGCTCTGAACCTCCTCCTCCCTTCCTCCTCACGACCAGGCCCCACCTGGGACCAGGGAAGGTAGCCACCGTTACAGCATAAATCAGCCTGGGGAGCTGGGGCCACGTTTGCAGCAGAACGCCCTGTGATGTGGTTGCTAGCTTTTATTTCCACCAATGCTATAATATGTTGTCCCATAGAGCTATTTTTATTGAATAAAAAAAAAATACAGCAAACGTCTGCAAAACCAGCAGGCCTGGTACAGAGAAGGACAAGGTGAACTTTTCCCTCTTTCCCTGCAGCCTGCTAACTCGGTTTGTGGTCTGGTGGCCCCCACACCCTGGGTGTTATATTCAACCTGAATTTTTGCCTCTGTGTCTGTGTGTTGAGCTTTTTGAGACAGGATTCCTAGGGGGCCTGAATGGGCTGGCTTCCCCTGAGTACTGTTATAATAGCTGTGAGCCTACACCTGGCTATGTGTGTAGTTTTGGCCACAAAAGCACGGCTTTAAAACCTATGCTACTTGTTCTAGTACTTTCTTAGTGACTTCTTCAAACATGGCTACTCATTGGCCTTCAGGGCCCAAGAATGAACAAAAGAGAGCCCAGCAAATCCCAAACAAGTGCTGGCTAACTGTGCTGCTGGGGGAGGGAGTGTCACAGGTAAGGCTCAGAGCTGTGTGACAGGCTACATTTGCTACTTCTCCATTATTTAAGACAGGGTGTCATAGCCCAGGCTGACTTTAAACTTGTTATGTGGTTGAGGATAACCTTGAGAACCTGATCTTCCTACCTTTCCCTGCTGAGTGCTGGAGTTACAGGTATATGTTGCCACACCCACTTTTACTCAGTGCTGGGGACTGAACCCAGGACTTTGTGCATAACTAAACAGTCTACCATATCTGAAGTCTCACTTCTGGCGGCTTCTTTCTTCTTTTTCCTCCTCTTTTTTTT
>LOEQ01000969.1:221214-233219 GCA_001685075.1 Bramus lutescens | reverse complement strand
CCCGGGGTAGGTGGTTCATTAGCAAAGTTCTCAAACAAACGGAAAGACAGCTGTCTCTCTCAAGGTAGCAGTTCACACTAGCACTGCTAGATGTCAGCACTCACTCATCAGTCATGGATTGGTGTGTCATGAGGGTTTAGCGACAGGGAGCTACCAACACATTCTGGCCTCCCGCTGAGTTTCACACAAACCTTTCTTTACAAGTCCTGGTAGTCAAAGGGAAAAGCACAGCTACTGACTATCTGAATGTTGTGAACACACAACCAAAAAGGCTTCCTGCTATGTCTATTAACTTCAAATCAACGGAAGAGGAGAGAGAGATGGAAATCACTCTTAGGTTGAGCAATCTGTAGTTCAAGTTTCTTTCCCATTCCTGGCTTTTTATCTTTCTTTCTCGTGGTGCTGGGGTCAAGCCTAGAGCACTTCCTTCATGCCAGGTGTACTAGCTGCTGCTCAGCTGCACCCCTTGCTGCTGACTGGTGTAAAGATACAAACTGATGCCATCATGACGTGTATCTGTAAGAGCAGAGAGCAGTGGATAACTCCAAATTCCACCCAGGGAAGGGAGCTGCGTGAACTTGGCACCAACGAAGCAGCTGATGATGTTCTTGCAGGTAAACAACACACACTGGCATCCTTCTTAAAGAGCTCAAGTACAACTCAGGGTTTACTTTGCAAAGAGCAAAGCATAGAGAAGCAGAGCTGGCCTCCCAGGTGGTTTGATTCTGAACTGTGGGAAGTGGGTTGTAAGGATCAAGTGGCCCGTGGGAAAGCTCTTGGAAGTGCTGCCTCCCACTAGGATAAAATGCATAAATTATCACACTGCCCTATCTTTCTTGGTAATGAGGTCCAAGGCAAAAATATAGAAGCACATTTTCCAAAAAGGTGCCTGGGTACCCATACTTCAGGCCTGAGAATGCATCCCGCACACATGTAGCTTTGTGTTAACTACAAAGTCCACTGCTTCTTAAGCCACACCCTATCTGATGTAACATCTACCGATCTAAACGTTGGGATTTCTCCAGCGGAGTCAGCCAGGTGACCTGCTTTCTATTTACAACTGAATCAAAATACTGGGCAGCAGTGCATCAGGGTGAAAAAGTTCAGTAAAGAGCCCACATCTAACACTAATTCCATTAAATTCAAGGCTATGGAAATTCATTTGAAAGGTATTACTTCACAGTAGGAAATGAGACAATCCCAGGTGCTTTATAAATCAGTGGCCTGTGAGGTTCCTCAAATACAGCCACTTCTGGGCTGGAAGGCAGCCTCTCATTTGCTCACTAATAACTGGGTGAGAACAATCTCAGCAGAGGGTAGGAGACTGTTAAAGCTTGCTTCGTACTGCTGTTAGCAGACAGCAGATGCACCATAAAGTTAATTTGAGAGGTTAACTACAGGTGGATTGGATTTATTATCCTAGATTTAGGAGCAGGCAACATCAAGTTGAACCTATTGGGATTCTGACACACACCCAACCTTGACTCCTAAATGCTTTTGTTCCTCACTCTCAAAGTCAACCTTGCTCTGTTCCCTTTCGTTTTAAAAAGTCTCACTCATTGCCCAGGCTGGCATGGAAGTCTCTAGGTAGCACAGGGTATCACTGAACTCACAACCATTCTCCTGTCTCAGCCTCTTGAGTGTTGGGATTACCTGAATCCATCACTATAGTTTGTTTCCACTTTCCTCGTCCATGACATTGATGTGTGAAGAAAGGGCCTGGCATGTAGCTCAGCTGGTAAGGCACCTTATCTGGTAAGGCACCTTATCTAGCAGGCACTGCGCCTTGAGTTTAGTCCCCAACATGGAAGAAGCCAGACATAGTAATATAGACCTGTAATCTCAGCACTTGGGAAGTAGGAGGATAAGGAGTTCAAGGAGATAGAGGTCAGCCTGGACTACACGAGACTCAAAAATAAAAAAATACAAGAGCGAAGAAAAATGGTTTGATGCATGCATATTCACTGTACAACAGTTTCACCTCCAAACCTCACACCACTGTCAATACACATTTAGGAGTGCTACAGGGAAGAATATACACAGTCATATGTAAATACCATGCCATTTCCTGGAAGAGACCCGAACACCTGTTGACCTCAATATCCATGGAGATGAGGCATGTGTGGAACAGAGGAGTGGCATTGGAGGGGAGGTGAAGCAGAAGCACACCCCAGCATATACTGTGGGGTAATGGTGGTCTTTTCAATTTCTATAAGTTTGACATTTATTTATTTATTCATTCATTCATTTATGTATCAGAAGTTGTGGAGTGGTCTTTTTGGGAGTCAGTCCCCTCCTTTCACCATGAGACCCAGGGATTAAACCCAGGTGGTCAGGTGTGGTGGCAGGCATCTTTTACGTGGTGAAATGGTTCACCAGTCCTTTTCTCTATTCTCCATATTAAATGGTATGTCAGATACTTGGTTTGGCCAAGTCAGTTGTTTTCCAGTCTGTCTTTAAGTGTAAGCAGTTTTTAAGATGACTGGGATGAAGGAGGACCACAACTGTGCACTTAAATGTAACATATCTATTCTACCACAGACCCCAATCAATTCCCCATGAGGCAATGAAAACGGTCAGATAGAAACCTTCTAGGTCACCAGTTAGGACTAACTTCATGACTTTTTCTTGAAGCAGTGTTAAACACTGATTCTCTTCTGCTCTATAAAGCTCATTAAGCAACTTAAGTGCCTTCAACTTGTCATTTGTTCTGTGGGAAAGTTTCTTGACACATCTCTGCTACAGATAGTTAAAGTTGAGATTCACTTTTTGTGCCAAATATGGAGACAAAGCCTCTACTTCCAGTCAGACCTGGCGAGTATTAACACAAATGGAGGCAACAAAAAGGCAAGGGCAGAAGTGCTCATGCCTGATCCACCACCTCCCAGATCACACATGGCCGGCTACTTCACTACCAATCACATGCAATCTACCCCAGAGCCTTATGGTGCTAGACTCTGCCAATTTTTCTATCACAAATGATTCTTCTGTTTGTCCTGGCTTGCTAGACATGCATCTGGGTCAAAGACTGCTTGCCTATCATGCACGAGGCCACTGGGTTCAATCTCCAACACTACAGGAAAAAAACCAGTTATGGTGTTTGGCATTGTTTAACCTGAAACTGTTTGTTTTAAAGTATCTGATATAAATGCACAATGATCACCCCCAAAAAACCAGGCCCAAATATAGTTGGTGCCTTTCTCAAAGACATCTTCTAATTGATTTAAAATATATCCATGCAAACATGCAAGATTTAAATTAAAAAAGACCATTTTATAATTCAACACAATTAATTTGAGCTCTTAATGGCTCAAAACATGAAAAAGCATTTGCCAATGTTTTTCAACGATGAGAAGATTCCCTCGTGAGAAGGCCCTGGACCCTGGTCAAAAACCAAAGATTCCTGTCCTCGTCTAATCTAGGATCTCTAGGGCGAACCCAGACACATGCATTTTATCTTTTTGGAAAAGAAAAAGGGTCTCGTTGTACAGCCCTGGTTGGCCTAGAATTCAGAGATTCACCTGCCAAGCAAGACATGCTCATTTTAAGTAAGTGTCTCTTGTGAGTTTTATGCTCCTTTAATGAATTACCAGCCTTGCTTAACATGAATCTGATGGATTCCAGTCGCCAGCGCTGTTTCACCACTGCCTGTGACCTATTTCTAGCCAGGCAGTCTGCAAATGTGTGATAAGATGGTGGCTGCAAATCTGTTTCCAGTGCTATAAAAACCACACAGTCACACAGCGATGTCCTGCCATGGGCTGGCCGCAAGAGTCACCTTCACAGAGGTAAATGCATTGCCTTTTATTTCCCTTCGGGCCTCTCTGGTGGGGTTAATCTATCTGTAGATACTCAGTAAAAAGAAAATACACCAAACAGGTGCCACAACAAGGCAACCTGGAGCTGGACATTGAGAGGGTTCCTGGCACCAGTGCCAACCCTGGTCGAGTCACTCAAGGGCTTGAGCCCCGCACCCCCCCTGCTTTACACTTCACATGCAGCCAAGTGCTCAGCAAACACAGGGTGAGCTCACCTTCTAACATCTCTCCGGCTCCTTTAGGGTAGGTGAACAGAGCTTTCCGCGGCGNGGGGCAAGGTCTGAAACGCTGAAGCCAGAACCAGTGACAGAGCTCCCACTGACCCCACCAGCTGACGATGAGGATGAGGATGCAGCCATTCCCTCCAACAGAATTCTCTCTTCACTAGAGGAGAAAGAAAACAGCAATCGGAAGGTTTATAAAAGTCAGGTTGACTATATTTCATCCTAGCCCAGTAGGCTAGCTTTCCCCATCCTCTTTCCGAATATAGTTTTTTTTTTTTTTTATAATGTCACTTAGGTTTTGAAGTAAAAACATTAAGAATAGATTGTCAAGCTGGGTGTGGTGGCACACGCCTTTAATCCCATCACTCGGGAAGCAGAGGCAGGTGGATCTCTGTGAGTTTGAGGTCAGCCTGGTCTACAAACCAAGTTCCAGGATGTCCAGAGCTGTTATACAGAGAAACCATGTCCAAAAGAAGGATTCCCCTCCCCCCACAAAAAAGATTCAAAAAAAAAAAAAAAGAGTCCTAGTTTTTCCCATTAGCAAGTTGTGCCATTTGGAATTGAGTGTGGATGATTAATGAGTTATGAAGGGCGATATGTCAGTGCCAAGGCAGAAATGGACCCAAGGATAAATATTCCTGCTCCACAGGACAGTTTGTCTTGGGTACATCCTCACTAAGCCATACCAAGAAGTTCACTTAACAAGTTTTCCAAATAAGAGTCCAAAATAACATTGTGTTCTGTTCCCAAGGAAGGGAATTGGTTAGGAAATACATATTGGCACTTTCATTGAGAAACTGTTAACCGTTTCTCCTAAATGCAATGCCTAAATCTAACACTTGATGGCGACCAAAAACTGGAACAAAATAATTCAGGAACTGATCTCAGAAATCACAGCTCTTTATGAACTGAGTATCTGTGGGCTTAGTCCTGTGCCATCATATCTGAAAACCCAGATTCCAGTGCTGACTTCCGACAAAACTTCAGAACAAGAACATAGTCTCAGAAACATATGAAGTCATTACACACACACACACACACACACACACACACACACATTTTTGTTATTGTTTTGGGTGACAGGGTTTCTTTGTGTAGTCTTGGCTGTACTGAACTAGCTTTGTAGACCAGAATGGCCTCGAACTCAGAGATCCACCTTCCTCTGCCTCCCAAGTGTTTGGTATTAAAGGTGTGTGCTACTGTGGCCTGGCTATTGTAAATTTTAAAATGGTTACTACCATTTTGTTTATGCCATCTAGAACTTTCTGTCACCATGTAAATGCTGATAGTCTAGTTCTGTTCAATAAGGCAGCCATGAGGCTCATGTGGCTATTACCGTAACTGAGGAGCTATATGTCCACTTTTAAATGCTAAATACAATTTCAATAAAACAATGTGGCTCATGGTCTCTCACCAGATAATGGATTCTAGTACTTCAGTGAACAAAGGACTTTACATGGTAGCAGTGATGTGCACCAGTATGGAAAGTTCCAGATTTTCAGGAGGCTGAGGCAGGGGACTACATAGCCAGGAGTTTGTTTCAATAATAACAAAAGACAATGGCTTATTTTCACATTATATAGATTTTAACTATTTGTTTATAAAGAAGGTCTGAACTAACTATGTAGCTTGGTCTGGCCTGAATGAAACTCAAGGCAACACCACTTTGTCAGTGTCCAAAGCGCTGGGATTACAGCCATGTGCTACCATGTCTGGCTTAAAAATGATCTTTAAAATGAATTTTCCAGGGTTGGGGATGTTTTCAGTTAGTAGACTGCTTGCCTAGTATGCAGGAAGCCCTGGGCTCATTCCTAGCACCATATAAACAAGGCATGGAGGCAAAGAAGTAAAATTCCAGCACCTGGGAGGTAGAGGTAGGAGGTGCAGAAGTTCATGTTCACCTTTGGTTCCAGGTCAGTCTGGGATACATGGGATCCCTCAAAAAACCGAACTAAAAACTAAAACAACAAATAAACCAAACAAAAAACCCAACAAACAAGCGAAAAACAAAGCAAACAAACAAGAGTCCCAATGAAAACAGCTCCCCTCTGTTACGGTCAGAGAAAATTTTGCTGAATGGTTTTCAATCAAGCTCCCCCCTAGTTCTGGCATACTTGCTATAGAAATTTGAAAGTTGAGGAACAGAGCTCAGTGGTGGGGCACACGCTTCCATCATTTGAGGCTCTAGTTTCAATTGAGAATGCTTAAAAAGTCAAAACTCATTTTTTGAAAACAAAAGAAAACAGAAAAATACTAGAGAATTCTATGTTCCTGTAAACCTTTTCTGCCTAGAGCCATCTGGCTTCCTTCTGAGGAAAACTGTAAAGACGTCTGAGATGGTGCTGCTGTCTCCTAACAACATGGCAGTGACGTGTTGTCGGGGAAGCAGACCTTGGTTTCTAGTTCCACCATACAGTCACCCATAGGTCGCACTAATGAACACTGATACGGAATAATGAAATAGTAAGACTATTGCTATCATCAGACTATTATAAATGCAAACTGATTAACAGCTTCCTAACTTTTAAAGAAAGTTTGTTTTGTTTTTAAATAGGCTCTCACTATGTAGCCCTGGCTGTCCTGTCCTAGAACTTGCTATGTAGTCTAGGTTGGCCTCAAACTCAACAGAATTCTGCCTGCTTCTCAGTGTTGGTATCAAAAGGCATGGCCACCATGCCCAGCTCATTAATGATACTTTTAATTTTGCTCTTGGGTTACTTTCTTAATTGTACTCGTATGCATCAGGGCAAGCAATCTTTCATGCGGGATTTCTATCTGCTCCTTTGCACCATACTGGCTCAAAACACAGCCTGGTAAAGTTTTAAGTTGTTCCTTAAAGGGGACTTAAGTATTGATGTACCAGGTCCAAATCTCTAACTGGATTCCAGGTGGAATTCAAATAAAGCATGTAGACCATTCCGCCTCTTCCCCAGAGAGCAGCTCTGGATTTATGACACCCCCCAGTTCAGAGCAGAAACCCCTGAGAACTTTTTATTTTTCTCAATTAAGATTTTAAACTCTGATCGCTTCAGTTTCCACCCTGATAATGTTCCATTTAGTTGTGAATGCTTTGTGCTTTGTATTTTGAGATCAGTTGCCTGACAGAGCACCCAAGCTGTGGCCAGCTAACTTCAAAGGCTAGCCACAGTGACTCTGTAACTGAAGGTCATCAAAGGAGCTTCCTTTCGGCCTATTTTCTTCCCAATTCTCCAAACTACCATACCTCCATATAAAAAAGTCAGGGTGAAAAAAGAGCTCAAAATCAGTGCAAGGTTAACTTGTGTGCAGAGACACACAAGTAAGATCCCTGGTTCTAAAGATTTGCTTAAGGGTTTTTTTTGTTTGTTTGTTTCTTCTCTTGCTGGTGCTGGAGGAGGCGGCCAGGTCCTGTGAATGTTCCACATGTTCCACCCTGAGCTACATCTCCAGTCTCTAGTTCTGAATGCCATCAGGAGTTAAGCTAACAACAAACCCTAGACTCTACATGCTGAGCATAGGGATTAACTAAGTGATCATTGTAACTCTAAGTAGCCACTCATTTAAGTATGTTCATAGAATGCTCGCATAGCTCACAGGAACCATTGACTTCCTAAAGGTCACCTAATATGTGAAGCAATGGCTTGCTGATAAGCTGCTGTGCACGAGGGCAAGCTAGCACAGCAATTGAGGGCTGACTGGCTCAGAGGTTAAGAGTGCTTGCTGCTCTTGCAGGGGACTGGAGTTTGGTTCCCTGTACCCACGTTTGGTGGCTCACATTCACCTGCAACTCCAGCTCTGGGTGATCTGCTGTCTTCTTCTAGCCTTGGTAGCACACAAACAAATACACACACACACACACACACACACACACACACAGAGACAGAGAGAGAGAGAGATGCAAATAAAAATAAATAAATCATTAAACAATAAAAAACTATTAAAAAATTGCCTGCCACCGGGTGCGGTGGCTCATGTCTTTAATCCCAGTACTACGGGAGGCACAGGCAGGCAGATCACTGTGAGTTTGAGGACAGACAGCCTGGTCTACAGAGTAAGTTCCAGGGACAGCCAAAGATACACAGAGAAACCCTGTCTTGAAAAACCAAAACCAACCAACCAACCAAACAAACAAACAAAATACAGGGAAAAAAAACAAAAACAAACAAACAAAAAACNACACACACACACACACACACACACACACACACAGAGACAGAGAGAGAGAGAGATGCAAATAAAAATAAATAAATCATTAAACAATAAAAAACTATTAAAAAATTGCCTGCCACCGGGTGCGGTGGCTCATGTCTTTAATCCCAGTACTACGGGAGGCACAGGCAGGCAGATCACTGTGAGTTTGAGGACAGACAGCCTGGTCTACAGAGTAAGTTCCAGGGACAGCCAAAGATACACAGAGAAACCCTGTCTTGAAAAACCAAAACCAACCAACCAACCAAACAAACAAACAAAATACAGGGAAAAAAAACAAAAACAAACAAACAAAAAACCCTGCCTGCCTAGGTCTATATCCTGGCTTTGCTATTTCCTGTGTGACTGGATGAATCAAATCAGTTGACTTTTTTCTTCCTTAGATGCCTCATCTGTAAAATGGAATCAATAATAGTGCCTACCTTATAGAAGTACTATGAAGATTAGAATACAGGCAAAGCAACTAGAACAGCTTCAGGCTTAAGTAAAACAACTCTTAAGAAAAAACAAAAACCAGTAATAGACACTGGCACCTGCTTTTATTTTATTTTATTTTTTTTAGACTATTGCTGTAGGGTTGGCCTACTGAGTGTCAGAATTAAGGCATGCACTATCACACCCAGTTTTCCTGATGCAGAGCCCAGTATTTCATATTCTTTTTGACATAGCTATGTTGAGACTCCTGGAAGGGAAGGGTCTGTCTGCTCAGGAGGCTGACAGCATTATCTGTTATGCACCTCACACATTCCAGCTCTGGGCTACACCCTCAGTCAGCATGCTCACTTCACATCTTGTTCTGCCCCGGGTCTGCGAAGATGGCTCAATGGAGAAAGTGCTTGCACTGGAGGACTTGGGGATCTCCGGAGCTCACTTACCAGCTTCGCAGGTGTGGGAGCTGCCTGTAACCCCAGCACTTGGGAGTTAAAGATAAGCAACTCCCAATAGCAGGACGGGTAGCTAGATTAGTGGAAATGGATCCATTCTGGGTTCAGGGAAGTCATGAAAGCTATGGAAGAAGACTTCAGACATAAGCTTCAAGGCTCCACATGCATGGGCACACACACATGTAAAAGTCTGTGATCTTGGGTCTGGAGACATACAGTGGTAGAGCATTTGCTTAGTATGTGGAAGGCAGTGGAAAGGATCCTGTCAAGTTGGAAAGCAGGACATAAATCGCTTATGTATCCTTGAGACATCGTATAAATCTCCTATCACAATGTTTCTTGGACGAATGAATGATTCATAAATCATAGAACAGGAGCTGGCAGCTCAGTAGAGACTGCAGGGGACAGAGATGGTCGAAAGCACGAAGGTCATTGTTTTCACTGTGTAGAGTATACAACTTTGCTTCCCAGGGGGCTGCCGGGCCCATAAGAAACATCCAGTAGAGTTTGCTGAATGCTGATAATTGAGAGTCCTGGAACTTGGGGCTGCTGACAGCAGAACAGCTCATAAGAAAAGGAACATTTGTGGGACACAATATGGCTCGGTTAAATACTTATTTTGTGTATGACAGAGATGATCTTGCACTCATAAATTATGCTTATTTTCTTAAAAGCAAACAAAACAAAACAAAGTTTTGTTAAAATTCTCAGAATAAACCAGATACTTAAGTCGATCGGATCCAGTACGAAGGCTAATTATGACAAACGTTGTTGTCAGACCCACAGATCCTTCCAGTGTGTTCCACCTCAACAGGCAGGTCACCACCCAAATCAAACAGATGCAGCACCTCTGGTTGTAAAGAAGAACCAGGCCAGGACGAGGAAGAGTCAGCACACTAGTCCTGGTTCCGATGACTCCACCCAAGGTACGCTTCCCACCCAGCAATTAGGGAGGAAGCAGGGGTTCGTGGCCGCCCCACTGCACAGGCGCCAACCCTCCGCGCGCATGCTCAGTCGGAGGACATTGCTTTTTGCACATGCCCGGCGCGGGAGAGCCTCCAGGGTCTCTTTCCACCCTCTGTTAGTCCTGGCAGGTAGGATCGTAGGGCTCAACGCCCCATCGAACCACCAAAGGTTCTGGAAGCCTTGGCTGCTTACCTGAGTAGCTTGTGTACTTTGACTGACAGCCCCGCCCCCTGGACCAAGCAGCGCGGTTTCGTTCACTACTACGTAGACGGTGGCGTGCGCATGCCCGCTCGCTCGCTCTGTGGGAGTCTTACGGCGNAGGGCGGCGCCGTCGCGCATGCGCAGCGAGGGCGTAGCCGGAGCTGGGCGGAGAGCGAGCTTTCGGGGAACACTTCCGGGTCACTCCCATCCCGTCACCTTCCCGGGGGTTCTGGTTATCTTGCTGCTGCGGTGTTTTCTGGTACCTGCCTCTGGCGTTGGGTTCTTTGTTTACGCTTATGGTTTAGGACTTCCGCTTCTCCCACTATAGTTCTCCCACTATAGTCTTCTCCCTCGAAGACATATATGCCTCTCCCTCTCTCAGTCGCATGACACAGGGCTGGCTAGTCGGTTTTCGTCCTTGTGCGCAGTCTCTCTGCCCAGAGCTGCGCAGGAAAGGTAGTGGATCTCTACTGGATGTTTCTTATGGGCCCGGCAGCCTCCTGAGTGTGCACCACAGCCACCTCGCTCGGAGGGCCCCAACTTTCCTGTCCAAAGGCTACTTTTGTTCCGTGGTGGGGTGGGCAGGCTAAAGGAATGGCACACCAGGGTGTCATGTCAAGGCTGTTGATAATTGCATCCTCTCGTCAACGTTGACGTTCTGTGTTCTCAAAAGCACAACCCCTCGCCTTGGTTCTGTGCTGGCGGCTCCCGATTAGCGACTTGGCAGAGGGTTGGGGTTGCAATGTTTTCTTTGGCACTTTTAAGTATATGGGCTTGAAGACCCAGCCATCTGTGATGGGAACATGGGTTGGACTTAACCACCGCTAGTTCATAAAGGACCTTTATTTCCCAACTATTGATTCAAGTGGCTAGGCGTTTCGTTTTTCTCAGGAGGTGATGCAGCACTTGGTAGGGCAGCGACCTCCAGAAACTGTTCCTTCTCACTAATGTGTTGGTCTGAGACTATGTTAAATCATATTTTAGTTGTACTTTGATAGGGAAATTAGATCTGATTGTTAGGTGTGCATTTCTAGCGCCTTTAAACATACTTAGCTCTCTTCCATGGATATTGTTTGAATGGTTCCTCATTTTGTTATTATGTTGGATAGAAAGAATGAAGCACTTTGCCTATGGTTAGGTAAGTGTCAAGACTGCACTCACCTTTAGGTTAAAGTAATCAGATACCTATGTTCTCTCAAAGTCACTGGCAGGCTGTATACTACTAATGCCTTGTATTGGAGGGCTGATTACAAATCACTGTCTAGAGTGAGTCGGGGGTGTAATAAAAGATAGGAAATGCAGTCCTTGCCTTATAAGAGTTTACATGCAGCGGCAGGCCAATGAAAAGCAGCACTATTCTTGCTTAGGATATGCTATGAATTACTGCCCAGTTATGTCCATTCAGGCATACATAATGGTTCATATAATGGAGGTTTTTAATTTAATGTTTTTTGTTTATTTTTCGAGACAGGGTCTCTCTGTATAGCTTTGGAGCCTGTCCTGGGACTCGCTTTGTAGACCAGGCTGCCCTCGAACTCAAAGAGATCTGCCTACCTCTGCCTCCCAAGTACTGGGATTTAAAGGGTGCGCCACCACCGCCCAGTGTAGTGATGAGGCGCAGGGGAGCAGGCCGGCTTTTCGTCCCGCCCAGCTCCCGCACGGCTAGCTTCTACCCCGAAATAACAACACATAAATTGTATTCATTTAAGCACTGCCTGGCCCAT
>LOEQ01000969.1:178066-196719 GCA_001685075.1 Bramus lutescens | reverse complement strand
TCTGGCCTGCAGACATACATGTAGACAGAATATTGTATACATAATAAATAAATATATAAAAAAGATAAGAGAAAAAGTATTCAGAATTTGTAAATCTTCCCTCAACCCCACCCAAAACTGTAATAAAAAAATCAGATATGTATTTTTTAGTTGGTGTTCATTTGCTCCCACCCCAGTATGTGTTGTTGTTGTGAGACAAGCTACAGTTTTGTGCATGTTAAGGATACATTATACTACTGAGGTGCACCCCTGGCCCCTTTCATTCATCTTCAGCTTTAGTTTTTTCCCTTCCTTTTAAATTCTTGTTAATTTATTTTTTAATATGTATGCCATCAAGATACTTCCAAAAGTCAAAAACTATATAAAGAATCATGCCAGGTGTGGTGGCACACACCTGTAATCCCAGCACTTGAGAGGCAGAGGCAGGTGGATCTCTGAGTTCAAGGCCAGCCTGGTTTAGCGATGCCAGGACTGCTTACACAGAGAAACCCTTTCTCAATAAATCAAAACCACCCAAACAAGCAAAAACTATGTTTTAAGTATCCATTTCCAGGACTAGAATCCCTGGGTGTATTGCTCTGCTTGGGCCAGTGTCACAGGGTACAGCAGACAGAGAGCTTTCTTTTTTCACAGCTGTGGAATCTGGAAGACGAAAACCCAGGTGCAAGCAGAGTTCGGCCTGGTGCAATGTCTTACCTGATTGCAGATGACTTTCTGGGTCTTCCTTATTTTCCTTTCTCATATAACGATACTAGCTATGTTGGATTTGAACTCCACCCAGTGACATGAGTTCATTTTCTCTGCTTCAAGGCCCCTTCTCTAAGCACAGTTCCTCCACTGGGAGTGAACATTTTGACACAAGGATGGGGATGGCCTCCCTCCCCCTTTCAAGCTTGGGCATCCCAGGCTGCCACTGAACTCTTGATCCTGCTGTCTTTGCCCCCGAGTGCTGGGTTATAGGGCGTTTGCGTTTCACTTGCACTGTGGAAGCACTCACGTCCCCACAGCCTGTACTACACGTGTGTTGTCAGGCTTTTGAACTGTCGCTTGATGGGTGAGACGAAGTATTCGGTATACTTTTAATTGGCATTTGTTTTTCTCGGTTTATAAAATCTGTTTATCGTTAATGACCTGAGATTCTGTAAGACACACTGATATAGCCAGAATGGAATGGAAATATAGGGCATCAGTGGTGTTGCTGCCAACCTGGGCAGAGGCTGTGTGTGGCTGAAGGATCCTCATGCTGGCAGTTCTAGTCTCATGGTACTCAGTATTCTATCTCCATGGAAACTAGTCTGATACAGGGATGGGGCCTGGGGATCACCCATGAACATCATTGAGAGATACTTGCAATGATACTACAAACAACTATAGGTGCCCTCCCCTGTCCCTGGTGCAGAGCTGTTGCCTGAGTGTCCCCCCCTTCACAAAGATAGAAGAGATGGAATGACATGTATGGATGGACAGAAGCTTCCCCAGGGAAGAGCCTCCAGCCCTGAACTCTGCCAAAACCCTGAAGCGACGTGTGACTGCCAGATGGCTGGTGCTTTTGTGGGCAGGGAGACTATACCTCCTCTTGGATTCCCTTCCATCCAGTTTGGCAAAAGTCTTGGCTCTTGAGCTCTTGAAGGAGAAAAATTCATACCAGGTACCAGTAGAGTGATCGTCAGGCAGGTTTTATTTTTAGCAGGCTAGTAGGCAGAAACAAAGTTCCATTACCAGAGGCTGCATATAGTATCCTCCTTAGTCCTGGAATGGTCTGTTTTAGAAGCTGCAATTATAGTCGGCTACAACTAGATGCAGGGATATGTGAAAAGGTGAACCTGCTCATAAAGCTGGGCCATTTCCTGGGGGAAGTGGAAGGATACCGGTGCATTTGTATGCTCCTTTGCGGGTGGATAGGGCTTGGTGGGAGCTGGCTTAGAGCCCACTGAGGCCGGCTTTGTTTTTCTCAGAGCCCAGACTTTCTTATCTATTTAGCTTGGATCTCTACCCATATATAAATCTTACTTATCTTCCTCAGTGCTCCTGACCTCACAGTTTTAACTTTCCCATTTGTTTTAAGCACAACAGTGATGCCCTTACTCTGGAGATACTCTGTGTTGCTGGAATGGGTGTTGCTCCTGCCAGGGAGGAGACTGGAGAAAGGTGAGAAGGCTGGAGGGCAGGCTGTTTGTTGCTGCCCTGTTGCAGAGGCCTGACCCTCCCCTTGCTAGAGCCACCACCTCCTCCTCAGTTCCCTTTCTCCAGAAGCAACTCTCTTACATCAGTTTCTGCCTCCCTCCACCCCTTTCTTTCCCCAAGACAAATTGTGTTTGACTTTCCATATGCAACCAGGGTATTTAAATCACTCAGGAATGGGCAGACAGTGGTTTACAGTGTACAACTGTCAAACTTGAAACTTCTTCATGTGTGTGCTTAGGTTCAAAGGAAACTCCAGTCCTGAAACTTGAAAAGACAGTTCAGTGAGCTCAACCTGAACTCTAGGGGTATTTCTGGCCATTAGATAAAAGTCAGCATTCCTCAGCAACTTATGGAACTGGTTTTTATCTACCAGAAAGAGTAATTTCTCTTCCCTCTGTCAGAAGGGACACATGACTGCCTGTGGCAAGTATCAACACTGGCAAAACCCATGCTGCTCTCCAGACTCCCTCAACATCACAAGTACCTGTTACACATTTCAAATCCATGCTTGTATCCTGCCCTCCTCACCTCCTCCTCTACCCTAACTCCTTCCAGCTCACAGGATTCCCAGCCCCTAGCTACGCATTCTTATTACCCTGCTGTTCTTGATAATGTTGGCCGCTCTCTGTGCTCTGTTCCTGCTTCTCTGATTATGTTTTCTCTATTCTCTACCCCCTGCTCTGCTCCCCTCTCTCACAGATAGCACTGGCCAGGTCCAACCTGCTGCTCATGTTCAGTCTACTTCTTTCTCTCTCTGCTCGGGACTCTTCCAGATGCCTCTGGCTGTTCTCTCTCGTATCTACAATAAAGCCCTTCCCCTAAACCATTCCATGGAGTGGTCATGTCATCAGTCTATACAGTACGGACTACCAAAATCAGAACCACTGGATAAAATCTGTGATCTTATTTTATTACCTGGTGCTCTGATCCGAATAGGGAGAGTTAGAGGGAGAGTTGACAGCTCACATTGAGGATGTTGTTTAACAGCTTTTCATGGACTGATTGTGGCTTTCAGTAATGAGGTGGTGATAGTAAAACTACTACCCTGAAGTCCAAAGGTCTGGGAAAGGAACCACTGTTCTTTTCAGGGACACCTCCTCAATGATGTCACTGCCAAGTTCAGATCACCCAACATACTGGCAACATCAGTTTTTGTTGATCAGGTCCCAGTGTGGTTGTCTTAGTTAGGGTTTCTGTTGCTGTGAAGAGACACCATGACCATGGCAACTCTTACAAGGAAGACATTTAGTTGGGTCTGGTTTACAGTTCAGAGGTGTAGTCCATTATCTTCATGGCAGTGTGTAGGCAGATATGGTGCTGAAGAAGAAGCTAAGATTTCTACATCTTGATCCACAGGCAGCAGAAGCAACTGTGAGCCACATTGGACATGGCTTGAGCGTATATGAGACCTCAAAGTCTGTCTCCACAATGACACACTTCCTCTAACAAGGCCACATCTCCTAGTAGTGCTGCTCCCTATAGGCCAAGTATTCAAACACATGAATCTGTGGGGGCCGTTCCTATTTAAACCACCACAGGGTTTCTTGTTTTAAAGGAGTGGGGATGGATGGGAGGGCATAGAATTTGAATTTTCTCTTCCCACAAGATTTCTGCTTAGGTGGCTTCATTTATCAGGGACAGGGAAATCCTCCTGGGAGCCAAGAGGAATCTGAAAGCCAACAGAAAGATGTTTTCTCAGTATCAATCCAGCTGGGAAGCATTCTGTTAGTGACACATGCTCCTTCCCCCTAAATATAACTAAATGTTACATGTGCTAACAACATAGCTTTTAAAGAAAGTAAAACATAATTACGCATTTTTATAAAACTTGATAAAAATAATCAGATGTATACACACACACATACACACACCCGCACGCACGCCTGCACTATTAGTTTTCTGACACTTTTATCCTCTTGTGCCTGGTCTGCTTTTTCATCTCCATTGTCAGTAGCGCTGTTCAGTTCACATCTTGCTAGCATCCGCTTTTCCCCCTTTCCCTCTGGCTTTCTGCTGCTCCATTTCTTTGCAGGGCATTCCAGGCTTGGTTCTGGTTTGGGGAGCTAGTATACAGATAACTTTGCAAATTGTCATTGCCCTGGCTTCTCTCCTCTAGCACCCTCTTTGATGTTTCTTTTGGTCATAGCATGACAGTGGTGGGATGTACGCCCTGAATGTGGGGGTGCCGGGTGGTCAGGGGTGGTTCTCGCATCTTCATACTGCTCCTCTTATTTTAATGAGTGAAATTGCACGCCATTGTCTATTTGGGAGTGGGTTTGTGTGTTTGTGTAGGTGCACATAGTATCTGTTTATGCCTTTTGTCTACCTAATGGGATGCTTCTCTAAGGTTTTTGAAGATTCATTTTTATTTATTGGTGAATATATACGTGTCTGTGTGTGCACATGCATACATGTGGAGTCCTAAAGAGGGTGTTGGGTGTCCCTTTGCATCCTCTCTGCCTTTGCCTCTGAACAGGATCTGTGCCTCTGAACGGGACCTTTTTCTTTTCTTTTTGGCTTTCCGAGACAGGATTTCTCTGTGTAACAGACCTGGAATTTGCTTTGTAGACCAGGCCGGTGTTGAACTCACTGAGATCCGCCTGCCTCTGCCTCCCAATTGCTGGGATTAAAGGAGTGAGCCACTACCACCCTGCTTGAAACAGGATCTTTTTCTGAACCTGGCACTTGATTCTTTGCTAGGCTAAAAGTAAATCTCAGTGATCCTCCTGTTTCCATCTCCCTTGAAATTGGGGTTGCAAGTGTTTGTAGGAAATGCCTGACTTGTTACTAGGGAGAGTCCCCAATTATATTTGTGGTGGAGTTTTGCACACTGCAGTCACGAAGGGAGCATCACATGCCTTTCCTAATATAGCAGGTGTCTCTCTGGGTTAGAACACTTGGCATGGTGTGTCCTGCACTTAGCCTTCCTTGACAGTTTAGAGATGATTGTTGCTTTTACTTTGAGACATTTTTACTGTGAAGCCCAGGCTAACCTTAAACTCACAGCCCTCTTGCCTCAGCATCTCCAGTGAGTACTAGCTTTGCAGGCAATATTACCACACCCTGTTTTAAAGCTGTTTGTTCCTTAAAATCACCTCCTTAAATTAAATGAGGCAATTCAGGTTGATGGGTAGAATAATAAAACTCCTTCATCAGATACAAAAATAGCTCAAGCTTCATTAACACCTAGAAAATGGGTAATCTATTAACTACTGTTTCCAAGGCAAAAATGAGTCAGTGTGTCCTAGGCAAACCAAGAACTGGGTACAAGCTGTGTGTGGTAAATGTGTTTCTTTTGGGTGCCTTATTAGGCGAGGGATCTGATTATGGATCTTAAAGTTCAAAGCTAAATTCCTCATGCTTGGTTCCTATTTAGAAGAGAGTTTCATTTTTTGTTTTTCATTTACAGAATAAGGTTAGTGAAATATGACAATTACTTATAGTTAATGGTATAAATTGCCTTTATGATACACTAGACATGGTCAGCTTTGAAGACATTATGCTAAATGAAGAAAGCCAGTCACTGAAGTTTTCTTTTGAATGATTTCTTTTATGAGCTTTATGCAGACTAGATAAGTCCATAAGCAAATCCAAAGAGACAGAAATCACATTAGAGCTTACCTTCAAGGACAGGAAGTGGTTGCTTAACGTGTATGGAGTATTTTGAAGAGATGAAAAGGTATTGAAAGTAAGGAGAGCCTGTTGGTTACACAGCATGAATATGCTAAATAGCACCAAATTTTACATGGTAAAGTAGCCAATTGTATGTGAAGTGAATTGCACTTTAATTAAAAAAGGGCTCAGAACTCAAAAAGCATATTGGTCTTACGTGTTTCCCAGAGGCGGAGGTATGAAGAGGTGAGCAGTGCCAAAGCCAGTGACGGGTGACTGCCTGAATGTGGCGCGTGCTGTCCCCACACTCACTGTTCACTTGTCCTTGTGCTTGGTAGAGCTTATTTGTTTGCAGTTCTGGGGAGGAATCTAGAGCTTTGCTCAGCAAGCGCTGTACCACTGAGCCTCGTGTTCAGCCCTCAGAATTTAGTCTAATGCAAAGTATATATCTGGATATCTTGTAGTATCTGTTAAGACAGAAAAAACCCTATAGGCTTTGCTTTATTTTGTTTGAGGCAGGGTCTCATTCTGTAGTCCATACTGATTAGAGATTACCCCATAATGAAGGTTGGCCTCAAACTCAAAATCATCCTGCTTGAGCTTTCCAAGCTCTACGGTTACAGCTGTGCCTCACCACACCCATTGTAAGCCCGCTACAATTTATGAAGAGTCTTATTTCAGAGGGAAGACCATAAGGTAAGTTATTCTTTGGGGAGCTCAGAAGAGACTCAGTTGCCATGAAATTGACAAAGTTGATGGCAGACCAAAAAGAGATATTCTTATTTTTGGAAAAGGATGTCATTTAGCTTGGGCTGGCTTGAACTCCTCATCTTTCTGTCTTCACCTCCCCAGTTCAGGAATTAAAGACAAGTGCCACCACACCTAGCTCAAGAAACATTCTTTTGTTTTCTTTTTATGTATTATTCTCTCATATAATACATCCTGACCGCAGCATTCCCTCCCCCTCCTCCTCTCAGTCCCATCCCATCCTGTCCCCCATCCCACTGCTCCTCTGTTTTCCTTCAGAAAAGAGCAAGCCTCCAGGATCCCAAACATGGCATAGCAAGATGCAATAAGACTAGGCACAAACCCTCATATTAAGGCTGGGCGAGGCAACCCACTAGGACAAAAAGGGTCCTGAGAGCAGGCAAAAGAGTCAGAGACACCCCCACTCCCACTGTTAAGAGTTCCTCAAAAACCCCAAGCAAAACAGTTGTAGCATGTATTCAGAGGACCTGTAAGCACAGACCCATGCAGGCTCCATGATTGCTGCTTCAGTCTCTGTGAGCCCCTATGAGCTCCTGTTTAGCTGATGTCTGTGGGCTGTGTTCTCCTGGTGTCCTCAACCTTCTTAAACCTACATTTAAAATACTGTGCACTAGGGCTGGAGAGATGGCTCAGTGATCAAAAGAGTACACTGTTCATGTAGAAGCCCAGGGTTCAGCTCCCTGCACTCACATCAGATGGCGTACAACCATTTGTAACTTGAGTTTAAGGGATCCAGCATCCTTCCAACTCTAGTTCCCTGGAATCTGATACCCTCTGCTCTGTGCAGATACCTGTGTACACTCAGTGCACATAAACTCAGACACATACATACACAGACCCCAAAAAAGCTTTAGAACATTGCATTCTCTTTTTCCTGTGAATTCTTGTTCTATTGGGCTACTGTTTATTTCTTTAGGGCACAAGTGATTACAACCAGGACCACCTGCTTGGGCTCTACTACCAAGTGTGGCCTTCAAATCCCTACACAGTATGTGAAAATCCCATAACATAGGAGATTTCAGCTATAGAGGCCTGGCTTCTGGGAGTCCCAACAAGTCATGTCCTGCCACTCCAGAAATCTAATGATGAAAGGTCAAAAAAGAGTTTATCCACTGTAAATACATGGGAGGACCGGGCTCAAGCCTCCTCAGCTTCACAGGTTTCAGGGGAAGAATTTAGGTAGGGCGTGAGGTGTGCATAACTAAACAGTCTTGGCCAAACCGTGTCTGGTTCTCTCAGGCTCCTGGGCTCTGGGAAGTTTTATTGCTTGGGCAGGCAATTTTATTTCCCTGAGATGACTATTCCTACTTGGCGCATGGATGGAGAGACAGCCTCGTCTTGGAGTGATCTGTGTGTGTCACTGTTCTGGCAGGTTTAGGGCTTTGCATGGAGACTTCGCCATTGCAGGGATCTGCAATTGTTTCAGCGACTCTGAAAAATACTTTTGTTCCTCTTATCTTGGTGGCTTCAGCCAGGGTAGAGAAGGATTACCAGTTTTGGATAAACATTCCTTAAGTGATTAACATGCAGAATTGAGCGGGAATCTGACCCAAAGTTTTCAACCATACAGGAAACAGGTGCAATATGAACCAGAGCTGTGGGTTGTTTGTCCTGCTTTAACCCCTAACTAGACATGTGCCACGGCCAAATGAAGAGTCAGTGCTTTGTAGCAAAAGCCTTCTCTAAATTCTTGTCTTAATCCCATCAAATTAGCCATTTTCAAGGGAAATGGTTCAGTAGTGTTAAATATATCTACAATGAACAACTACCAGCAGTATATTGCTTTATAACATTTTATTCTTCCAAAAGAAAATCTCATACCCATTAACAGTTCCTCCCTATCACTCTTATTCCCAGCAGCCTCCAATTTTATTTTGTTCTCCATACTCTGAACACTTCATATAAATGGACTAATAAACTGTATGGCCCTTTGGTTTCTTTAATCAACACCGTGTTTCCCAAGTTTATTCATATTGCAGCATGTTGGCACTTCACTCCTGTTTACACTGCTACTTGCTTCTCCAGGTGGATTGCTATATATCGTGGGGTTGACAGCTCCATTTTCCCCCTCCCTCTCTGCCTCTCTTCTTTCCCCCTTTCTCCCTTTCCCCTCTTCTCCCTTTGCTTTTCCTTCTCTCCTCTTCTCTCTCTTCTTTCTGTTGGTTCCCTCTCCTCTCCTTTTCTCTCCATCTCCTCTTTGTTTCTTTCTTTGCTTCCTTTGCCTCGCTGTGTAGCCTAGGTTGGCTTTGAACTCATGATCCTCTTACCTTAGCCTCCTCAGCACTGGGGTTACAGGTGCACCACCATACTTGGCTTTCTTTCTCTTCCTTCACTACTAATGCAGTAAATTGGTGATTTGATTAAGTTCTGTTTACCTGTTTCTTTGTTTATGTTTTTACTCTAAGAACCCATTGCCAAATTTGGGGTCATAGGAAATTAATTTTATTTATCCTCTGAAAGATTTATGGCTTAACTATTTTGTTTCTTTGAGACAGGGTTTCTCTGTAGCTTTGGGACCTGTCCTGGAGCTCAGTCTGTAGACCAGGCTGGCCTCAAACTTGCAGAGATCAGCCTGCCTCTGCCTCTTGAGTGCTAGGATTAAAGGTGTGCACATCCACTGCCCCGCTTGTGGCTTAGCTTTATGTGTAAGTCACTGAGCCATTTTAAGTTAATATGATTAGGCTTCACCTTTGCTCTTCCTTTCTGTAGACATTCCCTGTGTATATGGGTTTATTTTCATGTTCTCAGTTATATTTATGCCACTTATTTCTGGGTTTTGTTTTGTGTTTTGAGACAGTCTCACTCTATAGCCTTGGCTGACCTGGCACTTGCTATGTAGATCAGGTTGGCCTTGAATTCATTGAGATCTGCCTGTCTCTGCCTCCCCATGCCTAGCTCTGTGTGTGTGTGTGATTATATATGAATATACATGAATGTATATATATGACTATATATTTGAACATTTTATTTACTTATTTATATATATGGGTGTTTTGCCTGCATGTATAGCTGTGTATCACATGTGTTCAGTGCCCATGGAGACCAGAAGAGGGTATGAGATCCCCTGGGACTGGAGTTATAGCTGGTGTGAGCAAGTTGTGTATGCTGGGGATTGAAACTGGGTCTTCTGGAGGAGCAGCCAGGTGTTGTTAACCACTAAGCTATCTCTCCAGCCATTTTTTTTTTGAGATATGTTTCATTATGTAGTCAGTCTGTCCTAGCATTTGCAGTGATCCTCCTGCCTCAGCCTTCTCAATGCTGAGATTACAGGTTAAGCCCACTTACCCTGGTTATATATTTTTGTTTGTTTTTGAGATGAGTCTCTATGTAGCTCTAGCTGGCCCAGAACTTCCTATGTAGACCAGGCTGTCTTGTAGTACAGAGATCCACCTGCTTACACATCTCCTGAATACTGGGATTAAAGGGGCGCTCTACCACACTGGCTTTGCCAGATTATTCTTGCCATTTGTTTCTATATGAGCTGAGTTTCTTGTTTCTCTTCTGCTAACAACAGGATCGTGGTGTTGACAGCTCCATTTTTCAGAATCCCAAAAAGCTTCATCTAACTATTGGAATGTTGGTGCTTTTAAGTGAACAAGAGATCCAGCAGACGTGTGAGATCCTGCAGCGTTGTAAAGAGAAGTTCATCAAGTATGTAACGGCAGCCACGGGAGGGAGGCAGCCCATGCTGGGGTCTTCCTTATCACAGGCTTTTTTTCAGATGAGGGCACTAGATGACCTGGGTATCAGATCGTGACTCACTTATTAAAGCATATGTAAGATCTGTCTGTTTTATGGGTGTGAGTGTTTTGCTTACATGTGCGTATGTGCTCTTTGTATGTGCCTAGTACCTACAGAGGTCTGAAGGTATCAGAGACCCTGGACCTGGAGTGACAGATGGTTGTGAGCCTCCATGTAGGTGCCAGGAGACAAAGCTTGGTCCTCTGCAAGCACAAGTGTTCTTAACTGCTGAGTCATCATCTCTCTAGCCCTGACTCGTTCATTTGTAGTACTTAACATTGGACTATCAACTGAAAGTTTGAAAATTGACTTAAAGCATGCATTTGTAGTTTTTAAATTGTACTAATTAATAGGTAAATTTTGTTCTTAAGCAGAATAGCTCATTGTTTGATCCAGAGTAGCATATTACTACAACTTCAGTAGCTTAGGACAACACACATTCATTGTGGTTTGCCATCTGTGGGTCAGGAAAAGGGATGGAGGGCAGCCTAGGCTGGGGTCTTCAGTACCACAGACTTGTTTTAGATGAGAGAGCTGGATGACCTGGGAATTTTGTTGTTTATTCATTTGTTTATTTATAAGGAGAATATATACACATGCCATGACACACATGTGGACGTCCAAGGACAGCTTGCAGAAGTCAGTTCTTTCCTTCTGCTGTGCAGTTCCTGGGATCAAACTCAGGTTCAGACTTGGCTGCCAGTACCTTTATCTGCTGAGCCATCTCACTGGTCTATCAGGAGACATATATGAGTTTCACTGAACTGAAGTCAAAGTCTGGGTAGAGCTATAATCCTTTGTAGTGTTTTAAGGAAAAAATATCTTTTTTCTTGCCTTTAAAGTCCAGCGTTTAGTTGTTTCCCACATTATGGCTTCTTTTCCCCAACATTAATTCTAATATTGCATTTCTCTGACCTTCAGTTGTCACCTCTCTCTGTGACTACAGTAGGAACAAGCTGTTGGCTTTTAAGGACTCTGACTTGATTGAATCCACCTTTAATCAGATTGATTCCCTATTATCAAGCCTCTTAACCAAGACATGAAAGATAGTGGGACCTGGTTCTCTTGGAGGGCCTATCAGAGTTGCTCAGACAGAACTACAGCATCCCTTAGAAAAGAATGTAATGCTCCCCTCTTCCCTTCTCCCCCCTTTCCCATTTCTTCTCCCTCTCCTCCTCTTTCTTCATGTCTTCTTTTATTTACTTAAATAATATGGTCTTACTGTATTACCTCAGTCGCCTCCCTCAGCCTCTTGAGTAGCTGGGATTTTATGTTGCCTAGGATAGTCTCAGACTCTGAGGTTCAAGCAAATCCAGCCTTAGCTTCCTGAGTACTGGGGTTATAGGCGTAACCACTGCACCTGGCTAAAGTTAAAATAAGAAGAGGAAGGCAACTATGATGATGTACACATGTAGTTCCTGGAGGCTCAGGCAGAAAAGTCTTACATATGAGGCACACCTGACTCACAAGACTCTACCTCAGGAATGTAAAGATCAACCTAATGTGGTCAGGATTTGAGGATGGAGATGGGTATCAGGAGTTCAGGATTATCCCTGACTACATAAGCTAGTTGAAAGAAAGTGTGGGCTTCTTGAGACCTTGTCTTGAATAATCAAACAGTCCTACTCCCCTCAAATAAGAAAGTAAAAACAATAAAGAAGTAAATATATTTTTTTATTTTAGAAAATAAGAATATCAAGCCAGGCATGGTGATGTACTCCTTTCATCCCAGCACTCAGGAGGCAAAGTTTGAGACTAGCCTGGTTTATATAGCAAGTTCCAGGCCAGCCAGAGTTACATAATGAGACACCACCCCCCCAAAAAAAAAAATCAACCCAGGGACTCTCTCTGAGTTGTTAAATATTTTTTCAACTGTAAAAATTTAATTTACACATATATCTAACATCGAAGCATCACTTCAAAGAGCCTCCTCTCCTCTCTCCCTCTCTCTTTATAGTCTCCACTTTATCTTTCTCAGATGTTTTTCTCCTCTCCTTTGAAACCAGCTCTTTTCATGGGGTTTGTGGGGGTGGTGAGGTAGCACCAGCCGGTCTAAGTTGAGGTTGGGCATTCTGTCCTTCCAGGCTTCATGAGATCAATCCCTGACCACCTTGCTATGTATAGCACAGCTCACAAAGTAATATAGCTTGACATAGAGAAGCACAAAAGCATGGGAGACACTTGCTTCAGAAGTGTCCTGATGGCAGTGGCCGCAACAGTGTTCTGAATAAGGAAGTTCTTAATGCCCTTGAGCAGGCATTGCTAGGAGATGGCTATGACTTTTTTTTGGCATAGCCATTGTTTCTTCTGTTTTTTGTCATCTTGAAGTCAGGACCCAAAAGTACCCTTTCTCTCTTTTTCCTTAAGATTGATAAAGAGAAATTAGGAAACTAACTCACTCGTTGGATTTTAGAGAATTCCAGGGAGATAGGTTCCTGAACCTTTGCACAGCTTTGATCTGGGAACCATGCCCAGGAATGACGAGGAAATGAAGAAATGATAGACAATAAGACATACATGCATACAGAAAAACTGGGATTGTGTGGGCTGGGTTCCCTGATGGAGAAGCCATACTATCTTGAAGCTGAGCACATTCATTATATGTAGTTAAATGGCGAGGTATTGCATACAGCTGAAAAGGGGTTATTACATACCAATAAATAAGAAGGTAGGGTTATTATTATGTACAACTTAACAAGGAAGCAGGTTTAGCCTGTCTTGGTAGGAGCAGTCTTTATAATAAGGGAAGCAGTCTTCAGACCATAAACATCTGGGGGAAGGTGGCCCGGTAGACATTTTCTACACAGTGTCAGCATTTAGACCAAAAGAAGGCTTAGCATCCCTCTCAGCCTCACCCAGGGAAGGCTTTTTCACCAAGGCACTGAAACACTGGGGTCCCTGACATGTCAATAGCACACACTTACTCAGGACTTCATTTACTCAGGGCTTCCTCTACCCCCACAGTGGCTTAGTGGATAAAGTGCTTTATGCACAAGCATGAGGACCTGAGTTTGCATCCTCAGAACCCATGTAAAGCCAGATGTGGTGGCACACATCTGCAGTCCCAGCACTCCTGTGTTGAGATAGGAGGCTGAGAAGGAAGTGCATGGACCAGCTAGCTTGGAGTATGCAATGATGAATAACTAGCAATCCTGTCTCAAACAAGGTGGAAAGCAAGGACTAATACCTGAGGTTGTTCTTTAATCTCCACACAAGCACCGTGACATGTATGTGCTCATATCTGTGTGGATATGCTTATGTGTGCACGTGTACACATGCATGCATACACACACACACACACACACACACAGACACAATCTTTATTTAAAAATCCCCTTACTATATACAGATGCCGTGCCACTCTAACATGGCTCTGTAGAAATGGGTCACCCAAGCTGGGTGTGGTGGTGCACACCTCTGGAGGCAGAGGCAGGCAGATTTCTGAATTTGAGACCAACATCTAAGAGTGAGTTCCAGGACAGCCAGAACTACATAGAGAAACTCTGTCCCCCGCAAAAGGAAGTGGGTCACCTGACTCACTGGGCAGAACAGGGCAAAATGATCTGAAGGTTTTCTCTGCGTTACATATAAGTCTCTACATTGCTTTGTTCAGGGGCCAGTTATCTGTTTCCTTCTTCTCTTTTTTNNNTTTGAAACAGGGCTTCACTATGTAACCCTGGCTAACCTGGAACTCATTATGTAGAACAGGCTGGCCTTGAACTCACAGGCATCCTTTGCCTTTTCAGTTTTTTTGTTTGTTTGTTTGTTTGTTTTTAAAAATCTTACTTAAAACTCAAAATAGTTTGGTGTTTATTATTAGATATATGCAGTTTTCTTTGTAAAAAAAAATTTAACGGTCTTATTCTTCATTATATGCTCAATTCTCTTTTTGCTAAACTAAACTGAAAGTATCTACATTTTCCTGGCTGCCAGTGGGATAATCCTGCTAAGAAGAAAAAAAATTAGAGTTAGATAAAATATTATGTAGCGAAGTATTTGTTCTTCTTGCCTTAAGAAAATCAGGTCACAGGTTTCATCACTGAGGTTTAATCCTAAGCTATGGGCAGACTGAGCTGAGTACATCTCTTTTGTGTGTTTAGTTCAAATCGGAGCCTGGGAGCCTGTCAGAATCAGTGTGCACCGGGAATAAAGAACAATCCTAATAGTTCTAAGACTCTGACATGACAGGATGGAAATGGTAATTGTAGTTTTTCAAATTCAGCAAAGCTTTTGAAATAGGGCAAAGTTGCCCTGCCAGAAATCTGCAGTGCATGCAGAAAGATGTTTGAAGATGCTCTTTTCAAAAAGCTGGGAAGATTGGAGACGAGCAAGTCAAATAAAGCAAGCTCCCCTCCCCTGTACTCCCAGCCCTCTTCTCCTGCCCCTCTGTGCTGTGTGCACTTGTTTAAAAAATCTAGAGTGCAAACTCACTTCTCTGGTGTCAGATGAGGGTCAGGTGTCTAGAGTGTTTCCCCTAATGATGAAATGTCACTTAAAAAAATCGTATTAAACTCTGGTGAGGAAATTGTCTTTTGCTTTTCACTTAGGTTTACCTTTTGCCCTCAACAAAAGTGGTAAAAAAGAAAAATAAGCAGTGGTACCCTTAGGAAGTGCGCCAGTGTGTAATGGCATTTTCTAACCTGGACCTGCTCTGCTGTAAAGATCCCAAAATAAAATGTGCAAAGGGAAACACTGGAACTAAGAGGACCCATGTAGACTGTGCCATAGCTTAATGTGCTGACATTTCAAGTTGGAATATGAAAACAAACTTGACTTATTTTGGGATTTGATAAAAAATGTAGTGCTGTGTGGGTATTTGAAGGATGTGGGGAGTTGAGATCTGGAGGTTCTTTGAGACTAAAGGATGCTGTCTACCCTGAACCCAGATATCTGTTGAAATTCTTAAACTTAAGGCTCATGCAACTCAACTCAGTAGATTTTGAATGAATTATTCAATGCTGAGGAAACTCTGATGCTCAAATGTGTCCCTAGTGACTGTTCTCTGTGGGATGTAGGACAGAAACAGAGCAGTGGCCCCTCGTCAGTGCCAGCATCTGTCTCCTGAAGCCTGAGAGTCCCTCACACATGAGGGCTTCAACAAGTAAACCTAAGAGGGACAAGGGCTGGGGAAGAGAATTGAGCTGTGGACAGATGCTAATTTCTAATTATTGCACCCGAGGTCACCTTTAAGTTACCAAGACAAAGAACATTTATTCTCTTTTATGCTCTTTAATCTCATTCTTGATAAATATGTGGGTAGTTTGCAAGTGCTTCCATTTCTGCTCATAAATAAGCTTGGGAGCCTGTTGCATTGATCTAGCTCTTGTTCTTGGTACCCCTCTCATTCCAAGGATTTCAAGTCCTCAGCACCAAGGAAAAGACAGTGAGAGGGAGAAACTTGACCTGCAGATCAAGGTAAAGAGTAATTGTGCTTAAGCATTGAAATCTGGTATGGTTTGATGATACCAGTATACTCGAACAAATTCTAGAAAGATACCAATTTATTATAGTTATTATCTGATAAAAACCAGTAGAACAGTCTGCATAGTGACTCACACCTGTAATGTAGGTTCTTGGGAGATGTAAGTTTGCCTCAGGTTCAAGGCAGGCTGAGCTACATATTCCTAAGACAGCATGGGCTGCATCCAGAGCTACATTCTCTTGTGACCTGACTCACAAGACAACAGAACACAGTGTGATCGGTTTTAGGAGAGAATTTGGGCTCCCAGTCCATGCAGATTTAATCATGTCAATCTTAATATAATGATGATGAGCAGCATATCTAACAAACTCTGCAGGTGGTAAAAAAGGTCCACATGGCTCTTACACGAGGCATTAAATATAACCTAGTTAAAACATGGTAGTGCTGATCTAGTTATGCAGGGTTAGTTTTTTTTCAGTTTTTTGACTCTCTCTGTGTGTGTGTGTGTGTGTGTGTATGTGTGTGACTATGGGGGTTCATGTCCCGTGGCATGCTTGTGGAGGTCAGATGACAGCTTTCAGGAGTCTGTTACCTCCTTCCATCTTATTGAGGTTGTTTCTGCTATGTTAGTACTTCAGGTCAGGGCCAATGAGTGGAGCTTTTGGGTGATTCTTCTGCTTCCCTCTCCCATCTTGCCATAGAAATGCTGGGATTACAGATGTAGGCCAGTGCATCTGCCTTTTTTTTTACATGAGTTCCAGGGATCAAACTAAAGTCATTAGACTTGCATGTACACCTGTTAAACCAACTCACCAGGATTAATTTTAAAAGCATAAGGAAAACTAGGAACAGCATATACTTCTGGTTCCAGCTGGAAGATTAAAGCACAAAGATTGTTTTAGTTCAGAAATTTGGGTCAGCCTGGGCATCTTGATAATACCCTTTTTCTTTATGTTTTTGTTTTTGAGACAGGGTCTCACCATGTAACTCTGACTGACCTAGGACTTGCTATGTAGACCAGGCTAGCCTCCAGCTCAAAGAAATCTGCCTACCTTTGCCTCTTAAGTGCTGGGATTAAAAGTGCGTTCATACTCTGCCCACTGAAACTGTATCTCTTAAAAAAAAACAGTGTGTGTGGTGCAGTTAGTATAAAGTTGATTGTTGAAACAAATTGTCTTGCATGTACTTGGACAGAATAGAATGGCCACCTACATATTCCTAATCAGTGCTTGGAATGGAGACATACTATATCTGATTAGGTTTCAGGCTTTTTGTGAGCTGGGATGTTTTGAAATGTTCTACTTTATCTTTAGCACTGCCCCAGGGAGACTTCTAAGCAGGGCCTATATGTTGGATGGGTGGTTGGGTATAGTCTGAGGTCACCATCTTTTCTTGCCTGTACAAGCTACCTTCCTATTCAGGATGAACTCATGGTGCTTGAAGCATGGCTGCAAGCCCATCCTGTCCACAGCCTGCAGCCTGGTACATGGGTGAAGGTGGCACCTCAGCTGCACTCAGTGCCCATGCTGGCCTCCTCTGTCTAGACACCCAGTCTCTGCAGAGACTGCACCACATGCTGCCCTCCTCCAGCCACTCAGTCTCTGCAGAGACTGTACCACAAACCTAGCCTGCCTGTTTGGCAGGTGTAAAGAGTACCCCAGTGATTGTAACTCTCCTGATCTCCAACATCTCTCACTCAGAAGGTAATTCCCACCTAAGGATCTTCTGAGTGTTGAAGGCCTTGGTGGGGACATTTGGACAAACTCCTAAAGGAGGAAGGTCATCCCAGCTAAATCCAGCTTGATGATCACAACATGAGGGGCTTGGAAGCGGCAAACGGAGGAAGTTGTGAAGTAGCTTGACAGTCAAGTTAGTTTCCCATGGAGAGCTAAGGTGCAAAGCAGACTTAAGGAGCAGGTCTCAGGGCTCCCAGTAGAGCCCAGAAGAGGCCATGACTGCATTCCTCCCAGCGTTGTCTAGAGCAGCTTTCTCCAGAGGGTGGGGTATCTATTCGGTGTTGACTAGAGATCCCTTGTGCACATGTTTTATTTAAGGCTAGAGATATAAAAGGAGAGAGATGGGGCCTAGCCATATGATACTTAGGGAACACTATATAGTGAGTGGAGCTTTCCTGGCTTTCGGTGGGCAGGAAGCTATTTCTAGGTGAAGTATATGTCTGTGAGAGGGATCTGGGATGAAAACACAATAGTGGGAATATTCTGGTTTCCATCAAATGACAGTTTTTCAGTTTCCAAAGCTGGACCTTCTCATGCTCCCTTAGGTCAAACAAGTTGAGACTCTTAAGTCCCTGGAGAGGCAGGGTCTGCATCCCAGCTCAGCAGGAGAGAAGCTGTGGAGACAGATCTTCAGTTACCGTCCACCTTTAAGATTAGGGGTTTAAGCTGGGCAGTGGTGACGCACACCTTTAATCCCAGCACTCAGGAGGCAGAGGCAGGTGGATCTCTGTTGTAGGAGAACTCTTGTTTGTTCCTGGCTGCTTAGCCCCGAAATAATCACACAGAAACTATATTATTTGCAATATTGTTTGTCCAATAGCTTAAGTGTATTTCTGGCTAACTTACATCTTAAACTAGCCCATCTCCATTAATCTGTGTATCACCACGAGGCTGTGGCTTACCAGGTAAAGATTCATCTCCAGCATCTGTCTTCGGTGGGGCTACATGGCATCTCTCTGACTCTGCCTTCTTTCTCCCAGAACTCAGTTTAGTTTTCCCCACCTACCTCTGTTCTGCCCTGCTATAGGTCCAAAGCAGTTTCTTTATTAATCAATGGTAATCACAGCATACAGAGGGGAATCCCACATCAGATCTCTGTGAGTTTGAGGTCAGCCTGGTCTACAAGAGCTAGTTCCAGAAGAGGTTCCAAAGCTACAGAGAAACCCTGTCTCAAAAAACCAAAAAAAAAA
>LOEQ01000969.1:154171-164613 GCA_001685075.1 Bramus lutescens | reverse complement strand
TGCAGGCATACATGGAGACAGAATGTTGTATACATAATAAATAAATAAATCTTTAAAAAATGTTTATTTAATAAAAAAAGATTAGTTCTTCCCCTTCCCTTCCCTGATTTCTTTACCTCACCCCTTGGCAGACTGAGCAGCCCAAAGGTTCTTCCCAAAAAGCTCCTCTCATTGGCTTATATCACAGGCTGTTTGGGTTTCCTTTTAATTCCGTGAATACCAAGTTGGCATTAAGCCTTTCCTAAAGATTGCTTTCTCCATTCTTCTTTTAAAAGGAAAAAATTCAGTGGGAAGTGGTGGTACATGCCTTTAATCCTGGTACTTACAAGGCAGAGGTAGGAGGTTCTCTATGAGTTCAAGGCCAGCCTGGTCTACAGAGCTAGTTCCAGGACAGCCAAGGCTAACTGTCTCAAAAAAACAATGATAATAAAAACAAAATCAAGCTAACAACAACAAAAAGCAAAGTAAGTCCCACAAAGTGGGTTAAGCCTGTAATTTCCCCATTTATGAGATGAAGGGAGAAGCATCAGGACTTCAGAATGTCCATACCCATATAGTGAGTCTGAGGTCTGCCTGGGCTACACAAGACCCTGTCTCAAAAAACCAAAGAAGCAAATAAGAGCAACGAATGGAAAATCCCCAAACCAAAGAAATAGAGGAAGAGAAACATTTGAGTCCTGTAGAAGAATGGTAATGCTATTTATGGCTGAATTCATCAACCTGTCACTCGCCTGCAAAGCTACATCATGAATGAGAAGCTACTAGTGAGGGGTGGTGGTGCATTCCTGTGGTAGAATGCTTGCCTAGCATACTCACGGCCCCAGGTTCTGTCTCCAGTACTGTAAACCTGGGAAGAGAGAGATGTTTTTCTTGAGATTTCCTGATCTGAACCCCCTGTACTAATACGAGTGTAGTGCCCTCTAGTGTTAACCTGTGCCACTCCGCCACAGTACCCTTATTCATGCCTCATCAGTTTTAGAGAGGGGGCCAGTGATTGATTGGAGGCCATTTAGTGTCATCCCTCAGTTGAATCTCTAACATAGGATCCACTGTGGTCAGACTTGCCAAAAGAATTTTGGTTTGTGGTATAGACTGGAATTCACAGAAACACTTAGAACTCTCAGGTTTATCATTTTCCTGTAGTTTTGTGCAAGGGAAATCTGTATTTAGGTGGACTTCATGAGATATTCGAGGTTATGTCTTCTCAGAACCAGAGTAATGCCTGATTAAAACTCACAGATGGCAGGGCAGCAGGTTCACCAGCTGATCTAAAACTGTAACTATCTAAGAGCCAGATTTTTGGTGCTCGGGGTGTAGCCCAGTGGTAGAATGTATGCTTAATGTAAGCCCGATGCTGTATGTGTTCAAGCACCAGCACCAGAATAAGGATAACAATCAGACTTCCGTGTTGAGTATACCAGCATTAAGATAAACACTTCTTGACTATGAAGGTGAGACAGCATGTAGCATTCAGTCCCTGCCCTCGGGAGCTCCTGCCTCTGAGGGCACAGAGGTTAGTAGACAGTTCCAACATGACATTGTAGGCTAAAGTGCCGAAGAAAAGTGAGCACCTTTGAACAGGGGGCAGAGTATCCGCTAATATCTGTAATTTCTCTTATTTTACTCCTTAATCATTAATTCCGGAAAATAGAATCTTTGACCTGTGGGTCAACCAAGGGAATTAAATCTCTCTTAAAACCAAGGCAACTGTGGGTGTAATTGTCACAACCTCAGCATAAATACACCATATGTAACTGTGGTAGGCTACTTTTTGGAATTGCTGTGCCAACTAGAATATGAGAACCCATGTTCCCTGAAGCCCTTGAAATGAAAGAAAATATTTAGAAAATCAGTTGATTGTTTTTATATTTTAATGATGAAATTATTCTTCTAATTTTTGTTTTTTGAGATAGGCTCTCATTATGTAGACTTGACTTGCCTGGAACTAATGTGTAGTCCAGGCTGGCCTTGAATTAATGGAGATTAGCCTGCCTCTGCCTCCCAAGTACTGCATTAAAGGCATGGGCTTATTTTGGATTTTATATTACATGCATACAAGCATGTGGAGATCAGTGGATATCTGTTAGAGTTGATTCCTTCCTTCTACCATGTAGGTCCCAGGAGTCAGACTCAGGTAGTCAGACTTGGTGGCAGGTGCTTTTGTAGAATGAGCTATCTCATGGATTTCAAGATTAGTATTAAAAAAAATGCCTTTAATCCCAGCACTAGGGAGGCAGAGGCAGGCAGAGCTCTGAGAGTTCGAGGCCAGCCTGGTCTACAGAGCTAGCTCCGGGACAGGCTCCAAAGTCACAGAGGCACTTACTGGTGTAAACAGAAAGGTCTGCCATGTTGGATACTGAGGAGCCCAGGCTTACCTGTGCAGACAGGATCCGGAGTGTCTGTGGGAGGCAGCCTTGGGAAAAGCCAAGCTTCTCAGCTATTCATCAGGAAATGTATCAGGAAAAAGCCTTCTCTCATTGCTGTAATTTAATGAGTGCCTGACGATTGCTGCTCTGCTCCAGGAGGAAATTGGTCCTTTTGGTTCTGTGGAATAGTATGTGTTCTGAGTGCCTTATTAATAAGAAGAAAGTCTCTAATGGCTTTTGGAGGTAGAAGGCACTTTTTTCTTTTGTACAGCTCTTGTGAGAGTTGAAGCAGCTGTAATAGACTAGTGTCTGGTTTTTCATGGTTAAAGTAAGATTTGCCTAAGAAAGACTTTGAAGGAGGGATTGACAAAGGATTATTCTGCTGTGTTATTCAAAGCAGAAAAGGAGCAAACACAGTCAATTATGGTGTTTTTATGGCAGGCTGACAGCTCCAAAAGGAGATACATTAGTGAAAATGGCCCAGGCCAAATTAGTAGGCTGATGTTTCCTGAGAGTTTCCATTTCTAAGAGTAGCCATTGAGTGCTGTGTAGCCAGAGAAACACGGCCAATCTGAAGACATAGCAGGTACTAAGGGAAGAAGCTGCTCCCTCACCCTCTCCATCAGAAAGTGATTGGTCATCAGTGGCCAGCCCCTGACAGTGAGGCAAATGGCCTTCTACTTGGGGGACTTGAGACGGATCCTGAAGCAGTAGAATCAGTCTGTAAGACCCTTTGCTCAGAGACTGACTGCTCACCCGTGTGTGCAGACTGCAGACTGAGTGTTTCAATGAGGTAGTCGGTCAGCTTTACTTAGAGAGCTTTCATAAAGAAAGTTTGTTCTAATTTTTTTTTCTGAAAATGTACATGGGCAAAGCATATATGTACTATTTGACAGAATCATAGAAACAGTATAGCTACTGGCCAAGTCTGGAAGTAGAACATGCCACCATGCCACACTCCCTGACTGGCTCTTTGGTTAGTGTGTCTTGAGGGGATAGACATAATTTACTTTTTAGTATTCCCAGGAAAGAGGCTTCGGTGGCACTGTCCTTCCTTTTCATCCCTCGGCCCCCCAGCCCCCCAATTGTCTCCAGACCATCCTGCAGTAGAAATCACAGCCTTCCCATATTAGCTTGCTTCACCCAGAAGGTGGTTTCATATGCTTCCTTCATGCCATTTTTTTTCATAGTTTTTTAAAATTTTGTGTATGAGCATTTTCCCTGCATATATGTCTGAGTTCCATATGCATGCCTGGTGCCCTCAGATGTCAGAAAAGAGCATCGGATTGCCTGGGCTGGAGTTAGAGACAGTTGTGAGCTCTCGTGTGGGTGTTGGAAATCAAATTCAGCTTCTCTGAAAGAGCAAGCAGTGCTCTCAACCGCTGAGCGGTCTCTCCAGCCCTTCTTCATTCATGCCTCATTGTGGCTCAGAGCGCATTTCTTAGTACTAAATGGTGCTCTGTTGTCTAGCTGCCCATCTTTCTCAGTCACCTTGCTGAAGGACTTCTTGATTGCTTCCAAGTTTTGGCAGTTATAAATAAAGCTATGAGTGTCTGTATGCTAGTTTAGGTGGGAATTTAAGTTCTTATCTTGTTTGGATAAATAGAAAATAGCACAGTGGCTGGATCATGTGGAAAGAGTATGTTTAATTTTTTTTTTAATACCTATTTGTCTTCCATGGTGGCTGTACCATTGAGCATTCCCACAGCAATGACTGAGAGTTCCTGTGATTCTGTGTCCTTGTTACGTTTGGTCTTTTCAGTGTTTGGAACTTAGCCCATTCCTCTTTATTTATATTTTTCTTTTTAAATTTTATTGAGAGGAGAGAGAGAGAGACAGAGAGAGAGAGACAGAGAGAGAGAGACAGAGAGACAGAGACAGAGAGAGAGAGAGCGTACATATACCACAGTGCACACATGGAGGTCATTTCTCGTCTGCTATGGGACCCAGGTGTACCTCAGGCTTCCCCAGCTCGTGCCTTTACCCACTAAGCTCTCTTGCCTGCCTAGGTTTGGCCTTTCTGGCGGGAACATAGCAGTACCCAATTATCTTAATTTTCAGTTCGCTGCACCACACAGTGTTGAACATCTTTTCAGGTACTTCCTGGCCATGCATATCCTCTTTTGTGGTTTCTGTTCAGCTCTTTTGACTCATTTGTGATGGAATGTCTTGCTGATGGATGTCTGGTTGCTCAAATTGAGTTTTGCTCCATATTGTGGCTGTCATTCCCCTATCTATCTATCTGTCTGTCTGTCTGTCTGTCTGTCTGTCTGTCTGTCTGTCTATCTATCTTTTTTTTTTTTTGAGACAGGGTTTCGCTGTTGCTCCCTTATTAAAGATGAGTTGATTGTATTTATGTGGGTTTATTTCTGAATCCTCTGTTCTGCTCCATGTGTGGAGCTGAAGCCTGAGTGAATGTGTATTTTGTTAGTTTGCTTGTTTGTTTGGGTTGTTTGTTTGTTTTCAAGACAGGGTTTCTCTGTGTAGCTTTGGAGTCTGTCTTGGAACTCACTCTGTAAACCAGGCTGGTCTCGAGCTCACAGAGATCTGCCTGTCTCTGCCTCCCGAGTGCTGGGATTAAAGGCGTGCGCCACCACCGCCTAGTGTGAATGTATATTATTAACAAGGACCAATACCTCAGACCCTTGGGAATCAGCACCTCAGACCCTTGGGAATCAGCAGACCTTTCCTCCTGTGTATGGATGATGGCAGTATATTAAAAACTAGCATCCACTGTTTCCACTTCCCAGATGACCACAACATAGCCTGCTCCCCTGTAGAGACTCCCCTGTAGAGACTAGCCTTTCTTTTCAAACTGCAGGTAATAAACCACAGCCCACTCATCCCAGCTTTCCTGTACGTGCGTCTGTGTGTTGTCCTTCCTCTGTTTCTTCATTGTCCCAGACAGGTTTCCAGGACCAAGCTATGCCGGATGTGCTGGTCCATTTATTATTTTTTTTTTAATCAAGACACCACTGTCTTATTATTCTACCTTTATAATAGGTTTTAAGGTTAGATAGTATCAGTCCTTTGAGTGATTTTGGTATTGATTGGGCTTTTTTTTTCTTTCTAAATAAACTTTAAAATCTGTTGATAGCCATAGGATCCTTTTTTTCCTGGTGTAGAAGAAGGCTGCTTGTTCGTTTCCCGGGCGCCCAAACTCCTGAATAATCACACAGAAACTGTATTAATTAAATCACTGCTTGGCCAATAGCTTAAGCGTATTGCTAGCTAGCTCTTATATATTTGGTTAACCCATTTCCATTATTTTATATTTTTCCACAAGGCTCGTGGAATACCAGCAAGGTTCTGGCATGGCGGCTCCATGGCATCTCCCTGACTGTGTCTTCATTTTCCCAGCATTCAGTATAGTCTCCCATCCCTGTCTCCCCTGCCCCCCCAACACCCTATCACAGGCCAAGGCAGTGTTCTTTATTTATTAACCAATGAAAGCAACACATATATAGAATGACCTCCCACACCATCCTGGGGGTTTGATTGAGGTTGTTTTAAATCAATAGATTAAGTTGGATGTATTCATGAATTCTTTAGTTGTTTTATTTTTTTTTTAAATAGAGTTTTGTGGTTCTCAGGAAGATATTACTTCATTGTTAGCTTTATATCTTTCCTTTTAGGGTGTGAGTATAGATGATGCTATACTTTTAATTTTTTTAACTTTAAAAAGACTTATTTATATTTATTTTATTTTTGTGAATATTTTTTCAGCATGTATGTCTGTGTACTACATGAATTCCTGGTGCCCTGGGAAGCCAGAAGAGGGTGTTAGATCCCACAGAACTGGAATTATGGGTGGTTGTGAGATGCCATGTAGGTGCTGGGAATTGAAACCAGGTCTTCTGGAAGAATAGCCAAGCTCTTAACTGATGAGCCATCTCTCCAGCTGCATTTCCCCATTTCTCCCCTTTTTGTTTTTTTCAAGACAGGGTTTCTCTGTGTAGCCCTCGCTAGCCTGGAACTAGCTCTGCAGACCAGGCGAGCCTGAAACTCATAGAGATCCCCTTGCCTCTGCCTCCCAACTGCTGGGATTAAAGACTTCTGCCACTGCCACCCAGTTTCCAGCCTCTATTGTTAATGTCAAATTCTGATTGTTCATTGATAAAACTGAGTTTTGTTTATTACTCTTCTGTCTTATAAGTTTGATAGATTATTACTAAGAGAGTTTTTGGTTTTTTTTTTCTTTTTGAGATCTGATCTATGTAGCTGTCCTACATCTCATTATAGACCAGACCAGGCTGACCTCGAACTCAGAAATCTGCCTGCCTCTGTCTCCCGAGTCCTGGGGTTAAAGGTGTGTGGCACCACTGTGCTTGCTATGTAGACCAGGTTGGACTCACCTTCCTCCTGAATGCTGGGATTGAGGCATGCACTACCATGTCCAGCTTTTGGATCTTTTTACCAAGAGCCTAGGTCCTAGACCATCATGTCGTCTGTGACAAAAGACAGCTATATTGCTTCCTTCCAAATATGTATTTATTTTATTTTCTCTCTTATTTCTTAGCTGGGACTTTGTGTATGGGTCTGAGAAGCAGGGGTGAGAGGGACATCTCTGCCTTGTGCCTGACTTAGCAGGAGAGGAGCGTCACGTTTCTCACTATTAAGTATGGTAGCTGTAAAGTCCATTTGTTCTGGGCTTTAGTGTTTTATGAGATAGTAGCACCCTAAGTAGCTCAGGCTGACCTTGAACTCTTGATCGTGCCCCAGACTCCACATGCAGCATTGTTTGCCCCTGTTCTTCAGCTCTTAGACTCCACACAGCACCTCCAACAGGCTGTCAGTTACAGCTCATTTTCCTGAGTTTTCCCTCCTTGATACTGTGACTAAGTTGTAATTCTTTGCAATCACACATCCATAGTAGGTCTAAGGAGAGTTACTGACTTTTGGGTCTGTTGAGAGTTCTACTTGTTTTTAATTAATTTTACTTATTTGTATATTTGTGTCTGTGTGTGTTTATAAGAGAGAGAGAGAGAGAGAGAGAGACAGACAGACAGACAGACAGACAGACAGACAAAGGTGAGTATAGGTAACATGAGCCATGATGTGCATGTGGCAGTTCGCGGACATCTTTCCAGAATTGGTTTCCTTCACTGACTGGGAGCCAGCTGTTGAACTTGGGTTTTCAGGCTTGCAAGGCAAGAACTTTTATTATCTGCCAAGATGGCTTGCTGGCTCTTACTTGTCTTTAGTATGGAAGGTTGACTGCTTAATCCTTTGATGGTGGACCAAAACCCAGAAGTTTCAAAGCTTTTTTTTTTTTTTTAAAGGTTGCTGTGCTGTGGCACACACCTTTAATCCCAGCATTCGGGAGGCAGAGACAGGTGGATCTCTGTGAGTTCACGGTCAGCCTGGTCTGCAGAGTGAGTTCCAGGACAGCCAGGGATACATGGAGAAACCCTGTCTGGGCTAGAGCTATAACTCAGTTGGTAGAATGCTTGCCTGACTTTACTAGATTTGCTTCCCAGTACCCTATGAACCAGGTGTGTCGGGACATACCAGTAGTAATTTTAGCATTTGTGAGGTAGAGATGGAATGAACAAGTATGAGGCCAGCTTGTAAGACCCTGTTTCAATTAAATAAACATAAATACATAAAATGTTGATTGTAAAGAAAAAAACACTAGAAAGTATATTCTCTTACTTGAAGAAGAGAATTGTATTTATTATATAGTTTTGTACAATTAAATTCTCAGCTCTAGTATTACTGCCCCTGAAAACTGCTTTTTGTTACTTAGCTTTTTAATTTTTTCCCCTCAAACCTCAAAATTTTCTGAAAGCTTGACTAACCCTTGACTAATCACTAAGTCCATTGCAGTAGAGGAGGATGAGCAGCTGCCAGCTGCACTTGGGCTAAGTCACAGTCTCCAGATTCATGCTGCATATGGCATCATCTTTGCTGCCTGTGACTTCGTTGTTATTTCGAAACAGTTTAATTTAGACCAGACTGGCCTTAAACTCCACTATGTAGCCAAAATCCTCTGGCCTCCACCTTCCAAGTGCTGTGATTACAGGTGTGTGCCCTACCCTTGGTAACATGCTGTGATTACAGGTGTGCACCCTACCCTTGGTAAAGTGCTGGGATTACAGGTGTGTGCCCCTACCCTTAGTAACGTGCTGGGATGAAATGCACAGCTGTTTGCCAGACTAGAACTCTACAAACTGAGCTGCGTCTCCAGCCCCTTGGAGGTGACATTTTTATCTTAGTAAAGTCTCAAAGCAGATGTCATTTCTGTCATCNNNTTTTTTTTTTTTTTGTAAATTGTCTATTGATTTCACACATAATGACTAAATTCTGCTAGGAAAAGGAAGATCACTGTGATAAAGCAAATGCCCTTTGAAACTGCAGTGGACATGTTGATGAGTTCTGAAGGTTCTCCCTGGCTGTTGGTTGTTTCCTATCTCCGATGCTAAGGCCCCATAGTTGCCCCTGTTGTGACTCGCAACTTTCCGACCTTTGTTGAGTACTTCCAGAGTTCCCGTCTGTCGGACTCAGAGCTCACATGGCAGGCTCTTCCCACTTCCACACCAAATGCAGCTCACTGGACACACTGCTGCTTTGGAATAGCTTCTGTCTATGCTATCACAAGCAGCCACATGACAGTCACATGACCTAGGCATGAGAGAAGTGACTCTGGAGGATTTTCTTGTGTATAAAAATAAGATGTTATCAAAAAGAGAAAGAGAGAGTGTATACACTAGTTCATACGTATGTTCCATCAGGGGTTGGAAGAGAAATCAAGAAAATCTGAACAAAAGGGAAAGAAAATGAGTGAAAATTGGCAACGAAGATGCTTAGAAAGTGCAAAAATTATTTGAGCTGGACTTGCTGTCTCAGCACCTGAGAGACTGAGGCAGGAAGATTGTTTGAAGTCCCCTTGGGCTAGATCATGAGTTCAAGGCTAGCTTGGGCTTTATAGTGAGGCGCCATCTCAAAATACAAAGCAAAAAAATGTAATGAATTTGTTATTTGGTTCTAAAAGAAGACATGGAGACCTCAAGGTCTGTTATTTGGTTCTAAAAGAAGACCTGGAGACCTCGAGGTCTTGAGCTCATGTCAGGGGATTTTGAACAGTAGTGCCCCCAGGTCTACAGCAATAGCAAATGAAATTCCTGTCTGGAAAAATGAACTGTCTCTTCTCTCAATGAACTTTTCTCCCCAGCATGGCCAGTAAGCAGTCAATAAAAACTAGACATTAAGAAAACCACTCCTAATAAACAGATGTCTAGCAACTCATGAAGACATGACACAGCAGAGTGGCAACTTTGGATTGTACTCAAAGAAACAAAAGCAAAAGGAAAGCTTAGAATTTATCCAGGAATTGGGAACCTTTAATAAATAAGTACTTCAGGCATGGTGATGCTCACCTTTAGTCCCAGATGTAGTTGGATCTCTGTGAGTTCAAGGCCAGCCTGGTGTACGTAGTGATACATAGTGAGCTCCAGGCCAGCCAAAGCTATATAGTGAGACCCTGTCTCAAAAATCCAAAATTAAAAAAAAATAATAAAGGAATTGTCAGAAGAAATTAACCAGGGCCAGGTATGGTAGAACAGGTCCATAATCCCAGCACTTGGGAGGCAAGGCTTAGCCAGCCTGAGCTACACAGCAAGACTATGATATCAACAAAACAATGAACAAATTGTGCAATGAAGTGTCTCATATTAGAGTGAGCTATCAAGAAGATAGCACTACCTTTCATTCAAATATTTCATTTTCTTTTAAGAAATGGAAGCAGGGCCAGCATATGGCTCCTTGGGAAAAGCGTTATAGTATAGGCCTGGTGGACCTGAGTTTAATCCCCAGAACCCAAGAGAAGGTGGGAGGAGACCGTACACATGGAGGAAAGGATGGAAGAAGGGAGGAAGAGAGTCAGCTTCAGCTCAAGGTGGAAACATGTGTGTAATCTCAGCACTCCAGAGGCTGAGGCAGGGGAATCAAAAGTTTTAAGACTAGGGCTACATAAGAAGACCTTACCTCAATAACCAAAAATGGAAAGAAAAATAATTTTCTTTTTTTTTTTAAAAATATTTATTTATTATGTATACAATATTCTGTCTGTGTGTA
>LOEQ01000969.1:96432-111097 GCA_001685075.1 Bramus lutescens | reverse complement strand
TCTTAATACCTTCCCTATCTACGGAAGAGGCAGGAAGGCTGTGCTGAGTGTGAAAACTGGAGGCTGTTCTCAGAAGTGGGGTCTGCTACTCCATTTCTGGTATAGGCCATCTGGCACTGGAGGAGGATGGCCTTAAGTGCCCCATGTTCACGTGCTGCACATCTGTATGCTTATGTGCAAAGCCATACAAGTGAGGAGGATGTATGTGCACACATGACTGCACACAACACATACACACACAGAGACACACACATACACACATCCTGACCCTAGGCATGCGCATACACATCTAGGTGGGACTGAATGAATGGTCCATTCATTTTGACTGTCGCCTGCTTGGTTCTGCCTTGGGAGCCCTTTATCCCTGCAGTTCTGTTGCCTGCCAGTTTCCAGAAGAGGCTTCCAAAGCCCTCATGGATATCTCTTCGTTGTGTCCCCTTGTTGTTCCCACTGGGGTCCCTCTGATACCAGAGCCCCATGCCTTCTTCTGGCCATAACAGCTACATGCCAGGCCCATGTCACCCCCATCTTCACACATCTCCGGCGGAGGCATGGCAAAGATAAAGATAGGTTGCAGGTGGCTGTGTGTGGTTTCTCACCAATGTGCCATGCACAGAAGGCTGGTGGCTGGCTCTCAACACTAATATCGTCCAGAAGCTGCTCCTACCTGCCTGGCAGAGTTTCTTCCAGATACCCTGGAAGCAGTTTGATGGCTTTCAACAAGTGTCTCTACCCCAAAGGGCAAAGAAAGGAAGCTAAGAGAGGTGGATGAGAAGCTTTCTGCCACTGGCTGGGTGGGGATCCTCAGGCCATGGGCTAGAACAGAACTGGAAGGTCTCCAAGGGCCTCTGGTCTCAGGGACTCTGTGATGTGAAGAGAAGAGAGGGCTATCCTGGGCAACCTCTGGTTCAGTGAACGTGTGATCTGAATCAGCTAATTGCCAGTCTCTGAATGTCCTTGTTCCTTCTGTCCAGGAAGGGCCGACTCACGTGACCTGGAAGGACTTTTCAGGGTCCCTGGTCCCTGATAATCAGGGAAGCCATCACCACCGGTGCTGTTGCCCCCTTCCCAGTGTGCACCATCTGGGTTCTGCCAGCTTTCCTACAGCTTGGAAGAGAGGCCTCTTCCTCACACCTCCCTCACAGGGTGCCTGCCAAAGAAGGGGCTTCCGTGAGAAATTGGGTGATGTCTCCCAGATACCCAGGGCAGAGGCACGAGCAGCACCATTCCCAGGCAGCACAGCCCGCTTAGACATCTGCCTTGATGGCAGGACCAGGGTTGGGCTGCGGTTGGTGGCACCCTTTCAAAACGGGCCTGACCATAAAGCTTCTGTAGTGCAAGTTTTCTGTGGTGAAGATACGGGAATACTGGCCTCCAAATGATGTTGCTGGGGGATTGGGCCTAGAGATACAACCAAAGGAGGCCAGGGATGTCTTGGGGCTCAAGGTCTGAGGGTGGGACTCACAGTGAAGTCCCTCCTTTCTCTGTCTTTCCCCTGCTCATTTCCTGTGGATTCCATGGCATCCTGTCTCCAGGAAGTAGAAGTGAGTATAACCCAGGCCTCACCCGATTCTTTCCTCTTCCCCTGCCAGCTCCCATGGGGGGAGGAGAGTGGTGTGGGAGATACTGGAAGGGGTTCTAGAGTCTCGAGTGTGGGGAAGCTCTGGGCAGTGTCTGGGTGGGCAAGTGGAGTTGCCATGGGCCTCTTTCATCCTGGACCCTGTAGTTGAGCCTTAGCCCTGAGATGTGATTGGGCCTTTCCTTTCTCCCCATCCCTCTATCCCTTCCTAGGATGACTACATCAAGAGCTGGGAGGACAATCAGCAAGGAGATGAAGGTAGCATGTCCTTACCAGCTGTGTGTGGGAGGAGCCTGACACCCGTGGGAACAGAAGAGCTGTGGCTCTGCCTTGGGCTTTTTCCAACAGCCAGGCACCTGGGGCACAGGACTTGAAGTCCTGACCTCTGATTATCGAGGGCTGCTGGAGAGAAGGACATCTGGGGTCTATGGTTGAGCTGGGAACCCTGGGTTCTCCTAGGTGGTCAGTGTCCCGACCTTGTGTCCCCACAGCCCTGGACACCACCAAGGACCCCTGTCAGAAGGTCAAGTGCAGTCGCCACAAGGTGTGCATCGCCCAAGGCTACCAGCGGGCCATGTGCATCAGCCGCAAGAAACTGGAGCACAGGTGAGTGACCGGAGCCAGGAGCCCCAGAGGGGGCTCTACGACCCCCTCCTGACATATTAGGCAGCTACTGTTGAAAAACACAGTTTAGTGATCGGGTTGTTTCTCAGGGTCAGGACTTCCACCCAGGATTGGTTTGATTGGTTTGGTTGGTTCTGGCTCAGGGTCTGTGGTCAAAGATGTTGACAGTTCCCTCTGAGGCCTTGATGGTCACCAGCGAGCAGGGGGCATTGTGGGCAGGAAGACATGGTCTCTGTGAGAAGATGAAAGAACCTGGGAGGAAACAGATTCTCACCTTGAAAGATTCTTTGGTTTTGTTTTGGTGTCAGGGGACAGAGGAGAGGAAGGATATTTGCGAAAGGTTGAACTTCAGAGTTCCATGACAATGCAGGAAAGGCTGGGGTTGGAGTGTTCCCTTCCTCTTGTCCCCTGGCTGCTGTTGGGAGGTGGGAGTTCATAGTCACTGGAAAACCCATAGGGAGGTTTGGCCACCTTCAGCCTCACCTTAGGGCAACTGGCTTTCCATAAATTAATTGAAATGGGGAGGAGGGAAGGAGAGAGAGAGAGAAAGAGAGAACAAGAGGGAGAGTCACATTTCACCAAACATAGGGCCTAGAGAGTCACAGCTCCTCCCTGACCCAGGCGTCCTGTGTCTAAGACAAAGTAGACCAGACAACCCGAAATCCCGTTTGGACACATGGGGATTTCATGACATATTGAAGACTAGTTTCTGAGGCCTATTGGGGGAGGCATTGAGGGACCTTTTTGTGGGCTATGCCAACTCTCCCATTTTGCAAATGTTAATGAGAAACACAACAGTGACCATCTGGTGGTTAGACAAAATGACTGGATGGACCAGATGTGGCCCATGACCTCCGCTTGTTGCTCCCTCTTGCAATCAGACCTCTCTCTGCTCCCTGAAAAAGGCCAAGCTAGGGTCCATGTTCTGTCCAGTTGGTCCATTCTTAGGAGCTGGGTCTGATGGACGGGTGATGGGAGAGGATGGGCAGGGTGGGCGAGTGATCTTCTGTAGGTCTCAGGGCTGGGGTCTTGTCAGGAAGGGTTTCGTGCACCTTCTGCAAGCTCTCTTCTCTCTGCCTCCATCCCCACATCTTCCCCATTCATTCTCACAGGATCAAACAGCCGGCTTTGAAACTCCATGGAAACAAAGACTCCACCTGCAAGCCCTGTCACATGGCCCAGCTCGCGTCAGTCTGTGGCTCTGATGGCCATACCTACAGTTCGGTGGTGAGGAGCCTTGGTCGTGTGTGAGGTGCATGTGGGGTGTCCCCAGTGCCATGAGGAACAGAAGGACCACTGACTGACCTCCTGAAGAGTTCTGAGGATTGCTATAGTGCTGGGTCAGTGTGTTCAGGGCAGCCCTTCAGCCCTGGCCATGGTGATCTGACTTTGGGCAGCTGGAGGGCAGGAAAGAGTCGTGAAGGGATGTTCGGGCAGGTAACACACATGGAGTAAGCCACTGGAAAGACAGAGGAAGCTCACAGGGAGGGTCGGTTTTTCGGGGAGAAAGGACTTCCATGCTGAGGGCTTGATGCTCACCAGCCAGCAGGAGACAATGTGGGCAGGGAAAAGTCTCCATCAGAAGGCATAGGGAAGAACCTTGGGAGTGAACAGAGAATTTTGAGAATTTTTGGAATTTTGAGAAGATAGATGAGAAGATATCTGTGAAGGCACTTTTACAAACTTAAGAGTTCCAGGGAAGCATAGGCACTGGCTAGTAATGTTTCTAGAAGTGAGAAGCCAGGGCTGCTTAGCTGGCGTTGACTTGAGGAGATCCCCTCCCTTTCCCTCCTTTTTCCTTTTTTTTTAAATTACACCCCCGTGTGTGTGTGTGTGTGTGTGTGTGTGTGTGCGCGCGCGCGCACCCACCACATGCTCAAGTTGATGTTGTGATTCCTTTTCGATTATTCTTCGTTTTTAGTCATTGGGTTAGGGTTACTCAGTTAACCCAAAGTCCAGTGACATTGCTAGTCTTGTTAGCCAGATAGTCCCTGGGGAATTCCCTGTTTCTGCCTTCTGAGGCTGGACTTAGAGATGAGCTCCCATGCCTACCTGGTATTTATGTGATTTCTGGGGATCTAAACTTAGGCCCCTATGCTTATGTGACAAACGCTTTAACTCTATCCTCTCCCCAGGCCTGGGGAGAGCCTTTGGGTTGGCATAGGTATAGAGGTAAGAGTTCCTTGCTGAGGGAATTGTGGTCACAGGGTGGGGTGGGGAAGGACGAGGTGGGAGAATAGGTATGAGACTGCATGTAGAAACCATGGAGCTCACAAAGAAGCTAGAAAGAGACAGGAGAGAGGGGTTGGAGGAAGAGGGGAAGGAGAAACAAGAGGGGGGCAGATGGGGATATGGAAGAAGCTGTATCCCACGTGAGAGGACAAGGTGTCTTGTGGGCAGAAAGCTGCCAGAAAGGGTCTAGGAGGTCTGGCTTCCACCAAGAGCTCATGGCCCGGGTACAGCCCTGAGCCTCCCTTGGCCTTGCTTGATGTTCTCTAGCAAGCACAAAACCCATAGTCCTTCCTTCTGGAATGATAGGAACCCTCAGGGCCCCCGGTTGCAGGACCCATAGTTGAGCCCCCGTCTCCTAGCCTGTGCTCTCTTGTGCAGTGTAAACTGGAACAGCAAGCATGCCTGAGCAGCAAGCAGCTGGCAGTGAAATGTGAGGGGCCCTGTCCCTGCCCCACGGAGCAGGCTACTACGTCTACCACTGACGGCAAGTCAGGTAATCAGGGTGGATGGCCATAGCCAGGCCCAGGGATTTGCAGATCGGTCATAACAGGGAGAGGCGTTGGAACCTGTGGGATTTGGGGTCCTGGTAACAGAGAGCAGGACACTGGGGCTTTGTCCCTTTTCTTTTCCCAGTGTCTTGGGGAAGTGGGAGAGGGGTCTTGCTAGACTTTGAATGAGAGGGAGGGGAAGAGCAAGTGGTGAGGGGAGGGGGAGGGGAGATGGGAGGAGAGGAAGCCCTTTCCCCTTCTCCTGTTCCCCTGAACACTGCCCAGCCTCCAGGGCTGCTGCTTTCACTCTATCCCTCCTTCAACCCTCTGCTATGTTCTGCACTGCAGAGACCTGCACAGGGCAGGACCTGGCCGACCTCGGGGATCGACTCCGTGACTGGTTCCAGCTCCTTCGTGAGAACTCCAAGCAGAACGGCTCAGCCAACAGTGCAGCCAGCCCCGCAGGTAGCATGGGGGACCAATGTTCTGTCTGGGGTTGGGTGGGATCAGGGAGACAGGAAGGGGCCCTGCAGATGGATGTGAACAGCTGTGCCCCTTCTCATCAGATCCTGAGCCTATGGTGTGAACCCCCAAAGAGCTTCACCTGGAAGAAGCAAGGTTGGCTTCCGCCATGATAAGATGTGGGTACAGGAGTTTAGTTCCTCCAGTGGGGTAGCCAAGGGAAAGGGAAGATTTTTCTGGACCTGCTGGGCAGGCTGAGCAGCCCTGGATTTGATCCCCAGTACTGAAGAAATTTATTCTGACAGACTTGTAAAATGGGCTTACGCGGTTCAGGTACAGTTCAGTGTAGGGGTAAGAGGCAAAGGCCTTTGGCTATTCTTTATTTTCTGTACCCCAAGGTTAGGTTTCAGGTTAATCTGAGTCTGAACAGAGGTCTGGGGCTGAGAAAGATGTAGCAAGATGGATGGACAGGCAGCAGAGCATACCTGAACTCCAGTCTCCTCCCCAGGGCTGGACAAGAACCTGGGGGCCAGCTGCAAGGACTCCATTGGTTGGATGTTCTCCAAGCTGGACACCAGTGGAGACCTCTTCTTGGACCAGACAGAACTGGCTGCCATCAACCTGGACAAATATGAGGTCTGCATCCGCCCCTTCTTCAACTCCTGCGATACCTACAAAGACGGCCGTGTCTCGACTGCTGAGTGGTGCTTCTGCTTCTGGAGGGAGAGTGAGTCCGGCCTTGTGGTCCTCTGGCACTGACTTCCTTTTGGGGGGTGTTGAGTCCTCTCTTTGGCAGTCATAATAGTTGCCTCTCGATCACATGCTTAGGCCCAGAGCCTTCCCAGTCTACCTCCTTGCTGTATCTATCCGGGCTTCTGTCATCAACTAGAACCCAGGGCAGCTGACACTTAGCTCTCTCCCTGGGCAGGCTCCCTGGTGGACTGGATTTTGTGGGTTCTGAACCTTGTGCACTTTTGGATACCTTTAAATAAGAGCATGAAAAGAAAAATGAATGTGGGGGCTAAGGGCTGGTTCAGTGGGTAAAGCATTTGCTCTGATGACCAAGCTCCAGCCCCAGAATGTTCATAAAGGTGGGAGGAAAGAATTATCTGCACAGGGTTGTCCTCTCACTGTCACATGTGTGATGTGCCATGCACACGCCTGCCCTCTCAAATATACGAACCCACACACACATGCACATGCTTCACACACATGTGATAAACACACGATTATGAATGTGAAGCCCTTGGAGAATCTGAGAGGGAGGGTGCAAGTGAGGGTCTCAGAGCCGAAGACACATTAGCTTTTCAGTGATTTCCCTTCTGATGGACACATCTTTACCCCAAACAAATGATTATGTAAGTTATTGCTTGCGTGAAGATATGCTTGGTTTTTTTGGGGGGGGGGTTTGTTGTTTTTTTTTGGTTTTTTTTGAGATGGAATTTCATACACCCTAGGCCGTTCTGGAATTCACCATGTATCTGAAACCAACTTTTCCTGTAGTCTCCAGTGCTGGGATTTCAGGCACTCACCACCACACCCTGCTTTGGCTTTTATTTGTGTTTCTTTATCTTTTTTGAGACAGGGTATCATATAGACCAAGCCGGTTTAGAAATTTCTCTCTATCCCAGGCTGGCCTTGAACTTGGCATCCTATTGTTTGCCTTAGCCTCCTGATTGCTGGGGGTACAGGGCATACCATCATGCCTGCCGCGTGACATTTGTTAATGGTGGATGCTCAGAGCCAGAGCCAGAGGTGTGTTTAGAAATCACCTAGGCCAAGAGGCAAATGATAGAAAAACTGGTCTCAAAGGGTCAAGTGAGCTGCCTGGCCAGCCACTGGAGGAGGCCAGTGCTTGCCTCCCTGATGATTGCTGTATGAGAAGCATCTGCCACCGAAGGCTGAGGCTTGGCTAGGCCTCCATCATGTGCTACTTTGGGGTCCCAAATAAGCGACCACTTCTTTGTGAGTTCATTTCCTGTATCTGCTCTGGGAGATAGCCATATCTAACTCAGAAGCTGTGGTGAGCACACACTGAGGAAATCGGGGTGCACAGCACTGTGGGAGTCACGCATCCCTCTGTGATGCGAGGCCCCAAGAGCAGTTTTTCTGTCTTCAGTGTGCTGACCAGCCCCCCTGCTGCCTGTGCTGCTGCAGCAGTCCCCTCCCAGGCTCTTGATGTTCATCCCACTCCTTCTGCATGTGTGGAAGGGCTTATCCACAGGCCATAGAAGGAGACTGTGAGTCGCACTGAGCATAGCTTGAGCATATAAGACCTCAAAGTCCACCTCCATGGTGACACACTTCCTTCAACAAGGCCACACCTACTCCAATGAGGCCACACCTCCTAATAGTGCCACTCCCTCTGGGCCAACCATTCAAATACACAAGTCTGTGGGGGCCATTCCTATTCAAACCACCTCAGGGTTTTTGGTTTGGGTTTGGGTTTTTTTTGAGACAAGGTTTCATTATCTGGCCTTGGCTGTCCTGGACCTATCTATATAGACCAGGCTGGCCTCAAACTCACAGAGATCTACCTATCTCTGCCTCCAGAGTGTTATGATTAAAGGCATGTACCCCCACACTAAACTTTCTTCTGAATTTTTTTAAAACCTCATCCTATGAGTCCCCTAGAGAAAGAACCCTGGGATTCTTAGGATCGTTAGCTTGTCTTAAGCTATAGAGGCCTCCCTTATAGACACTTGGAGTTTTCACCCAGCGGAACCCTACACTGGCTTGAGGATCTTAGTGGGATCCCTACATACCACCACCACCCTAGTGTGGTCAGATAAAACCCGAGAGTTCAGGTGTTTTATTTTGCAGAGCCTCCACAAAGTCTTCTAAGTTTAGGGGTGCTTTCAGCACCATGGGTCAACCCTAAGACTGCTTCTCTCTACAGAGCCCCCCTGCCTGGCAGAACTGGAGCGCACACAGATCCAGGAGGCAGCCAAGAAGAAGCCAGGTGAGGAGGGGTGCAGAGGAGGAGGCCAGGGGTGCTTCCCTGAGCGCCCTTGAGGCCCAGAGATTCCAGCTGCCCTTTATGGCATACGATGAACCTATAGGAGGACCAGGCCTAGTACCACACAGGAAAGCACCCTTCTGGGTTTCATGAGCTTGGTAGGCAAGAGTCTCCTCAACCGCCTCTCAGGGAGTGTCAGTAGTACTGGAAGAAACAAGCCCTGAGTATCTGGTTTCCTGGGGGCGGGGTGTCAGTACCAGGCTGGCCAGGTTCTGGGGTTCTCTGGGCCCCTGCTCACACACAAGACCCCTCAGGATTCCTCTTCTAACGCTCAGGTATCTTCATCCCGAGCTGTGATGAGGATGGCTATTACCGGAAGATGCAGTGCGACCAGAGCAGTGGTGACTGTTGGTGCGTGGACCAGCTGGGCCTGGAGCTGACCGGCACACGCATGCATGGAACCCCTGACTGTGGTAAGAGCTGGCGGCGCTGGAAACCTCCTGAGAACATGCTCTTGGGTTTGTGTGCGTGGGCCAGGACCCCGAGCTGAGAGAAGAGATACAGTGGGCTCCTTACCAACCTTCCACTTGTTCCCCCAACAGATGACATCGTGGGTTTCTCAGGGGACTTTGGAAGCGGTGTCGGCTGGGAGGATGAGGAGGAAAAGGAGACAGAAGAGGCAGGAGAGGAGGCCGAGGAGGAGGAGGGTGAGGCCGGTGAGGCAGATGATGGAGGCTACATCTGGTAGATGTCCCTCAAGGGCCTCGGCAGGCCAGGGTGCTGACGGCCAGAGAGACAAGCCAGAAGAAACCTGGACGACAGCAGGCAACTAACTTAGCAAATGGATCCGGAAGTCAGTGTGAAGGACCCTGGCTCCAGCGGGGAGGACTGGAGTGGAGAGTGAGGCATGTGACTGGTGTGTGTGTCTGTGTGTTTGTGCACGCGTGTGCATGTATGTCATGTGCTTGTGTCATGTGCTGACATGTGTCCTTGATCCATGCTGCTCCTGGCAGTGAGTCACCCAAAGGCCCCTTCCTCCCTGTAGTTCTTTTCTTTTCTTTTGCTGTTGATTTTTAAATGTACATGTCCATACACATGTACACAGTAACAGGCCAAAGGCACTGAAACGAGACACCCCAATTCTGTCCCTCAGCCCAGCACCTGGTATTCCTCCCTGCTCAGTCAGCGCTACCTCCCCCTGCCCCTTCCTGCTTTTCTTCCTCCATCTTCTAGGGTCAAAGAGAGGAAGGGAGGGAAGCTGTAGGCTGGGCACCCTCCCCAAATCAGGCTGATTTGGTGCGAAAGTCCGGCCATCTTCTGGTGACAATAGGCAGGATGCCACACACAGCAAGGTGGACCCGTTTGATATCTGAAGGTCTAGCTGTAGGTATGTCCAACCATGGTCCTTGGGCTGCATATGGTTAAAGATAGTTATCAGTGTGGTCCAACACAAGACTGTAAACTTACCTAAGACATAATTTCTTTGTTGTTTTTGTTTGTTTGGTTTGGTTTGGTTTTTTTGGTAACTCGACTGAGGAGTTCTTGAGTGTCAACTTTGTAGATGACAATGGTCAATGTCCAAAGGCTGGATACACCTAGTAGATCATCTCTTAACCTATTCCTGAGAAACCACAGATAGCCCAGAAGAACAGGCAGAGGCAGTGAGGAAGGGAGGGGAGGACCCTCTATGCCTGACCTCAGATTAATCCAGTCAGCACCTGTTGCCTCATGGGGATCTAGGATGCTTTCTTAACAAACGGGGGCTGTCATCATGCAGCTGAGCTTTTGACGTGGCCTGCTCTGAGGTCTTTCTTCTGGAGTCTCTGTCCCCCGGGTAGGGTTCCCCTTGTCTAAGGAGTAGAGGACCAGAAAGCAGCATATGTGTGCCCTTCTCCTCCTTGACCCTCGAAGGAAATTGCCCAGACCAATAGAAAGACATGTCCCTGAGACCCTATGCGAGGAAGTAGAGGGAAGCCGCCACTTCCTGTACCCTGAGTTAGTCCTGGAGGAGAGGCATCAAAGCCACTGTCCTCTCAACCATAGCGTCTCCTCTCTCAAGTGTCCCCAAGACAGCCAAGACACCCTAGCAGAACTACACCCCCCACTCTATTTAAAGCCCTTCAGCATATATGAGTAGAGGGGACAACATTGGGCAGCTAGGCTCTGAGGCCATACCTCACCATGTCCCCAAACCTCTAGGCCCAATGGGAGGTCCTCTTACCCAGATGCCCTGTTCGGTTCTGTATGTTTATTGGTTCCCATTTCTCCCTTTTCAATGGAAATTTCTTAATATATATTGATGAAGAATTTCTTACCTGTACTTGGGCCTCTGATACCTTTTGGTACATGCGCATGTGTGTGTGTGTGTGTGTGTGTGTGTGTGTGGAGAGAGAGAGAGAGAGAGAGANNNTGTGGAGAGAGAGAGAGAGAGAGAGAGAACACCTGGGGGCCACTCTGATGGCTAAGGAGGAGGCCATCTGTGTGTTGGGGTGGTGGGAGGCTGGGCAGCTCCTGGGGCTCTTGTTCCGAGGCTTCTAGGACAAGGCCCCAGTGTGGTTCTTCCCAGCATCCTGGGGCACTGGCTGGATGTATTCACTGAGTGTTGGCTGGACTCTAGGGAAGAGTCTCCTCCTCCTCCTTCCCATCCCTTTCTGCCACCCTTGGAATGGCCACCTTCTTTGTCATCTCTTGGGAGAAATACGGAAATGCCACTAAGTTCCATAAAGTGCTTCTCTTTCCACAACACAGTTCTGACTCTCCCGGTGTCCCCCGTCCCATCCCCTGCTTCCTCCTCCTGCCCTTCCTCAGGCTTCTGCCACCTTCCTCTGGTCCCTGGCTCAGTCACATCAGCCCTCTGCATTCCAGAAGCAGCCTCCATTCTTCCTTCTTCTCTTCTTCCTCCTTCTCCCCATTCTCCTCCTCCTCCTCCCCATCCTCCTCCTACACCCCGCCTCTCCTCCTCCTCTGGCTGGAGTTACTTGAAACTTCCCGCTCTCACTAGGCTGGAGTCTGATTCTTCCTCTGCCCCAGCTGGATTTCCAGAATGTCCCTGGGTTGCTGTGAAGGATTTTAGGCTCTCTGGAATGAGGATGGGGTTACAGAGGAAGAAGCATCCTCTACTTCCATTCTGCCCCCCTCCTCCTGGAGTGAGGGGCTTGCTGTGCTCTGTGTGTCCCTGGGTCTTCTGGTTGTGTATCTGACCTTGTAAATATGTTCAGAAGAAAGCAGAAGGGGTTGAACTGGCCTGCGGCAGGCTTGCAGGAGTCCTGAAGCTCATCCTTCTTCAGTGCTCCCCTACTGCTTTTCACCCCATTGAGACGCAGAAAGGTAGGCAGAGCAGCTGTTCCTGATGGGGCTGATGATCCCCAGGTGGCTTCTGGTTAAGCAAGCTTCAGGTTTCCTCAGGAACAAGATCACAAGTTAGGTGGCTGTCAGTCCTGTGACCTCATCATCGACTAAGCTATCTGCCCAGCCCCTCCTGGTTTCCGTCCCTGCTCTCACTCCCTTGGTGCAGGCAGGGGAGTTAGGGCTATATTGACAAGAGTTCAACCAAATTATTTCAGAGCCACATCTTGCAGGGGCCCTGAAACTGCCCTACTGGGAGCCTCCTGGGCCCCTGGGTGCTGGGAAGGATGGTTCAGGGTGGGGCAGGTTGGGGTCGGGGGGAATAAATGTGCCTTGAGAGACCACTCAGAGGTCCCAGGAGTGATGGGGAAGGAGCTTAGCCTGGGGAGCTCTGCAAGGGAGAATGTTGATGAGAGAGACATGGGACATCTTGACATCCCCCCAGTGTCTCACAGGGGTTGTGACCTCACTTGATGGGCGGGCACTGGTCCTTCCTTCCTCCAGCCCCCCTGCTTTGGGTTAGCACCTATTTGACCTGTCTTGAACTCTGCTTCCGGCTTCACCGCTGAGTAGGTGGGCGGTGTCTTTTGGTATCATCCCACCAAAAGCCTGAGCCCACAGCCCTTGGAGAAAACCAGGGGCCCATTTTTGACACCTGGGTCATATTGGGCCTCCTGGCCTGCCGTTGGCCCAGAGGGGGGGCCAGGGATTGCAAAAGGAGATTCAAGAAATCCCTAACAAGTCCCAGGCAGAGCATCCCGCTTCACAGCCCGCGTCCTACTTAAGCCGTCTAATGTGCAATAACCGAGCTTTAGAGTTAAAAATTGTGGTCCAGTGCTTGGGTTCTGTCTGTAGATTTAAGTGCTGACATTGTATCTCTCAGTAATTTTAGATGTCTTTAAAAAAAAATTGAACAAGTGTTAGACCTGTGTGTGCGTTGATGGGCACTCAACCGTCCTGTAGGCGATCCCACTCTCTCCCCTTCTTCTGTGCCACATCCCCTCATGCCCCGCCCATACCCACCTGCCTCCACCTGGGGCCCCTCACCTTACCGTGGTCTTTATCTGCCTATTAGTCAGCCTAGGGAAACAAGTTCACTCTACACATGCATAAAGGAAAGCAAATGTTATTTTTAAGAAAATGGAAAATAAAAACTTTATAAACACCGCTCGCAGAGAGAGCTCTGGTTATTCTGCCTCTTCGTGTTTTCATAAAGCTGATCTTTGCAAATGAGACCCTGTGGTCCAGACTACCTCAGTCGGCTCTTTGTTCTTACTGTTACAAGTGAGACTTTGGAGAGGCCAGGGCCCAGTTCATCTGCAGAGGACCAGGTTCTGTTTTGAAATGCTTAGCATTATTGCAAAGAATGCTGCCCATCCAAATTAGCCTCTCTCTTCTTAGTAAGCACACCCCTGTGTCTTAGCTAAAAAGCAGAGATAAAATTGTATGTGTGTGTGTGTGTGTGTGAACACATTATGGACCTCTTCTGTAATTTTTCCTTTAATTAAAAAATTACATTGATTTGAGGCATGTGTGTACGCATGCGCACACGGGCGCAGTGCACGTGACCCATGCATGTGTGAATTTCCAGAGGATAGCTGGTTCTGTCCTACCAGCAAGTGTGAGTCCTGAGGATCATTCTGGTTTTCAGGTTTGGTGGTAAGAGCTTTTTGCACCCACTGAATCGGGTCTGCCGGCCCTAATCCATGTTTTAAAAAAAAAAATCTCTATTAAGGGTGTGGGAGATGACTCAGTGGGTAAAATCAGACAATCCAAATTTGATCCCTGAGACCCATTATGGTGGAAGGAGACACTTGACAGTTGACTCTTGCAAGCTGTTCTCTGACCTACATACACACACACACACACACACACACAGAGATACACACACATGTATGTGTTGTGGCACACACGACACCCTCACCCCCATGCACACAAAGGAAATAAAAATATAAAAAGGAAAATGACTTAATAGGTCCATAATATTGTCCATTATGTATCTACTCTGATGATTTAATACTGTCCCTATTTTTGGACACTGATATTGTTTCTGCTCTGCTAATAAAACAGTTTTGTGATGGGACCCATCTTGGGTTATTTTGGGGCCCATCTTGGGTTATTTCCCTAGTCCAGATCCCCACAAATGGAATGGCCATGTGGCAGGTGGTAGCTTTATTTTGTTTTCTTTGTTTTAATACAGTCTGACCTAGAACTCTGTATGTCAAGCTGGCCTTTAACTCATGGCAAACCTCCTGCCTCAGCCCACGAGTGCTGAGAACATAGGGATCAACACACTCAGTTTGTTTTCTAAAACACATACTATGAAAGTTGCTGTATAACCCTTACACTGCTTCCAAACACCAACGCAATCCAGTTCTAGAACTTTCCTCATAGCTATAAGCTGGGGATGGAACCCAGGATGGTGCATGAACATGGGGTCCCAGTGAACTTTAGGCACCCAGTAACTTCATCACACCAAACAGTGTTTTTTAGGAAGCCTGAGCTGTTAGGTGCAGCCCGGTCGGCAGGCTATGCTGTATGGGGCCCCCTTGTGCCTACCGGCACTGATTTCACAGGTCTCGTCCAGTTGGTAAAACAGGTCTGTGTTATTTTCATTTCTCACCAGATCTGGGAACTGTTCAGCTGTGTCCGTTCTGCTCACAGGCCTCACTGCTGTGGTTCCACTGAGGGTGCCCTGAGGGCCCAGATGCTGAAGGCTTGGTCCTCAGCCTGTAGTGGTCTGGGAGGTGCCAGAGCCTTTAGGAGATGGAGCCTAGGGGGAATCAGCAGGTCATCTGGGGGGACTTGGAGGGGCTTCTGGGACCTTGACCTTTTCCTCTCTCTCTTTGCTTCTGGGTCAAGCAAGCAGCCTGCTCCATCATGGGCTCCTATAATGGTTATTTCTCTCTCTCTCTCTTTTTAAAAATATTTATTTATTTATTATGTATACAATATTTTCTCTGTGTGTATGCCTGA
>LOEQ01000969.1:65758-79193 GCA_001685075.1 Bramus lutescens | reverse complement strand
TTGGCTCTGGGGTTACAGTAGGACAGGCTTGCTCGGCCTAGGGCTAGCACTTCAGGGTGCTTGGTGAACATCTTCACTGACCACCCCATGAGGCCTTGGAGGCTGTAATAGTCTATGTATCTTTCCAGACCTTTCTCTATGTGTAAGTATGTGTTGAGAGTGGATGGTCTGTTTTTATGTAAGTGATTTTTGACATACACATTGTTTTGCAATGTTGGCTTGCCGTTTATTTTATGAATACCATCTAACATCAGTGTGCTTACCTCTAAAGAGTTACCACGTTTATTGCTCATAGTCTGTTCGCCACAGGGTCTCGAGGTGAGACTCTTATATATAGTTTTATTATATTCTCTGGTCCTTGGTAACGACATGCTCAAATCACTGTAGGTATAACTGGTACAATCCTAACTCCAGAATATTATTTTGGGAGGCTGGGATGATGCTCAAGTGACAGAGGAATTGTATGACATAGAAGCAGCCCTGGGTTTAATCCCCAGCACTGCGCACATTGGACATGGTGGTATGTGCCTGAAATCTCCGGAGGTGGAGGCAGGAGGATGAGAAATTCAAGGTCATCTTTGGCTACATAGCGGACTGGAGGCCATATGAGACCTTGTATCAAAAAAATAATAAATAAATAAAAACAAAGTAAAAAAACCCTCACCCCTCCCTCCCAGAGTACAATTCTTCATTAGTGACAAATGGGTATCCAGGCTCCAGAGCAATTATTCCTTCATATAATTGATCCTGCCTTCCTTTAGAAAGAGCTCACTTGATGCCCAGGCTAGCCCCTAACTCCTGGGCTAAACGATCTTCCTGCTTTAACCTCCCCAGTACCTAGGACTCTGGAAGTGTGCCATCAAGCCTGGCTCCTCCTATCTTATTCTTTAACTTAAAAAAAATATCTTTTGGGCCTGGAGAGAGGGCTCAATCGTTAAGAGCACTACTTTTCTTGCAGAGACCCGAGTTCAATTCCCAGCACCTACATCAGGCAGCTCACAACTGCCTGTTGTTGGAAGCTGTGAACCCCTCAGATCCTGAATTTCTGGTAAACAACTTGTAATGCTTGCAGCTGCTCTGAGCACGAGTCCCTCAGGGGTTCCTGATGGCAGGGGAGTGGTTTCTGGTGTGTTTGGCTGGGGCGTGGCTATCAGTTAAGGATCCCTATATAAGCTGCCCCTGGACACACTAAAAGGGGCATTCTGGCATCAAGGATGACCTGTGTCTTTGTGTATTTAAATCTCCAAGCCCTTGCCCGGCTCACGAATGGTCCTGTAGTGCGCACCGCAATACAGGAGTAGTACTGTACTGTCCCGTAGTACAGGCGGGCGGTACAGCCTGTTGCACCAGCTCCAGGAGATCTGATGCCTCTCTGACCTTCCAACCACCACACAAATGAGTAATAATTAAAATAAAAACAGAAAAAAATCTTTTAAAGATTTTATTTAATTTGTATGTATAAGTATACGTGTGTCTACATGAGTTTGTATTGTTCCACATGCCTGCGATAGTTCATAGAGGCCAGAAAAGGATGTTGGATATCAAGGAATTAGAGTTCCAGGTGTCTATGAGCCACTATTTGTGTTCTGGGAACTGACCCAGACCCTCTGCAAGAATAGTAAGTACTATTAAGTGCTGAATCCTTCTCTCCAGGCCTTTATATTTTAATTTCCAATTATGTGTGGAGAGGGACATGTGTTGGTGTGGGTATGTTCCTGTGAGCATAGACACCTGCAGAGGTACCTGGAGCAGGAGTTCCAGGCAGCAGTGAGGTACATGTTATGGGTACTGGGAACCAAACTCAGGTCCTCTGAAAGAGCAGCAAGTGCTGTTAACCTGAACAGCCCTCCAAACCCATTGCTATTTTGAACAGAATCTCACTATGTAATCACAGCTGTCCTGGAACTTGCTCTGTAGACCAGGCTGGCCTTAAACTCAGAGATCCACCTGCCTGTTGTGAAACAATCTTTTTGTACACTGTGAAGATGAGTTAATAAATAACTAAATGGCCAATAGCTAGGCAGGAAGATGTTAGCCTGGACTTGCAGATAGGGAGAGAGCTCTCTGGGATGGAGAAGGGGTAGAATCTCAAGGAGACATGCAGAGAAGCAAGATGAACATGCTGTGTTGAGAAAACATACTTAGTCATGCATTAGAACATAGATAAAAATATGGGTTAATTTAAGTTGTAAGAGTAATAAGCCTAAGCTATTGGCCAAGCTTTTATAATTAATAATAAGTCTCTGTGTGGTTATTTGGGAGCTGGTTGGTGGGACAGAGCTAACTGGTGGGACATGAAAATCTGCCCACAGCTCTGCCTCCTGAGTGCTTGGATTAAGGCATACACTACCATGACTGGCTCCCACTCTTTTCTTGATGGACACATTGTTCACTTCTGATCCTTGTTTGGGGTTTTTATTTTCTTTTTGTGTTCCTGGAGTCACACCTGAGGCTCTCACACTCTAGCTGGGCACTCTACCATGGAGCTCCACGTTGGGTTAATTCCATTTCCCGTCAGAATGAACATCCAGATGGGCAGATGGTGCATGGGGTTGGGGGGGGGGAGACTTCTGCAGGACAGAAGTAAACCTGCTCCATTTTCAGATATACGAATGGAGACAGGTGATGCTGCAGTTCCCTGGAGCCACACTAGACACCGCAGCCCCCGCTCTCAGGCCCCCTCCTTCCTCTCTACTGTAAATCTCTACCCAGCAGGAGGTGAAAAGGGGCTGCTGTCTATCACATGTTATGGTAGTTAAGACATTGTGGATCACTCTAGTTGGCTTTGCCAATGGGTAGAGATCAAAGAGAAGTCCAGCTGTGTTCATTTAGGCCTGTCCCTTCTCCTATCAGGCCTGTTGTCTGCAATACCAGCACATGCTCCCTAGAGCCCCTGGCAGGCTGTGTGTGGGCCTACTGAGGATGCCCATGGAAGGTATAGCTGAGATATTAAGATGGTACAGAAACGGTACAGTGGTGTAGAGACTTCAGTGTGACATCAGACATAAGAGCAGAGCAAACTCACCTGACTGCTCCCTAACCACAATAGGCCAGTGCTAGATTCCACTCTCCTGTCCTTCCAATAGCCACACAAATGTCACACCATACGGACAAGACACAGCCTCAGAAAGCTCAGAGACTTGAGCTGGGCCCTGTGGCTATAAACAACACCCCATTGTTGGGACCATTTGGAGTCCTGGCCTCCAGCTGCAGAAGGGACGATCACTAGAAATGAAAGGAAGACTAAACTCAAACTGAAAGCTGTGTCAAAGTTGTTTACCAGCACTGCTTCAGGAGCACGTGTTGCCTTGGCCTTGGATCAGAGGATCAGGTTTTCACCTGTTGGCCCACTTGACTATTGGGTATATAAGCCTCCGTGGTGCTATTGAATAAAGGGCTTCTTACCAGTGACTAGAGGTCTGTGTGTCTCTGTGTGTTTCAACCTCCAGCCCCTTGCCCAAAGCTCACGAACTATATGGTATGCATAGAGCGCAGACAGGCGTTGTGCGCTATATACCATGGAACTCAAACCTACCTGTCTTCTGTCACTAAACAATTCTGAACATCTTAAGAATCACAGACTCTATTGAGGTTCCAATAAAAGGCTGGTGTCCCAGTGAGAAAACATGCACAGTGTCACTCCCAGCACTCATTTGTAGCCTGTTTCCTGCATGTGGCTTGTATCGATGCTCTGGGCTCTGTGGTAGTTGTTCAGCATCAACAGCACACTCTCGCTGACATGCCTCCTCCACCATGATGTCCCGCCAACTGCGTGGATTTTAAAATTCCAGTTGAGGTCAAGTTGACACTAAGAGTAGCCATTATACATGCCTGCAAGTCAACCTGGTCTAAAGAATCCCTCACTGAGCCTCCCTTCCCAGGTGGTCCTAGATTGTGTCGTCAATAAAACTAACACTCACAGGTGCAGAGATGGCTCAGTGGGTAAGAGTACCACCCATTGGAGAGTACCTTCCAACCGTGAGCCAAGCAAACCACTCCTTCTCTGGTATTTTCTCACAGCAGTAAGAAAAGTAGCTAATAGAGAAAACGCGGGAGTGGGGTTGTTGCTGTGCTTAAACTGGCCATGCGGTTCTTAGGCCTTTGGAGCTGGTTTGTGGATAGAATATGGAAAGGTTTGGAGTGCAGGCTAGAGGAATCCTAGCATACGGTGAGCAGAGTTTAATGGGCCATCCTAGTGGGAGAATGCCAAAGAAATGCAGACAGTAATATATTGACTCATGGGGTTTCAGAGGTGAGCAAGGGTGCTCTTTTGAGAACGGGGCTAGAGGTTACTGATTCTGCCCATGTTCTGAGAAAATAAAGTGGGGTGGAATTAGAAAAAAAATTATTTTATTGGCTAGGGAATCTTCAATACAGAATTTGTATTTAGACTGACAAGTAGCTCACAGATGGCATCCATGATAAAACAATTTACAGGTGAAGATGATCAGGTCTGTCTCAGGGTGGGCAAGGGTCACATACCCCAGCCTAAGCAGGGTATATATACCCTTCCTGCAAAAGGTTATGCTAGGGATGGGCATACAGCTGAGCCGTAGCTTGCTTGTCTAGCGTGTGTGGGATTCTGGGCTCAATTCCTAGCACCATAAACAGTAAGTCTCTTTAAAAAGGGAGCATATACTAGGAGTGGAGACAGTTTGCTCACTCAGCAAGGGCCTCCCCCAGCACCCAGGTGTGGTGGCTAGAGAAGCAAGGGCTGTTGCTACAGTCACCAGTGTCAAGCCATGGTATCTCTAACCAGGACACCACCCTGGGCAGCAGGGGAGAGTAGGGCCAAGTTTCCTCTTGGCCCTACGTAAGGCTGAGCAGCTTGAACCAGACCCCCAAGAGTTCATAAGGGGTGGAGAAAGCGCCAGAGTGTGGAAACGGAATAGCTCAGAGAATAAGATTGTAGAGAGCCGAGTTAGTGCCTCCCATCCATGCTCCTGTCTCAGACACTGATCTATTTTCAGGACATTGCGTTGTTGTCTTGCCCATTCCCGGGAAGAAGGTTTTGTTGTATAGACAACACCATGCTAGCCCCTGAGTGTTCGCAAGATTTGAGAACGCACTTGAGAAACAGGAGAGTGGACCTGAAGGAGCAAGCATGGGAAATCGGTTTACAAAGGATACAAAGGCCAGGTATAGCAGTGGCGTTCAAAGGAGCTTTATAGTTGGGTGAGGCATAGGTGCCACCCACCAGGATGATTGAAGAAAACCTGCAACAGCCTGTGCCTATAAATGTTAGAGTCAACGAAAGGTAAAAACAGGCGTTTCCAGAAGGTGGTGAGTTAGGACTCCTAGCGCTGGAACAGTTACCTCCCTTGGTTGTTGGCTATGGACACCCTGGAGGCACCTAAGATAATAAAAGGCTGTTTTTATTGCTCTTGCTTACATTCCATAACTGAATGCTGAGCCCCTATTGCTGAAGACAGCACATGCTTTGTCTAAGGCTAGGACTGAGCAGCCAGTGTCCCCTCCCTGCAGCCTAGTGCCTGCAGTGCTGGAAGGGTTTACTAAGATTGCCGGGGAAGAGTTACAGCCAGAAGTCCTAGTCGGCTGCGGTTCCTGCATGCATCAGGATGGAAATGTCAACAAGATGGATCGCCTTGTATGATTATGGCACGAGCAGATAGGACAATTTTTTAAATTGGATTTAGGCCCACTGCCTGAGGGAGATTCACATCGGGCGCTGGGAACTTAGAGGAAAGCCTGTACCCCGGGAAGTGATAGGCTCCAGCAGGGAAGCAATGCTACTGCTTTGTTGAATGCTCTACTGACTGAGGTGCTTCCCCAAGCTTGTGTTTGCAGCCTGTGTCCCATTGGCTATTTTTTCCACTTCCCCGTTTTCTTCTCTTCCGTTTGTGTTTTGTAGTAGGAGGGTTGCCACTGAGACTTGCCAACAACCGCACTCTGGATTTGGAGGGATAATGAGAGGGTGCAGGGCTTGGTACCTCACTGGAATTAGAGGAGAATAGACATCTATGTCATTTCCTCTAGGCTCAGGGACCCTTTTGGAAGAGGTGGGAGGATGAGAAGAGTGAAAGAGCTGGAGGAAGCTGCCACCCTGCCCATTAGCTCAACTGTGCCCACTTACAAACATCGCAGCTGGGCTTGGGGACTGCCACCATCCTTCCCAAAGGGAGAGTCTTTGGACCCTCACCTTGAGTATTTAGCCACAGCTCCCACCTGGCTGTGTACAGGTCTGCCCCAATTGCATGTGACCCCAAGTTCTGGGGAGGGGCTAGGGTACACGGGCCGGAGAAAACTAGAAGAGGGGGCTCATCCAGATTGGGTGCAGACCATCCAGTGTGGCCGCCTTAAGGTCACCCATGCGTGTGTCCACCCACTCCTCACCCACTGCTCTACAAGTAAGCGGAATAAGAATGCCAGCACCCCAGAGTGAACTTTGGCACAATGATATCTTGGTTTTGTTAGGTCTTAAGGAAACCCCGGACAAATCAAGCACCTAATACCACATCAGAGCAGATGCTGGCCACCAGGTTATCAGCAGCGACCTGTTACAGGCTCGTTCTGGCTGGCACACACCAGCCCCTACCCTAAACTCTCCATCCCAGGGAATGAGCTGGACCCCTTTCCCAGTTTCTCTTTCCTGTATAATCCAGCCATTTGGGCTATGCCTGTCTCTGGAGTTGCAGGTGCTCTCTTTGCTCCCTCTCTCTTCTCTCCCTGCCTCCCATGGCCACGTTTATTCTGGACCCTCCCATAGCCTCCCACTAGTAGCTACAACGAACCTTCTCAACCACACCTGGGAGCGTCACACCCTCACTTTCATTCGTTCATTCAGGTTTGTCCAGGGCCTCAGGCGGAGATGGTAGAGGAGGGAAGTGATGTTAGCAACGCCCAGCTTCCCTTGGTCTGCACTGGTGGTTTCTAGGCCAGCTGTGAGCAGAAGGTTGGTTTGTGTTTTGTTTTTCTCTTCCTCTTGGTTAATTATATCAGCCTCGGGTTTTCTTGCCCCTGAGATATTTCCTTCTTGTTTAGACTTTCTGTGGGTTTGGGGACCAAGGGATGGGTGTGATTGAAGTCATATGCAGAGGGGCCCGACCGTGGTTCAAGTGGTGAGCTTACACCTGTGCGCACTTCCCGCCCTTCTTCTGAGCTTCACTGATAAGAATGTCTGGATCCCTAAATTCACACGTTGAGATGTAACCTCAAAAACAAGGGTGTGAAGAGGCCAGACTTCGCAGAGGGCAGCAGAATGGTGTCCGCATGATTAGGGTTTATGCCTAAGAGCCCCAGAGTGCTTGTCAAGCCCTCCCTCCTTGTGAGGACAGTACCTCTGAGCCAAGCCTACCAAGCTTCAGCCTCTCCCAACCCTGACTTTCTAGTCTGCCTACAGGGATGTTCCCCATGGCTTTCACTGTGACCACTGCCTTGCCAGCCCCTCCAACTCTTCTATTGTCCATTGTTACTGTTTCTGAAACAGCAGGGCTCACAAAGCAAGAATGCAAAACTCATATGACCAGAAATGCTACACCTTTCCACTGTGCGGACTGGACGCATGGTGAAACTGGGCCTTGGAGAGGGCTGCAAGAGCCCCCCTCAGAAGTGACATGCTGGGCTCCAACCTCTGTTTGTTGTCCTCTCCTCCCCACCCCCTGGGGGTTAAGGGAACCCTGACACAAGCCAACATTTCTCCCGAGAGCATTCCCTGTGTAGAAACAGTGGGTGAAGATGTTTAAGGAATTGAGCCAATGGACTCCGGTAGCAGGGAAAAGCTGGGAGTAGATGGGAATAGCATCCATAGGCACACAGGTGTCTCTCTCTGTCTGGGCTTGCTGTCTAAGTGGGGACAGGCGGGAGATGATGGCTAGGTGCTTCCCCTTCCAGATCTGGCATGGTCTCTGCTCCCCATTGCTACCCAGTTAGCGATGCTGGAAGACAGAAACCAGACCTGTGTTGGAACTGTGAACAAATAGTTTATGTCCAATGACTGTCCCAGAGCAAACAGGGAGTCCCATTTGGGAAGGGGAAGTAAATGAAGAGGGGAATCTTGGTTTCTCAAAGGTTTCAATATTTGCTTGGAAGCCTTGAAATGGATTCTGGTTTATTGAGTATTGGGAGTGGTTTTCTGGGATTTAGGTTTTGCCAGGAAGGAGCTGGCAAGGACTCCCAGGGCTTTCTCATCATTATGGGTAGGTAACACCAGACCAGTGGTTCTCAACCTGTGGGTCATGACCCCCTTGTGGGTGGAATGTCCCTTTCACAGGGGTCACCTAAGATCATTGGAAAACACAGATTCCTTACAAAAACATTAGAATTCCTAACAGTATCAAAATTACAGTCATGAAGTAGCAACAAAATAATTTTATGGTTGGAGGCCACCACAACATGAGGAACTGTATTAAAGGGTCCCAGCCTTAGGAAGGTTGAAGACCACTGCTCTAGACATTCCATCCCAGAGAGGTGACATCACCTTGGGCAGAAAGTTACATTTACAGATTTGAGTTCACATTATCATCTACCGAGGAGCTTAACCAAGTGTTAGGGATTAAATTAACTATTGGTGTAGTGTTGCCCCAAAATTCATATTGAAATTCTGGGTCCCAGGAGCTTAGGAGGCAGCTCAGCAGATAGAGTCTAGCAAGCATGGAGCTCCAGGTTCAATCCATGGCACCACATAGAACAGGCATGGTATGAACCCAACTCTGGGGAAGTAGAATCAGGAGAATCAGAAAGTCAAGTTCAAGATCAACCATTGCTACAAAGCAAGTCTGGGCTAGGCTAAATGAGACCCTGTCTTAAAACAAAACAAAAAAACCCCAAGTAACTCAGTGTGTCTGTGCTACCATCCTCCCACACTGATGCGTGGTCACGGTATCCTGTGCTTGCCAGCTGTCTCTCCTGGAGAGTCCCCTGGGTAGGATGTGGCCAGCTTGCCCTTCCCCATGTGACTGGAGTGCTCCTACCCCACGGTGAAGTCATTGTTCTCACCATCTGTTCTGTGTTCCTTCTTTCCATGGTGGCCTGCATCTATATCCCTTTTGCCAGGCCCCAGATGGAACAGGGCCACTCTCTTTGAGCACCAGGGGGATTTACGCTTATGTAGAGCTGGGGGTCAGTCCCTCCCAGAGCTGGCCTGCTAGGCAGAGGACTCTCAGACCCTGGGCTTTCTCATGGACCAATGAAAGCGACTTGCTTTGTACCCAGTCCTAAGGAAGGCAAGAGTTGGGGGACTTGTGTGTCATCTGCTATGGAAAGAACCAAGGGTCAGGGGAGGCACTGGAGAGAAACTTAGAGCATTTGCATTAGCTCTTGCTTCCAGGTTCCTGCCCTGCTCGAGTTCCTGCCCTCACTGCTTTTTTTTAAATTTATTTATTTAGTATGTAGACTGTGCTTTGCCTTTATGTATTATAGATGGTTGTGAGCCACCATGTAGTTGCTGGGACTTGAACTCAGGACTTCTGGAAGAGCAACCAATGCTCTTAACCTCTGAGCCATCTCTCCAGCCCCCACCCTCACTGATTTGATGATTAATTATTACAGGGAGCTGTGAGTGAAATAAACCCTTTCCTCCCCAAGCTGCTTTTGGCTGTGGTTTACCACAGCCATAGTATCCCTAACTGAAACAATAATGGGATCTGTGAAAATTCTGGATACTCTTTTTATTTATTCCCCTTTGGTTTTTTAAAGTCAGCTCTCCTTATGTAGTCCAGGCTAGCCTGGACCTTGTTCATCTCCTGCCTTTGCCTCCTAAGTATTGGAGTCACGGGCATGTGCCCACTACATTTTCCTCTCTGAACACGTCTAAGCAACCCAAACCACACACTCTATTCTAGACCCCCAGGGTCCCTCTCTGAGGACAAGGGGAAGAGACAGGTTCCAAATCTGTAGAACCAGCTATATTAGTGAATCCTCACAGTGCTAATATGGACCTGCTGGGTCAGAACCAGCTGTATTAGTCCTCACAGCTGGGATGGGTCCAGCATTTGGGGTTTAACAAGCCTCTGGGGACAGGACAGTGGGAGAGCCAGAAGGAGATTTTAAAATGAATCTGAGGAGCGGGGGTGGGGGAAGAGCTGGAGAGATGGTTCAGTGTTTAAAAGCGCTAGCTGCTCTTCCAAAGGACTCAGGTGTCAAACCCGGGTCCCAGCATCCACATGGCAGCTCACAATTGTCTGTAAGTCCAGTCTTAGGAAATCTGACACCCTCTACTGGCCTCCGAGGATGTCAAGCACACCTGTGGTGCACAGACATATGGGCAGGCAAAATGCCCATATACATCAAAATAAAATAAATAAATAAAAACCTAATGTATCCAGGGCTAGCAAGCTGGCTCAGGAGTTAAAGGCATTCACTGCCAAGCTTGGCAAACTGTGTTTGATCTCAGGAGTTCATCCCACATGGTGGAAGGAAAAAACTGATTTCTGTAAGTTATCCTCAGACGTACACACAAATGCCATGGTGCACACAACTACACACACACACACACACACACACACAAATAGTGAGTAAACAAATACTGGAGCAGTTCAGAAAGGTGGTTTTTTTTTGTATTTTTAGACAGGGTCTCTCTATACATAGGCTAGTCCAGGCTATCCCAGACCTTGCAATGATCCTCCTGCCTTGCCTCTGCTTCCCAAGTGCTAGACTTGCAGATGGAGCCACCTTGATCTTGTCTGGTTTTAGACGTAGTCAAAGGAGAAGCATTGACTTTGGCATCTTCTTCAGCAGCCCCTAGCTCATCTCCTCCTGGGGGGAGCAGCCTCACTCCCTGAGGGGAACAGTATGATCTTTGGACAGCTTTGCAAACATAAGGGAGAGCGAGGCAATAGCTGCCATTCTGTAAACATCCTCACACTGTTCTCTTTCCAGGCTCAGCTCTGGAGGCCAGTCCCTATCCTCCCCCCTCTCTGCAAGCTACCCTGCCAACAACTGTAAAACCTTGGCAAAGCCCAGCTTTTGCCCTCAGTTGCATCTCAGCTCCATTCACACCATGTTCACGCCCTGCCAACCCTCTTCTTGGATTTTGGCACCTTCCTGGTGCTGATTCAGGAGGAATTAATCTCTCATCCGGAGCAATAGACCAGTGGTGGACGTGGATGGCGTGGGAACTTCTAGGAATCATGGCGTCATTTTGGTTGACTTGTTTTCGGTGTTCTCAGTCCAGCGCTTTCCCTCCGCCCTTCCCGGGGCTCCTGCCATCTGTTATACTCACCCAGATGTTCCCAAGCAGATGGCTGCAGTGTCGAACCAGTGGGATGGCGAAGTCGGCTGCTACTCTCTGATTCTATTGCTTTTCCAGCATGTGTGTACCTGTAACCAGAGGTGATTCCTGGCATCCCTGGTGTCTAGCCCAGCCTACCCATCTCCACTTCTGTTTTCCTTTTTTCTTTTCATATTTCTTTGAGATGGGATGTAGCCCAGGATGTCTTTGAACTCCCTATGTAGCCAAGATCCTCATGCCTCTGCCTCCTAAATGCTGGGGTCAGAGGTGAATGCCACCATACCTGCTTTGTGCAGTGATGGGTACTGGACCTAGAATTTCAAGCATGCTAGGCAAACAGTCTATCAACCGAGCTATGTCCCTAGCCCTCATCTCTATTTCTGAACACATGTCACATGTCACCACATGGGTACTAGTCCTTCCCTTGGTTATGAATCACCTCCTCTTTCACATCCAACTCTTTGCCTCCCAGTGTTCCTGGTGACAGAACCGCAGGCTTCCCCTTGGTCCTTCTCAGTCTGTTGAGCTGAGGGAGAAGTCTTGGATTTATTAAAATTAGCCCCACATTGGAGCCAGATGTCTTCCATAAAAGGGGCTTGCTGCCATGAGTGACGAGCTCTGCTCAACTATCCCAAGTCCCTTTCTGTTCTGATCTCACTCCTGCTTCAGCCTTTGTCTCTCCTCCCAAATTAAATGCAAAGTTATACATTTGCATTGGCTTCTGAGTCCCATTCTGTCGTCAGCCAGTGTTTACTGGGCTGTTCTTCCAAGCCTTCTCTATGCAAAGGTAAGAAGAAGCTGGGATACCAAGGTGCTGGTGGATGTGGGCCAAACTTCCTAGGAGGCCAGAGGCGGGTGCCAGTCTTGTAGAGGAGAGCTGGTGGGGCCAACTTTTGTGTGATAGCTTGTATTCTGACAAATAAAGCTTGCCTGGAGATCAGAAGGCAGAGCTAGCCACTGGTTAACTATAGAAGCTGGGCAGTGGTGACACACACCTTTAATCCCATTACTTGGGAGGTGGAGACAGGATCTGGCCCCATTTTGGAGGCAGGAAGGAGACAGGAAGCAACTGGAGGCTGCTCCCATTCTCTGATCTTTCTCAGTCAACTTTCTTTGAAGCTGAGTGGGCAGAGGAGTAGGGTAAAGCCCACCCCAACTGCATTTATTATGTTAGTAACCATAACGGTAATTGGCCAGAACAGTGAGAGAAACGGTAAGGGATGTTATTGGGCAGCATGGGGCAAAGACCTCTATTAGGGCACCTTTGCCGCTTCCTCTCACCCCATCAGACTATTGGGCTCAGTCAATATTGCCTCTGTTTTGTATTTCTGCTGAAACCTTGGGAGGTCTTAGCTGTTCAAGGATGGCTTTGAACCTGGACAGCCAGGCCCTGGAGTTATACTCTTCAGAGGAGTTCCCTCTTAAAAAGTCAAATGACTTTTGAAATAGGTCTCGCTCTAGAGCCCATACTGCCTTGGAACACACTAAGGAGCCAAGGATAGCCTCAGACTTGCAATGATCCTCCTGCCTCAGCAAAAGCCATAATGTATGTAACTATGCTCTCTCGCAAACAGAGTCTCATATTTCATTCTCTTTTAAACAAGGTCTCAAGGGATGGAGCAATGGCTTAGTGGCTAAGCACTTGCTCCTCTTCCAGAGGACCTGAGTTCAGTTCCTGGTACCCAAGTTAGGTGGCTCGCAACTCCCTATAACTCCAACTCCAAGGGATCCAAGACCCTCTTCTGGCCTCAGTGGAACCTACATGCCTGTGGCATACATTTGTTCAGACACATACACGTATACATAAATATAAATAAATCTTTGAGCCAGGTGGTGGTGGTGCATGCCTTAATCCTAGCACTTGGGAGGCAGAGGTGGGCAGATCTCTGTGAGTTCAAGGCCAGCCTGGTCTACAGAGTGAGTTCCAGGACAGCCATGACTACACACATAGAAAATCTGTCTCAAACAAAAGAAAACAAAAAACAAGATCTTGAAAATTTTTCTGTATTTAAAAAATAGTTTTAGTATGCAGGGAACCCATAATGTGGGAAACCATAATTTACTTAACCATCCTATTATTCAAGACATAGTGGGGGCCCAATTTTCCACCATTATAAATCTTAAATGTTTAACAATACATCTCAGTGCAAGTTCCTGTAACCAGATCTGCTGGGGAGCTTGGAACATGCTTGTTTCCAAACTGTCCTTTAAACCCTCCTGTCGGGGTGTGTGTGTGTGTGTGTGTGT
>LOEQ01000969.1:37242-55041 GCA_001685075.1 Bramus lutescens | reverse complement strand
CGCTGGCTCCACGCCCAGCTGCAGGCTGAGGTTGTTCAGGCGGCTCTGCAGCTGGGAGAAGGCGGAATCCAACTCGCTCAGGGACAAGAGAGATGCGTTTTCCGATAAAAGCAGGGCTGTGTCGGTGCTGTTGGCATCCGCCACAAATTGAGGGATCTGCTTCAGCTTGTCCGAGACCCTGAGCGGGAGCAAAGGGACAAGGTCTGTGGCTGATTTGGGAGGCCAGCCCCTGTGCTAGTCTAAACAGTTTTAGCTGGGTCTCTCCAGAGCACGCCTAGAGGCTAAGGATTGAGTGTGGTTGCTTTGGCATAAACCCAGGGGTGACTCAATGGGGAAGCGAAGCAGTTCATGATGGCTACATATGCACCCACTTTCACTAAAGTACTCCGGCACTTGGCCCTCTGACGCTTCTCGCTTGTCTGGTGCAGGTCAGTAGCCGCTTCAGGGGAGTTACAAGACATAAAGCAGGCATGAGCTGATTCATCTCAGTCCTTAAACTACCGCCGAAGCTGTTATGCCTACCCACCAGAGTGGCCCTAGCAGAAACCTGCTTCCCATGGACTCACCTTCACTCATGACATCAAGACTGGAGGAGGGGGATAGGCTGCTAAAGGGAGCCTCAGTGCTAGAATAAAAAAGTAGGCCATAATAGCAAAGGCCAAACATCAGCTATGTGGCAGGCCAAGGGGAAAATATGATTACATTTTTGCATGACTCTCTCCACAAGGTGGCATCCCTAGTCACAGACTAAAGAGAACCACCTCGCCCAAGTGAAGTGTTTGGCCTAAGCCCTTGCAGCTGGGAAGGGACCATAGGTGGGTGGTGCCAGCCTAGGCTGCCCAACTCTCACTGCCGAACACATCATCTCAGCCTAAGACACAGGAGGGGCTGGTAGAAGGTCCCCTGAAAACCCCAGGGTCACCTCTGTCCTCAGGCCCCCACCTCGATAAAGGAGACATATGCTTGAGTTTCTTACCTGGATATGATTTTGTTTTCCTTTTCAATGAAGACAAAAACTATGAGCACAAATGCCAGGAACAAGGCATATTTGCCCCGGATCTTCAGACTGTGTACAAAGTCCTGGGGCAAAGTGAGTCCTTTCTCCATGGGGACAGGCGGTGCCATGGGGCTCCTCAGGCTGGTGGCTGGCACTCAGTTCAGGGGCATGGCTTGGCACCCAACTTGTCCTCTTCAGGTGGGGACACCCTCATCCTGCAGAGAGACAGGTACTCAGGGCTATATTCCCTTTTCTGTAACAAGGCCCTCTATAAGAGGCCGGTCTGCACCTCTTTACCCACCTGCCCCAACCTCCTAAGAGCTGGGATTACAGGTGTTTGGCACCACACCTGGTGGGGGTTTCTTTAACAGGTCACACTTAAAGGTCAGAGGCCAGAACTCTGGAGGGAAGACAAGGAGATCAAGGGTTCAAGGCCTGCTTCAGCTGCACAGTGCATTTGAAACTAGCCTTTTGTTTCTGCCCCCAAACAAACACACACCAAAAATGGGGACTGGAGAGATGGTTCAATGATTAAGAACACTCCATGCTCTTGCAGAGGACACAGGTTCAGTCCCAGCACCCATATGGCGGTTCACAGTCCCAAGGGATCTGATGTCCTCTTTGCCTCCATGGCTACTGTATGCATATGGTGAACAGACATAAAGCAGGCAGAACACTCACACATAAAACAAATCTTTTTTTTTAAAGCCCACTGTAAACAAAAAGCACATCTTCCAGCAGCTGATACTCTATCCAATAAATGCTGCTTATTTTCCCTTAAAAACAAGACAGCAGCAAGACACCCAAAACATTAACATGGAGCCAGGATGTGATAGTACAGACTTGAAAACCTAGGAAATTGAGGACGGAATTTTTTTTTAATTCAATGCTAGTTTGAGCTGGGCCAGCCACCTACATAATGATATTATGAGTGAATGAACAAATGAATGGCAAACCCTTTTATCTACCCCATTTCCCTGAGTTTCTCTGTTGACCACAGAGGCTAAAGGCTTGCACAGTCAAGCATCACCCAGGATATTTAGATAAAGGAGAATTTAAGCCACTGGTCCCCAGAGTTATAATGGAGCCATGAAGCTTCAGAATCCTGATCAGTTAATGACATCACAGCTACCAGTGCCACGTGTTGTGATACTAGTGTAAAGTAACCTGATGCGCTACCTGCCACATGAAAGCACAACACACAGATGTGGCTCAGTTGGTCCAGTGCTCTGGGTTTTTGAGTTCCAGCAATGCATAAAACCAGAAGTGGTGACGCATACCTGTAATCCCAGCATCCAGGAGCTGGAGGCAGGAGGATCAAAAGTTCCAGGTCACCTTTAGCTACAAAAAAAAAACAAACCACAGTATGCTGTGCTGGGCCAGCTTGTAGGTCTTGTGTTTTCAAGAGTCTCTGGGTTGCACAAAGAGGCCCAAAGGAGCTGAGGCTTGTGGCTCAGTGGCAGAGCAAGTACGGTAAGTGCTCATATAAAGGAGATGAACAGAGGACATGACCCAGCTATCTTCTCACTCCGGATTCTAGTACCTTCAGCAGGATTTGAGGGTTGACTGGACCTGATGGCCATAAATCTGCAATCCTAGCTACTCAACTGGTGGAGGCAAGAGGATTACAAGTTCAAGGCTAGTCCTGGCAACTTAGTAAGACTGCATCTCAAAAACAAAAAGGAAAAAGAGGACAAGGAATGAAGCCCAGGGACAAAGCGCTTAGCATGCTGGAGTCTCAGGTTCAATCCCAGGTACAAGCAGAAACAGTCAGGTTTAGGGGTTGGGCTGCTCTGAGGGCAAGCTTCTAGTCCCATCTCTCCCCCGTTTCCAGTGGTTGTTATTTTGGAGTCGCTGGCCCAACTTTTCCACCCTCACAGCAGTGCAGGGTTCCTGGGAGCTTCCCGGCCCTGCCAGGAAGAAGGAAGGCACAACTGAGCAGAAGTGAACAGAGTGGCAGTACTTCACCCACCCCTGTGTAGCACTGAAAGCCCAAGGGCCAGGTAGCTGGCCAGGAGAGGGAAGGATGTAGGTTTGGGGGGTTAGGTGAGAAGACCCCAAAGCCAGAAGTTCACAGGGTCCTGAAGGGAAGGGAGGGGGCCCAGATTGAGACTCACTCAGCAAAGGCTCAGGCAGAGCTTGCCCTGCAGGGTGGTAACATGGATAAAATTTTCTGCTCCCTCCCTTCTGGGGTGGATAAGCACATTCGGGTCCTGTGTCCCTTATGTGACCGTAAGCCTGTGTTGCCTCCTCCAGCATCTTCTACTCCATAGTGCTCATCTCTCAAATCTCCTTGCCAAAGTGCCATTACAAGTCATCCCTCCAGCGTGTAAGGGACAGTGGTAAACGATGCCAGGATCCCACGCCCAGCCCAGCTCAGCCTGGGCACAGCTGATGATGGGACAGTACCAGATGGACAGCTCTCTGCCCACTGGGTGCAAACAGAGACAGTAAGAAAAGACAGAGTGCCGAGTTCCTCCATAGCAACTTCCATTTGGTGAGGGCCATTGTATGCCGGACCCTAGCAATGCTGGGAGTCACCTGAAGGAGCAGCACCCAGGCTTCCCGTCAGGGAGTGGGCATCGGTTGGGACCCATCCTCATTCACCACTCATGCCAATCAGCCACATGGTTCTCAAGAGTATCATCCTCCTGCCTCATATCTCCCCCTGGCCTTTGCATCTCCTTCTGCGATAGCCTTTTTCCCTTAAATAACACCCTGGAAGGCTCCTCTGTCACCTCCAGTAAGAGGGTGAGCCTTGCTGCATTTCATTCTGGGGGCTTCACCACCTGCCCCTCCCTCCAGCCTATCTCTATTCCTCTCCTGCCCTCTGGCCATTCTCCGTTGAAGTGTCCTCTGGGATGGCCTGGGTACGCTCTTCCTTCACTCTTTAGTCTCTCCTTAAGCAATGGCAGCCCCCATTTCAGCATCTCATTCCTTCTGGACCATGAGCAAGGCTATGTCTTCCCGTTCCTTCCCTGTACACATTCCTCTCCCAAACTCTTCCCTCCTCTAACACAAGGGGGCGCCTACGGCACCTGAACTCATCTGGGTGGGCACAACTGAGAAGTGGGGAGCATCTAAAACACCCAGTCCAGTACTCTGGTGTCTCTAGCTGCTGAAAACCCTCCAGAGCAGAATACAATTCCTTCAAGGCCTTGAGGATGGGAGCCATATCTCACTCCCAGCCTCTGTGGGCACCATCCAGCCCCAACCCTTCCTTCCCGCTTCTCGCCATCTGGGAAAGTGGAAGAAGCCCCTCCCCCAAGGGAGTCAAGTTTAGGTTTCTCATTCACACAACTGACAAAATCAGTAAAAATTGGGACACGTTCAGGACTCGTTTTTTTCTAAGATATCTCAAATGAGGAGTTTTACACAACAAACGCGCCACACTTTTTTTTAGAAACACAGGGCTGAAGGCTTCTGCGACCTTATCCGCACTCCCGTCCAATGCACCGCAAGAATGCCTTACAATTCCATTTCATTTACAAAAGAAAATTCCTTAAAATAAAAACGAACGAACAAACAAACAAACAAAAACAAAACCTTCAGGCATGGTGGCACAGGCCTTTAAATCCAGAACTTGGGAGGCAGAGGCAAGTGGCTCTCTGAGTTCAAGGCCAGACTGATTTACAGAGCTAGTTCCAGGACAGCCAAGGCTACACAGAGAAACCCTGTCTCAAAAAGCCACAAGAAGGAAGGAGGAGGAAGAAGGTGGAGGGGAAAAAAAGAAAAAGAAAGGAAGGAAAAGAAGAAAAGAAAACCACATCTTTTGGACACTATAGCATAAAACCACGAAGTTACACTAGTTGTTGAAACAACACTGAACCTGACTGTCCATGCTTAGATTTCATGTGTGCACTCACGTGGTTTCTCACCTCTCCATAATAAACCTAGTTCTGTCCCTCATAGACTTGTCCTGAAATTATTTTTTTTCTGAGGGGTAGTCAGCAGCCCAGTTTCACCCCAGTAGAAGTCGCTAAGTGGGAGACATGAGTGAAGAGATGGATGGATGCCCTTCCAACAATACTTAGCCCGCAGCCTGGTGTAAGATGCTCCGGCATTCTGTGTCGATAGGCAGTTCTGGGGGAAAGGAGAATGCTCGCTAGTTCCACCCGTGAGTGAAGCATGCAGGAGAGAACAGACTGGACATCTGCGGCGGGCGTGTGCTAGGATGTGGCGTAGGCGGGCCAAGGGCAAAAACGTCACCCTTCATTCTTGAATTCTCATCTCCTGGGAGCCTTTATCTCAAGCCTCTAACAGCTGTGTGCTCGTGAGGGGGAGGGTGGGAAAGCCCCCACGACAACTGCTGGGTCAGAAAGGGAGGGAGGCAGCTGGGTGGCCGAGCATTGCCAAGCAGGGCACCAGCTTCCCCACTCTCCCCAGGGGTCTTTCTGCTCCAGCCTCTCCCATGACTTGGCAAACCGCCTCACTGGAGAACCGGTTCCCCACATGGATGGCTTCCAGCCAGGCTCTTCCACTAAGACCCCGATGGATTGCAGTCCAGCCAGCCCTGCCTCCATCCTTTGGAGGGGTCCCAGTCGTCAGGAGACTGAGAACGAAGCTATGATAAGGGCCTGTGCCTTGCCAGACTTTGCATCAGGTGCCAAGACTCCCCTCCCCTCTCTCTGGGACCCAGAGCATGGCAGAGATAGCCTCAGCTGTTCTGTGCCTGGATGCACAGCCTTTCCCAGAAGGAGAGAGCTCCACAGGCAGAGAAGGACTGACCACAAGACGCATTTCCCAGAAGTGAGAAACTCTTGAGCCCACTTATGGAGGACAGAAGGCTGACCCCTCTTAGTAGCCCAATTGGACAGTGAACAGTCCCTGAATCCTTAGAGAGTAGAAACAGGGGTGGGTCTTGGGACTCTTACAAGCCATTGGTCAATCAGGATGGAGAAAAGAAATTACCTGTTCCTGATGAGCTGGGTTTGTCCACGCACTGACCTGTCCGGGCTAGACCCTATTTCACATGGAAGCATCTAGAGATGGCCTGGGAAGATCATGCCTCTTCCTATCCCACCCCAGTGTCATGACTTTAGTTCTGACAGAACAGTGTATGCTCAGAGGACGCAGGTGGTGACATAAGTGAAGGAGGAAGAGAAGGAATGAAAGTGAGGATGGGAGGGCACATCTGGCTAATCTCAGGTTCCCAGCATCTGGCATCCCATCCAGAATGCCAGCATCCTGGAACCGCAACAACCTAGCATCCCAGGGCTCCAGCTGCCTTCTCTATAATGAACGCATTTTCCCAGGCACAGGGCATGCTTATAACCCCAGAACTTAGGAAGGGCAGGAGGTAAAATGACCAGGAAGTCAAGTGCACCCCCAATGCACACAAACAAATCAATGTAAAAAAAAAACCAAAAAGACAAACAGAATGAGTCCATCTGTTATTTCTTATATGTGTGTCCAACTGCAGCCAAGACAGAAGAGCAGAACTAGTCAAAGGCAAAGGTGCCCATGGCCTTATAAGGACTATGGGCCTGAGTCATGGTGATCTAGGGTGCTAAGGGCTAGCCTGACAGAGCGATGAGGTAACCCTGGCAAATTTCAGCCCAAGACCCCCCTCCACCCTTCATGCTCATGCATGGACATGGGAAGCACTCTTTCTATATCTCCACCCGACAGTCTCAGTGGCTTGAAGCACAAGGCCTGGAGAGCAGTCCCTTGCCCCACCCCACTAGGCCTAGCAATCTGCAGCTAGCTAGTGCGGCATGGTGACTGGTGCCCAGGCTGCCTTCAGTCACACAGCAGACAGTCTGGGGAGCAGTCTGCTCCATTAGAAATGAACCCTGGATACCGGCCAGGAAAAGCAATGAAATGTTCCACCAGAGGGAGTCAACTGCCACCCATGGGGCTCAAAACGCCGAGGCAGCTACAGAAGCACCGTTGACAATTCTCATGCCTTTCTATGGTGTTAGCATTTTGACAATAGCATGCTTGACACACCTGGAAAAACATTTGAACTTCAAAAAAGGCATGCAGGATCATCCTACGGGGAGTATGAGAAAGGCAGGGATTGGGCTGGGGCTGTAGCTCGGTTGGTAGAGGACTTGTCTAACATGCATGAGGCCCCGGGTTCCGGCCATAGCACCCCATAAAACTGGGCATTGCGGCACACGCATATGATCCTTGAGCCCTCAGAAGGTGGAGGCAGGAGGATCGAAAGTTCAAGATTATCTTCAGGCTACATAATGAATTTGGCCTTCGATATAGGAGACATCATAAGCAAAACAAAAATAAAAAAACACAACTAAATAAACAAGATGGATGCCTAGTGCAGGAATGCCATCTGTGGTTCTTTCTATCCAGGAGGCAAAGGCAGAAGGATCACTTGTCTGTGTGCAGAGCATGAGTCGGAGAGATAACAAGGGTTCTGGGGATGGATGCTGGAGGTGGTGGGGCTGCACTTAATGCCGGGAAACTGGGCATTTAAAGCGGTGGTTGCTTGTTTTAAAAAGATTTATCTATTTTATTTTGTGTATGTGTATGAGTGTTTTGTTCGCATGCATGTATGTGTATCGGGTGCATGCCTAGTACCTGCAGAGGTCAGGAGAGAGTGTCATATTCCCTGGAACTGGAGCTACAGAGGGTTGTGAGTTGCTGAGTGGGTAGTAAGAATTGAATCCAGGTACTCTACAGGAGCAGACAGTGCTTAACGACTGAGCCATCTCTTCTGCCCCTAGAAGTAGTGAGTTTTATGTTATGCTATGTATTATTATCATTATTATACTAAGTAAATATGTGGGTAAAGGGGTAAGAAGGACAAAGGAATCTGGGAGGGTGCCCGTTCTTTCCTTGGATGGTGATCATGGCTTCTAATGTCCCACTACAGTAAGCACAGCTCCTGGTTCTGGCAGGGCTCAATAACCATCTGTGGAATCAATGAATGAATTTGCATGGTGTGTGGAATGTCAGTTCCTGCTTTTGGTACTTGCCTTTTCTCCCTATGTGAACATAGTTTTGGGCACCAGTAAGATGCTTGATTTGGGACTGGGGATGTAGCCCAGTTGGCAGAGGGTCTAGTGTACATAAAGCCCCGGGTTCTACCCCTGGCCCCTCCTACATCCGGGTGTGGTGGGACACAGCTGCCATTTTCAGAACTTGGGAGGTGAGGCAGGAGGATTAGAAATGGAAAGTCACCCTTCTCTGCATAGCAAACTGAATGCCAGCCTGGGCTACTTGGGATGCTATTTAAAAAAGAAGGCTTGATGCTGGTATTGGCATAAAGCTCAATGAAAGATTCTCACATTAGGTCACTGAAACAAAGAGACCTGAGGGTCTCCCGGTGGTCACAGTTGCAGTCCGTTTGTTTTTGTTTGGTTGGTTGATTTTTTTTTAAGAGTCATAGTGAATGTCACCTGTCACCCCAGCACCCAAGAGACTGAGGCAGGAGGATTTCTATGAATTTAAGGCCGGCTGGAGCTACATAGTGAGATCCTATCTTAAAGCAAATATCATGAGCTGAGACAGAGAAGGGAGGGGAGAGAAGTGATGTTGTGGTTGCTTTGGGCTTCTTGCTTTCGCTTGCTATTTTCTGGGTGCAGAGCCAGTCCACTAAAGGTGAGCTGGAAGGCAGAGCCCATTCACTCTCCCAGCTAAAGATAATTCCCTCTGGTTAGCAAAGAAAAATTTCCCATCCTTTAGCATCCTTCTATAGGACACCATGCCACGACACCAAATTCCAACTATCCTCTTGCTCCTGCATGCAAGCCTTCCATGCAAGAACATACACCCTGCAGGCTCAGCGTCAAGCTCTTAAGACCATAGGCCTCAGGGTCACATGAACCTCAAGGTTAAGAATGGTCAAAGCCTAGAAGTTTGCAAAAGCTGGGACAGAACACCAGTGGACAAGAGGCTCACTTTATCCCTCTCCTTATCCCTATCCACCTCCGGCCCTCACTTGGTATGTGTTTCCCTGAAGGAGAGAGGGGGTGGAGAGAGACAACGCCTCAGAACGGCAGGGAAGACGGTCGCCAAGCCAGGCCGCATACAGCTGGCAAAGATCTCGACACGGCTAATTTTACGTCGTTACTCACATGCCTTTATATGCTTTTATGAATAACAGCCAACATTTTTTAAAAGTCTTGAGGCTTTCCCACAAATGGATTTTTGGGTTTGGAGAAATTTGGGGGTAAAGCCACTGGGGTGTGTCTTGATTATGAACACAATCTGCTTTGGATATTATAGCAGGGAACTTTGGTGTGCAGCTGCTAGAGAAAGCATGGGAGGGTAAATTGGAGGCACACATGTATTAGTCAGGGTTCTCTAGAGGAACAACACACACACGCATGCGCACACACACGCGCATCCATATATATGCCACAATATATGTCCCATATATGGGATTTATATGAAAGTGGCTTACAGGCTATGGTCCAGATAGTGTAGTAATGGCTGCCTACCAACTGAAAGTCCAAGAATCCTGTAGTTGTTCAGTCCGTGAGGCTGGGTGTCTCAGCTGGTCTTCAGTACACACTGAAATCCCAAAGAAGCAGGCTCTAAACCAGTGAAGGAATACACTTGTCAGTGAGAATAGGCGGGCAAAGAGCAAGAGCTTCCTTTTTCCGTGCCCTTTACATAGGCTGCCACCGGAAGGTGTGGCCCAGCTTAAAGATGGCTCTTCCTACCTCAAAATATCCAGGTTAAAAGTGGGTCTTCCCACTTCAAATGATTTAATTACAGTAAGTCCCTCACAGGTGTATGCTTGGGTTTTAGTTAATTCCAGATGCCGTCAAGTGAACAACCAGGAATAGCCATCACAACACTAGATGCCATTTCTTTACCTAGTCTGCAAAGAACAAGACATCCTGGGGTGTTCCGTGAGTGTGAAGTTCCAGAGACCCCACCCACACAGGTACAGCATTCATCCAGTCCCGTGTGCCACTCCCCACGGCCCTGCCTCGCTGGAAGTGAAGCGAAGACCACATGGCTGGCTCTAGTCTGTGGGATGTGGGCGAAAGTGATGTAGGCCACTTCAAGGCCTGGTCCTTAAAACAATTCCACACATTCCCCAGAGGCTGTGCTGAATGGCTGGCCATATGTGTGGATGGGCTTAGTTCAAGATGGAAGCAGCTGGATTCACACTCCTGTGAGAGAAGCCAAATGTCCTTTTTATTCAGATTTGGGGTCTGACTGTTTCAGCAACAGACCTTGTCCTTTCCTGGATAGTACAAAGGACTGTCCCACAATACTGATGTGGGTGTCTTTTTGGAAGAACTGTTTGGCCAAAACAACATAATTTACATTATTACTATTATTATTATTATTACTATTGAAAGTGAGGACAGAACCAAGGGCCTTTAGTACCACTAAACTACCCCCAGCCCATCATCATCATCATTATTGTTGTTATTATTATTGTGAGCCAGGGTCTCATAAAAGTATTGCAGTCTGGCTTAAAACTAGAAATATTGCCAAGGATGACCTTGAACTTTTGATCCTCTTGCCTCCACCTCTTAAGTGCTAGGATTCCAGCTGTGAGGCACCATACCCAATTTTACTAGTTTGTTGTGTTGGATATTTGTCTTCATTAGTTTCTATTGCTGTGAAAAGACACCATGACTATGGCAACTCTTATAAAGGAAAACATTCCATTGGGGTTGCTTTCAGTTCAGAGATTTAGTCCATTATCATCATGGCAGGAAGCATGGTGGTGTGCAGGCAGACATGGTGCTGGAGAGGTACCTGAGAGTTCTACATCTGTATCTGAAGGCAACAGGAAGTGATGGCAACACACTAGTCAGGCTTGAGCTTCTGAGATTTCAAAGTCCTAGTGACACACCTCCTCCAACAAAGCCACACCTCCTCCAAAAAGGCCACACCTCCTACTAGTGCCAGTGCCTAAGAGCCTATGGGGCCATTTTCAGTCAAACTATCACAATATCTCAAGTACTTTTTTGTTATTGTAAAGAGATACTGTGACCAAGGTATCTTATAAAAGAAAGTATTTAATTTAGGAGCTTGCTTATAATTTCAGAGGGTGAGACCATAAACATCAGGGCAGGAAGCAAGGCAGCAGGCAAGCAGGTATGGTGTGGAGCAATAGCTGAGAGCTCACATTTTATCCAGAAGTTGGAGGAGGAGAGGGAGAGTCTAATGAGGAATGGCATGCTTCTTCCAACAAGGCCACACCTCCTAATCCTTCCCAAACAATTCCACCAACTGCAGGCAAGGCATCCAAATATATGAAACTACGGGGTCCATTTTCATTCAAACCACTACACTGAGTATTGAATTCAGGGCTTCATGCAAGCTAGGTAAGCACTCCACCAGCTGAGCTATATCCCCAGCCCCTATTATTTCTTGAGACAGTGTCTCCCTTGAATTCCACAGTTCAGAATATACATATTCTTTGCTGTAGCTTAAATTTCAGTGCCCCTCCAAAATTCTTAAAGTTGAATTCCTGGTGCGCTAGTGTTAGAGATGACACCTTCAGAGTGGCTAGGTCAAGAAGGCAGCGTCCTTGTGCATAAAATTAGTGTCCCTGTAAAAGAGGTGTGAAGGAATTTAGTCACCCCTTCTGCCGTGTGAGGACATGGCATGAAGGTTTCGTCTTGGACGTAGAGAATGAGCCCTTTATTAGTTGCCAGATACGCTGGCACTTTTGATTTTAAATTTTCCAACCTCTACAACCAAGTTTGACAACTTGCTGTTACTTTTAAGTCCTCCAAGCAATGACACCATGTTAGCTGCCCCAATGGACTAACATACTCGCTGGCCCAGAAATTCCTAGTCTAGGAATGAAATTACAGCCACACTCATACGGGTGATGCTAGGATACACGTGACAGGGAACAGGTTATAACTGTGAAAGGGTCACTGATACCTTAATGCTTATCAATACCCTCTCTAATGCCTCGCTCGTTTATTGCTCCCGGGGCTTTTCACGGTGTCCTTCATTAGCAACCTTTCAACTAGAAATGTGTCTGTGCAGTGACTGTATCGGAGGTGCACATGCTCAGGAGCCTCATGGAGGGAGACGGGCAAGGGCTGGCCTTCTGTGAGGACACAGCTCTTCTTTTTCCTGTTCTTCACCTTCATAGAGACAGCCCTGTTACAGGATTTTGAGGTAACTGCTCTGATGGTCAACTTTGATTGGGATATGGAATCACTGCGCCTGTCAAGGATTTTCCAGATTAGGCTTCACTGAGATCGAAAGTCCTGCCCTAGATGCTGGCAGCACCATTCCGTGGGAATCCTGACTGAATTAAAGAGAGGAACAGTGACCCAGGCATGGTGGCACATGGTTTTAATCCTAGCACTCAGGAGGAGGCAGAGGCTGAAGGATCTCTATATAAATTTGAGGCCAGCCATCATGAGTTCCATGACAGCCAGCGCTATATAGTGAGACCTTGTCTAAAAAATCCAAAGAGGAAAGTGAGCAAAGATTCTTCACTTTCTGCTTCTTGACTGTAGATGCCATAAGACTGCAGTGACCCCTGGTCTCCTGCCTTCCCTGCTAGGACAGACTGCCCCCGGAACTGTGAACACAGACAACCTCCCTGCTTCCTTAGACTGCTTTGGTCAGAGACAAGAAACCAATAACAGGGTTGCCCTGGAAATCAGCAAAGTGTGTATGAGGCTCTCAATATAGAGGAACCTGTATCCAGTTGGTTGTTATTGCTAGTCTAGACAGACGTCAGCCGGAGCCTGTCTGTCCTATGGCACCATTAGTCTGCATTCCTTGGTGTATTTCTCCCAGCTGGGCAGCAATTTACTGCAGGAGAGGGACACTAGCTGACTCACTCTGGCTATTCCTAATCGGTCCAAACAATCTTTACATAACTGTAGCATTATTATTTCTGGTCAAGGGTTCAATGTTATTATTTTTGTCATTATTTTGGTCCAGATACTGCTGGACATATACGTGGCTCTTGTTTAAAACAGACTCTTGTTTAAGACAGTTTAAAACTTCTCAGCTAAAAGGGCAAGTTAATTTCAACTCCTCATTGAGGCTAACTGTCTAGAACAGGTTTCCTGTTGTGCTGAATTTGAACAGGTATATCCCACTGGGAGGAGGGAACTGCAATTGATTGGTGATGTCTGCACAGGTGGAGGAGAAGAGGCATCTTGCGAATGTGTAGAGCCTGCTCTGGAGCACTGAGTTTCAATCCTGAAAGCAAGCACGAATCACCTAGGGAACTTAACAAACTCCTGATGGCCAAGTCCCACCTCCTGAAATTATGACTATATTGGTCTAGGCACAGCCTGGGCATCGTGACTGCCAAAAGATCCTTAGTTGATTCTAACCTGGGGTTAGTAAAGACCAAGAGCTGCTTGCTATGTGAGAACATCGAACCTCACTAGCCCAGGACAACTGGGAGGTGGCAGAAGCTGCCAGCCGCTACCTGCCACACACCAGCCCAGCAGCAAGACCACACTGACAGGAAGTGCTAATCTGTCCCTCCTTCCAGTTTTTCCTTCTTTTGACTGAGAGTCTGACTATTAAGTCCAGATCCGAACTCCCAGAAATCTTCCTGCCTCAGCCTCCCCAGTGCTGGGATTATAAGCAAGCACCATGGTGTCTGCCTTAGGTCTGGGTCTCTGGCTGACCAAACACAGAACTTAGAAAGAATAGGCCTGTGTTCCCTGTGTTAACTAACTGAGTCCTAAGAGTATAGGTGTAAGACTCCAGCAAAACCAGCCCTCCAGCTGAACACAAGCAGTGTTCCCAGAGCCCTTGCTTAGCAGACACAAAAACCTGGGTTTGATGCCTAGTGACATCTTCTGCAGCTAAGTCTCCGTCTGTCTCCCTTTTATAAGGACCCTTGTGGTTCTATGTGGGGTCACCCAGCTAATCCAGGGCACTTTGCCATCCCCAAATCCTTAAATGACATCTACAAAATCCCTTCTACCATGTAAGGTAACACATCCACAGAGGTTCGAATATGGACAAAACTGTGTGGTACTGAGGATTCATAACTGCCTTCCACAAGCCTCTGCCTCTTTAAGCAGGGGTGCTGTGGTGATATGCTTAGCACGGTGTCAGTTAGGAGGCCCGGGGGTGTTTAATCCTAGCTGAGTATGACAATTCTTTAGATGGCAAAGCCTAACACTGCCAGTGTCCTGAAGATCCACAGTGAGGAAGGGGGTGGCATTAGCTCCCTGAAGCCTGCGGGGCTACCAAAGTAGGCTCACTGTAAAACCTCCAAATCCAAAGGGCAGCTATGCCCATTATCCCACACCTATTTAGCACCAAACCTCAGGGCCCAGGAGTCTGTTCAATGAATACTTGTTGAGGTGGATGAACTGAACCATTCCTGGGCCCCCCTCAAGAGCGTCCCTGGTTTAAATGAGAGGGGTAAGAGCCTAGAGAATGAAGAAGAAAGAGATCCTGTGGGTGGACAGAGGCAAAGACCTCTGAGTTAACCTCACACCCAGCATTGACTGCCTAGGGATGGGGGCAGGGCTGGTATCCTTTCTCTTCCCCGAAGTCCAATAGGAGTGAGGGGACCCGATCTAGCCATCAAGGGGCCATTGTTACTGGAACAGAGGAGGCTCTGTGCCCACTTAACGCTCCCCTCCAAGCGGAGCTGCTCCCAGCTGAGCTGGCTGCTAGCTTAGGGAATGAGGCTAGGGAGGGGCTCAGGGGACCCCACTCAGGACAATCAGTCTTGGGCCGAGAGTTCCACAGCCCTGTTTCGGAAGCGGACAGGCTTCAGTGCCAGGGAAGTTTTCCAGAGAACACTGGAAAGCCCGGGGATGGCCAGTGAACCCCAGCAGACCCCAGTGGAGACAGAGGGAGCACCTCCCCACTGGGTAGTCACGCCTGACTTACCATCTCCCCCTAGAAAAACAGAAATGTGAGGTCACTGAGTAAATAGCGCCTTTCACAGCCTCTGGAAGGACTTTCAGAAGGCTGGGGTGGGGGCTTTATGTTCTGTGGGTTGGGGATTCGAGAGGCTGGTCACTCAGCCAGGGCTGGGCACAAGTGTCCTTTGCTTGAAGATTTCAGCATTCTGCACTCCTAGATTTTAGGTAGACTGTATTCAAGATGCTCAATGATAACAGGTCAGGCTGCCACCAGGGGCCACCTGGACAATCTGAGAACATCTTTCCCTCTTGTGCTAACCAATGTCCATTCTTAGCTGCTCTGTAAAGCAAACCCAAGGGAGACTGCTGGCTAGAAGCAGTACAGGAGAGAGCTGGATGTGGTGGCATGCAACTGCATGCCCAAGATGGGAGACCAGCCTAGGTAGATACGTAGAGTAAGTTCCAAGCCATCCTGAGCTACATAACAAAACTGTCTCAAAGAGGCTGTCAGGCTGTGGTCACAGTGTCACCCCAGTGCCACACTCTGTGGTGTGCAAATCTCTGGGCCAGGCCAGGGTCACCAGCAGAACTCTGGAGGTGAAATCTGGCAGGCTGCTCCTGTAGGTCGGAGGCAGGTCCGAAATACACTAATGATCAAGATACTATTTCCTGCTCTCTCCTGCTAGGGTAATTTTTCAAGCGGAAGGATGCGCAACCTATTTAACAAGTCAGGCAAGCCTGTATCCTCCTTTTTCTCCTTCCTCCACAGAATATTGTATAAAACAGAAGACACCAAAGTGTCTCGTGTGTTGTAAGGATGCACACGGGGTCCCTAAGACATCTGTCTCAGTTATGTGTGTCTGTGCTGAAGGTTCAGTTAAAAAACCTCAAAAGTGCTGGGCAGTGGTGACGCACGCCTTTAATCCCAGCACTCGGGAGGCAGAGGCAAGCGGATCTCTGTGGGTTGGAGGCCAACCTGGTCTACAAGAGCTAGTTCCAGGACAGGCTCCAAAGCCAGAGAAACCCTGTCTCGAAAAACAAACAAACAAACAAAATCATACTTTTTCTCATGCGGGGAAACCTTTCTGTCCTCCACCTCCTGCCATTGACCAGGTTGCTAGTGCTGGACCGAACAGTTAATCAGCCACATGGGTGGCCAGACTAGGGGTGATGCCTTATACTGGTTTCTATCTATTGCTCTTGAACTATGGGCTAGACATCCGCCATCATTATAAAGCGAATAAAATAACCTCTCTTAAAACCTTTGTAAAGAGCTGTAGACAAATGGAAGCTGTCCCCAAAGGCGAGCAGGCAGCCATTAAGCCAGAGTGGGTACACCCCTTAAAGCTGAGCCCAAGCCCTACACATCTTCAGAGCCATCCCCTACCTAGTTCCACAGTCGTAGTCGACACCCCCAAGGACTAGCAGGAAGTTGCCCCCTCCTGCCACACCCACTGTTACCTTCAATCCTTTTGCACTGACAAATTGTCACACTGTGTGGATAGACAGGCTGGACCCCTCCCACAACTCTCTCTTAAGTGATCTGCCCAAGGTCACCTAGCTTAGAATCAAGGCCAGACCATGAAGGGTAAGGTCCCCTGGCTCTGGCTGGACATTCCTCCCTGACATGTTTATCTCTGTGTCCTTTATCCTAATCATTTTCACTCTTAGAGGTGACGCTGCACAGACTGTATATGTAATAAGTAAAGACAGAAGCAAAGAAGGAAGCAGGGAGGCAAAATGTGTCTAGTATGTTGTTGGACTCCACCTTGACACTCCCCAAGATCGGACACAGAGGAGGGGGACAGCCTGGGAAGGGCCCAGGCATCACTTCCCTGTACCTTGAATGCTCTTGATTTGGCCCCACTGAACAGTGCCCCACCCCCACAGGCCACCTCTAAAGGCTCCATGGAGATGTGGCTTCTCCACCCCATAGACTGCCCCTTAAACTTGAGGGAGCTCACCTCAGAACTCCGAAGCTTCAGCCACATGCAAAAAAAGGGGCAAAACTCTGGCCAAGGCCTTGAGGACTGATGATGGCCGAGCTGGGGTTCCTAGAAGAGCACCCACTCAAATGTCGAGAGAGGACAGCCACCTGGTTACCCAGGCACTACCTGGAAATCTGTGGGGGATGAGGTCATCCGTAGCCAAAATGACCTAGCAGAGAATCAGGCCACCCCACTGGGAAGCCTGCTCCTCTAGGTTAGGAACCCACGGCTGAGCTTGAAGACTGCCAAGGTCTTATTCTGTGGACGCCTTCCTTTTAGTCGGCAATGTCCGTGTCAACCGACCTTACCCCATGTGCACAGACTGTCTGCTTTTCCTGAACACTGCCTTTGCAGGTAGCCCTGGTAGGGTGGGGCTCCCAGACTTTTTGCTAACTGGCTTTTTCATGTTAATTTTTATGTTTCCCTCTCCTGGATGCATCAGGACACCTGTGTTTGAACGCACCTTTCTCAGGGGCAAGAGAAAGGCTCTCATTTGCCTTGTGGGGATGAGTTGTCATTTTCCCGTAGCATTTTAATTTTTGTTTTATTTGTGTGTGTGTGTGTGTGTGTGTGTGTGTGTGTGTGTGTAAATCAGGAAAACATTTGGAAGTTGGTTCTCTCCTCCAGCTCTGGGTCCAAGGATCCAACTCAGGTTGTCAGGTTTAGACTACATGAATTTTTACCCTCTGAGCCCTTAAACACCATCCTGGAGCAATTTGTAGCTTTAAAGGCCTCCCACAGATATCTAGGGCAGATCCCTTCTCCACCCAGGCCGCCTGCTAACCTGGCCCTGACTCCATTTCTCCACAGAAGGGCTTGGAAACAAATTGCCTTCACAAAGGCCCTAACTATGACTATCCAGAATGCAGCACGGAACCATTGCATGCTCACCCAGAGGTCTGCAGGTGGTGTCCCAACCTCTTTAGTGGCCTGTACCTCAACTCCAGTTCTGTGCAATTGGCGCAATTCCAGTAATTCTTCTTCAGGGGTTTCTGGAAAATGTCCCCCTTCCCAACCTCACCAAGAATTGGGCTGTCAGGAGCCTCTCTTGGCTCCA
>LOEQ01000969.1:2617-16001 GCA_001685075.1 Bramus lutescens | reverse complement strand
CTTTCCATGGAGCAGTTTAAATAGACTGGGGGAGGGGTCAAGGTTTGGTGGGCTGCCTCATCCCTCCTCGGAGGGCGGGGCCTCCAAAGATGGAGGCCAGAGACTGGGATTTGCATATGGGCCTCCTGCAGAACCTATGGCCCAGATTAGATCTGACTCAAAGATCTTGATGAAAGGTCTTTGAGATTAGAAGTATGTCTTCCTTCCTCAAAGATCCGGATTGGAAGTAGATCTTCCTACTTCAAATTAGGCAGAAATCCCTCACAGGTATGCCCTCCACTTGTGGGTTTTAGTTAATTCCAGATGTAGTCAAGTCGACAGCCAAGAATAGCCACCCCAGGGGTGCAGGCTTAGAGGCCAGTTCTGCCCCTACTAGCTGCAGGTTTTTGGGCCTCAGTTTCCCCACCTGTAAGATATGCAAATAACAAATTCCACCCCAGAGATGATTGGCACATGACGCCTGTCACAGAGAGTGACAACGTTACTGTCACCCCTGTGTGGTGACCCAGGGACAGAACTCCTTCAAGGATGCCATGAAAGGCTTTCCTGGGAGAGATGCAGGCAGGTTTGGTGGTACTCACTATTGGGCATCCCTGGCTATGTGTTAGCTGGGGCTACCCCATCCTGCCCATAATTCTATGCTTTCATGAGAGTCTTTTATGCAAAGACTCTGGTAAAGAGAGGACAAGACTTTGGGCAGAGGGAACAGCATAAGCAAAAGCACAGAGACAATGGTTGCTCATTCCTTTGTCTAAGCATCCTGGCTAAGTAATTTGTGAGGCTCAGCACAAAGAATGAAGATATGTTATACTTGTCCACAACAGTGGGCAGAGTACTAAACCAAGTGTGAGTTGGGTATTGTGGTGCACAGCTTTTATCCCAGCACTCAGGGGGCAGAGGCAGGCAGATCTCCGTGAGTTCCAGGTCAGCCTAATTTACATAGTGAGTCCCAGGACAGCCAGAGCTACATGGTGAAATGCTTTTCCCAAAAAAACCAAAATAAAATAAAAACAAAACAAAACAAAAAGGTGTGGACTCTTCTAATGCTGGAGCACAGGTTGCTCCTGATTCTCCTGCCGCCCCCTTCAGAGAGCTGGCATTACAAGTATGTACCATCACTCCTGCTTCAGGGTTGAAACCAAGAGCCAGGTTGACTTGCCAGCAGCACCTCTACCTCTCTAACTTCCACCAACACCCTGCTTGGCAGCTGATGGGGTAAGCTTGCATCTTTCTACCCTCTCTGAATGTTTTCCCATGGGCAAACCTGTCTTCACATGGGATCCAGGCAGGCCATAGCTTGTCGTGGCACTGTCTGGTTTCTTTTGACTTTAGATTGTCCCCTGCTGCTACTTCCCTGGTTAGATGGATGCCTGACTCCCCACAGGGCCAAGCGAAACACTTGAGAGACATCCCAGACAAAAAGATACCAACTGAAGTTGGAAGCAAGTGAATCTGGCCCAGCCCTGGCTCTGGCAGCTACAGAACTATGTGACTTGAAATCAGCTCCTTCTCTCCACAGCAGGGAGATAGAACCAGCTGCTCTCTAAATCAGATAGTGTGCTCCCCAAGCTCCGAGACAGGAGGGAGCTCCCCTTAGGCAGTAGGGTGGGGCCCACAGTAGATAGTAAGCAAGTCTCACAGCATATGTTGACTCCTGAATAGAGAAGTAATTCTCTAGTGCTGTGGGACAATGCTCTTGTACACTGTAGGGATTTGTCACTTGTATTGGTTTAATAAAACACTGATTGGCCAGTAACCAGGCAGGAAGTACAGGAGGGGAAACCAGACTAAACGAATTCTAGGAAGAGGAAAGGCAGAGACACAGTTGCCAGCCAGATGCAGAGGAAGCAAGATAAGAATGTTGCACTGAGAAAAGGTACCAAGCCACGTCGCTAAACATAAACAAGAATTATGGGTTAATTTAAGTTGTTAAGAGCTACTTGGTAATAAGCCTGATCTAATAGGTCAAACAGTTTATAATTAATATAAGTTTCTATGTGTTTCTTTGGGGCTGAATGGCTGTGAGACTGGATGGGACAGAAACTTCCTTCTTCACTCTAGATGGCCTCAGGGAGCCTACAGAGCTTGTCAATGACAAAGTCACCGCACCACTTCAGATCCTCCCCTTTGTGCCTTTCTCGAGGCCCCCAGAGCAAACTTAGTCAATAGGACAACACTGCCACTCCAGGGACCACAAAATGCTCGTAGCCTCTCGCCAAAGTCAGTATGAAGGGCATCCAAAGATGCCATCCAAATAAGCCACAGAGACCATTGTTCTCAGAATGCCACAAGGAATTGAGCCGGAGCCCTGCTGACTGTGATCATATTTCTGGCACTGGGAGCCTGCCTTTGTTCTAAATGGTAGAAGAATGTCTACCTCCTTGACTGTGGAGGAGGAGGCCATGGTAGCAGGCCACACGGCAGTGGAGCAGGTTAAAAGGTTGTGAAGCCATGCTCAGACATAGCTCAGTGCAGATAGCTCCTTCCCATGCCTCATACGTCAGTGTCCTGACATGAGCCAAGAGGAGGAGGCAAAGATGCCCAGGCTCTTCTGCAACTGACCCATGGGGGACCCTATGATGGAATGGCCTGTGTTTAGATCCTGAGCTGACTTTAGTGGGCTCTGCACCCTTGAGCCCTTAAATAGGCATCTATATGTCTAGTGGGGATTATAATCTAGGGGTGGCCAGGCTTCCAAATACAGGGTTGCCAAAGAACTGGTGATTAGGATGGAGAAAAATGACCATGGTTTGGTTAGCTGGCATGGTGCCTTCAATCCCAGCACTCAGGAGGCAGAGGCAGGCGGATCTCTGTGAGTTCGAGACCAACCTGGTCTACAAGAGTTAGTTCCAGAACAGGCTCCAAAGCTACAGAGAAACCCTGTCTCGAAAAAAAGGGGGGGTTAACAAATCATAATGTAAGTATCTGATAAGCAGGATATATGACATGTGACCCCTGTGAAATCCCAGAAGGGGTCATGATCCACAGGTTAAGAGCCACTGCTCTAGTAGGTCAGGTGAGAGAGTTACAATCTTTACTTTGTCTAGCATGTCCAATTAGCTCTTGGGCCTGTTGTCTTTTACATGATTTTAATAAGCCCATGTGATCTACACAGTTTCAGTTCGCCCCAATAAACTTCTTTAACACATCTCCCAGCGTGTCTCCCTACTCCCTCTCTAGGTCCCAAGCAAGTTTCCTGACTGGATTTCATCGCCAGTGTCTCTAGTGTTGTGGGATCTGAACTCATCCCCCATCCTTGTCTTGAACAGGAGTGGCTTTGTTGGCGTAAGAGCCTTTATCTTCTCTTTGTGGTACTTACCGCCTACATTTGGATTGCTTTCACTCTTGAGTATTTTGGTTTGGGCTTCCCTGAGGGCAGAGCCTAAGATGAGGAATGGGTTCAAGAGTTGGGGTTCGGGGTGGTGTTTTCAGGACGCAGGGACAGAGGAAGGGGGAAACAGGAGAGAAGAAGAATCAAATGGCAGTGATTGAAGTCAGTGTGTCTCATACCGGAAGCATCCCATAATGGCCATCACTCCACGAAATCTGGGCTTTCAACACTGCGCCTACCCTCCTGAGTCCAGGCTGTTCCTGCCCAGGGGGTCATCATGTGTCCCCAGACCTGGAGAAAAGTCCGGGGACAGCATGGAGGTTAGGAGAGTTGTCCACCTAGGCCCCTGTATCTGAATACTGGGTCCCCAGGTGGGAAGAATTAGGAGGCGTGGCCTTGTTGGAGGAGGTGCATCACATGGGGGTGGGCTGTGAGTTTTAAAAAGCCTCTACCATCCCAGTTAGTTTTCTCTGCCTCTTGCTTGTGAGGCACATGTAAGTCCCAGCTACTGCCCCAGCACCATGCTTGCCCGCCTGTGGCCATTCTCCCTGACAAGACCATCGTGGACTCTAACTCTCTGGAATTGTGAACCTCATTAATGCTTTCTTTTCTAAGTAGCCTTACTCACAGAGTCTCTTCCAATCAGTGGAGAGGTAACTAAAGACAGGAAAGCCTTGCACAGTTAACTCAGCATCTATCTACAGTCAGGGACACAACAAAGGCCACAAACCCATGTGCTGTGACAGGTGCCTTGGTGCCTCATTGTGCGTTCTGTTGGAGGCAGAAGAACAAGCCTGCCCTTCCTTCCAGCCCAGGGACACCCCAGACTACCCAGCCTCAGGCTCTATGCTGCCCACCCAGGTCTGGCCTCTTGGAGTGCATGCATCAAAGCTGTTTTCCTCTTGTTCCCAGAATTGGGTGGTGGAGGCAGGACATGTTGAACTGGGCTGGTGGAAGAAGAGTCTGAGAGGATGCAGCCCGACTGTCAAGAGCAGGCAGCTGGGTCTTGTTGCTGGAGACTCAGCTCTGACACCAGGAAACCCCTTGGGGCTGGAGCATTGCCGTAAGACCACAGTGTACTGCCCAAAGCATTCTTTACAGGAAACCAGACACAGGCTTCTTGGCTTCACAGGCTACACAACGCTAGAACCTTAAAGCAACGCAAGCCAGACTCTGACAGTTCCAGTTGTCAGAACTCCCCAGGAGACTCTCTTGATGGAAGCAGAGGTGTCCTGGGACTTCCCTCTCGGGAAGAAGTAGTTCCTGACTTCTCCTAGTTTCTACAGGCTTCATGGCTCTTCCCCCATCCCCAAAGCCAGGACTGTACATCCGCCAATATCAGCTGGAAAACACACCAGAAAGGCCTGTCAGTTCCATCTTGCTGCCACATGGCTGGCTCAGGAGCTCCACCTCACTTTGATCCTTAAGCCATCTTTTCTCCCCCAGCCATCAGACTGTCTCCAGCCACTTCAATTTTCAATGGTTTCCTGACTCCATCCTGACGTCAAAATCTATCCAGTTCAATCATTGTGAAGAGGCATCCGAATCCCAGTGTTCCTGCAGTGTTTGCCACAGTAGCTAAGAAACAGGCCCTTAGGTTCAATCTCCAAGAACGCTTCCCCCCACAAAACCCACAAAACCTACCACCGCCGCCACCACCACCAAAACAGAAAACCAAGCCACCCAAACCTAGTTACACTGCACCCCATAAATGTGTACAACTCTCATGTCTCAATACAAGACTGCCCAAGCTGGGTATGGTGTCACACACCTGAGCATCCTAGCTCCCAGGCTGAGGCAGAAGAAATGCCATGAGTTTGAGACCTACATGAGCTACATGAGTGAGACACTGTCTCAAAACACTAAAACAAAGCAAACAGCAGCAAAGCGACTCTACAAACTGATTTAGTTTTAGTGAATGTGGCGGAGATGAGTCAGCGGTCATTGCTGATGGGGGAAGGTGATTGATAGGGGTCTGTTTCCACCAAACCAGCCTCCTGGCTTCCGTTCTAGAGCTTTTCTCACCTCCACGGCCTTCCATCTTGAAGTTCCCTCTGCCCAGCTTTCCTTCCCTGCCAACCTGCTAAACTACCTTCTCTGCCCTCAGTATAAGTATTATTGCCCCCCCCCACACACACACCAGGTTTCAGCATGGGCTTTAACCAAACTTGGTCTCTTGATTTTTCTTACAGTTTTTGTCTGTCTCCCCGACTGGGTTAGAAGTCCCATTCCAGCCCGGTGATAGTGGTGCAGGCCTTTAATCCCAGCACTCAGGAGGCAGAGGCAGTTGAATCCCTGTGAGTTCGAGGCCAGCCTGGTCTACAAGAGCTAGTTCCAGGACATCTAGGACTGTTACACAGGGAAACCCTGTATCAAAAATACAAAAAAAAATTAAAAAAAATAAAAACGTCCCATTCCGCTGGGCGGTGGTGGAGCACATCTCTAATCCATGCACTCAGGAGGCAGAGAGACAGGTGGATCAACCTGGTCTACAGAGCGAGTTCTAGGACAGGCTCCAAAGCTACAGAAAAATCCTATCTCGAAAAACCAAATAAATAAATAAATAATAAAAAAGGAAAGAAAAAAATAGTTGAATAGTTGTGCCATTCCTTAAGAGACTAGGATAGCTCCTCTGTGGCGGCACCTGCTTCCTCTTCTTTTTCTTCTTTTGACACACTTTCTATACCCTAAACTGGCCTCAAATTTCAGGCCATCCTCCTCCCTCAAAATCTCCAGTGCTGGGATTGCAGACACGAGCCGAGCTGGGCACTGGGCATTTGGTGGGTATCCCCATAAGTTCTCTTGGTTATAAGGGTGAGTGATTTTATTAAGCACAGACCAAAGACCAAAGGGTTGAGTTCCTTAGATGTGCAGTTTCCCAGAGCTAGGAACAGCTTTACTCAGGGCCGGCATCTACAAGTTTGCAGGGCTGCTGTACCTCGTTCAGCTCCTCCTTAGACTCTGCGAGGATGGGATCAGGGCTGCAACTCTTCCCAGAGCTGCTGGGAAACCAGAGAGGGTGTTCTTGTATCAGGGCTGTAGGGCTCTCTCTCCGACTGGGTAGTTATCTATTGTGTTATCTGCCCTCTGGTGGTCAGTATGAGAATAACAAGTGGCGCGTCTTCACTTCTTCGCTGCTATGCTAAAAGTGCCCACCAGAGAGCAGAAGTGTCCTTAACACACTCTCATTTGGCGGGGTTCAACCCTACTACCTACCCTGTTGTTTTAAGATTGTCTCAGGTAGACAGAGCTAGCCACCTACTCTCTACACAGCTGAAACTGACCTTGAACTTCTGATTCTCCTGTTTCCATCTCCTGAATGTTGCTGCGAGTATAGGCATATACCAGTATGCTGAACTATAACCCAGTTTTAAATTTGTATGTAGGTGTCTGTATGTATATGTGTGCATATATGTGTACATGTATGCATGTCTGTCTGTATATGTATGTGTATGTATGTGTGTATGTTTATGCATATATGTGTATGTATGTATGTGTGTGTGTATGGGAGGAAGTGTGAACTTGGATTGGTATGTATAATGATAAAAGATAGTTTGTTCTCTTTTTTGAATAAATAAATAAAAATATAAATGGGTCTCATGTTTCTCAGGTTGGCCTCAAATCTGACATGTTCTCAAGGTTGACTTCTAACTCCTGACTGTCTTGCCCTCCCCCTTCCCAAGGGCTCTGATCACACACTATGCGCCACCATGCTACCACGTTCACACTTGGCTTTCAAATACTAATAATCCTGGTTTGTCTGTTGGTCTTTGTTTTGAGTGACAGTACTCCTCCCTAGACAGAAAGCAAGTTCAGCTCTGAGCTTCACCAGTCCCCAAGCCTGTCCTGGGGACAGTGGCCTTCCCCCACCTGGCTAGCTGTGCTTCAATCAGTGACTATCAAATCATTAGAAAAATCCCAATGAGAGAGCCGAGGAGTACACAGCTCAGGAACAGAGCCTTCACACAGCATGAGCAAAGCCCTGGGTTTGATACGCAGCACCGCAGCACAGTAATAGCAATAAACCATATGGAAATAGAGCGATGGAAACCGTCATGTGGGCCGGGCTCAGGCTCAAGAGCACGTAGGATGGATACCCCTCCCACTTACGTTGTGTATGTGAGGGTGCACGCACGCTACAGCACTCTTGTGGCGCGCAGGATCGCAGCTGTGAAACCCTGAAAAGCAGACAGGAAACAAAGCCACTGTCACTTAAGTGTGTCCTCGGGGGCCCAAGAGATGGAAGTTGTCTTAGCTCCCACTGTAAGCAGGAGTCTGGCCACGGGGTCCCGCCAAGTCCCATCACCTTCTCCATCAGACCAGCTGCGTCCCTTGCAGAGGACCGACCCAGCTGGCCTTGTCAAGTTACTCTGAGAAAGAGGACAGAGCATCCAGATGCGTACTATTCTGTCCTAATTGCGCTGGCCCTTAGGAAGGGGCCGGGGCGGGAGCCCCATATAGGGAGCGATGAGAGCGTCGTCAGCATCCATGCCGGGCATCCAATGCAGCTGTTTTCAAGCTCCCCGGGTCAACCTGTCAGTAAGTAAGCTGAGTAGGTTCATTAGGTCCCCAGAGTGAATTCTGGGGGCTACCTGTCCTCGGGACCTTAGGAGGAGGGGTAGACCTTGTCTGTATCTTCTGCTGGGAAGGAACGTTCTGTAGCCAGCCCTGGTTAGGGTCATAGCCTCATTTCCTGCTTGGTTCCGTGGGCTTGGCCCACAGTAGCCTCTGTGCCAATGAATGTGGTCATGAAGAAAAGGCATTTTGGTGGCACTGTGGAGGAGGGGCCTGGGGCCTCTAAGGTGTGTCTAACTGTAAAATCAGACCCACCACTGAAGTTTTTTTTATTTTGTTGTACGGGTGGATTGTTCATTTGGGGTTTTATTGTTGTTTTATTTTGTTCTGTTTTTGCTGTGTAGCCCACAGCGGCCTGGTACTCCCAGTATAGCCCAGTCCTCTTAGAACTGGAGGCAATCCTTGTACCTCCTCCTCCTGGGTGCTGGAATTGGAAGCATGAATTGCCACATCCAGCTTAGGTTTAGACTTCTATTTGCTGGTTTTTTTTAAGATTTATTTATTTATTATGTATACAATATTTTATCTGCATGTCCACCTGCCCACCAGAAGAGGACATCAGATCTCATGACAGATAGTTGTGAGCCACCATGTGGTTGCTGGGAATTGAACTCAGGACCTCTGGAAGAGCAGCCTGTGCTCTTAACCTCTGAGCCATCTCTCCAGCCCCCTTGCTGTTTTGTTTTAATAATTTATGTATTATGTACACAGTGTTCTCCCTGCAGGCCAGAGGAGGGCGCCAGATCCCATTACAGATGGTTGTGAGCCACCATGTGGTTTCTGGGAATTGAACTCAGGTCATCTGGAAGAGCAGTCAATGCTCTTAACCTCTGAGCCATCTCTCCAGCCCCACACTGGTTTTTTTTCCAGTTTTTAAAAAAACTGCCTTTTTAAAAAAAGTTTGTGTGTCTCTCTCTTTGTGTATGTGTGTGTGTGTGTGTGTGTGTGTGTGTGTAACACATGTATGTAGGAGCCCACAGAGGCCAGGAGGTGGCAGCAGATTCCCTGGAACTGGACTTACAGGCACGGTTGTAAGCTGTCTGTGGTTATTGGAAACCAAACAAGGGTCCTCTCTGAGCCTGTGCGGTGTGTGTTCTTCAGTGCCGCGCCATCCCTCTAGCGCTACTGTGAACACTACTCCCATGGGAGGCCCAGGCTAGCCCTCAGTTCCCTAGGTTATCCTTGAGCTTCTGGTCCTCCCGCCTTCACCTCCTGAGAGATTTCAAACAAGCACCACCATGCTTTGACAGCAACACAGAAAGCTTTGAATAAGGAATTAGTACTGGACCAGGGACACGGCTCAGTGGTTAAAGACTTTTGTCTCCAAGCCTGACATCCTGAGTTCCATTCCGGAGTCCACATGGTGGGAGCAGAGAACCAACTCCCAACACCCTCTGTAAATTAACTTCTGACCTCCACACAAGCACCCCCAACACACGTACACACACACAAAAAAAACATTTTTAATAAAGAAGTAGAGCAATGGGCATGGTGTCATACATCCTGAATCCCAGCACTTGGGAGGCTGAGACAGGTGGATTTCTGTGAGTTCAGCCTGCTCTACATAGCAAGTTCCAGCACAGCCAGGACTACATAGTGACACCCTGTTTCAAAAAGAAACAAAAAAAATGAAGAAGGAAAACAATTATAGAAACCCACAGCCTATTAAAATGAGAACAAGAGATCGTATGGTTCCCAGTTGCAACCGATCCATCTATAGCACACTCCTGTGCCTGCACAGGGATCACTGTGGAGGACAGAGTGGAAAGACGGTACAAACCAGAACATTACGGAGTCTACTGTGAGATTACGTCTCCTAGAAACCTCAGAGCAGTTAAACCCATGAAGTCTCACCAACATGTCTGCCGAAAGAAGACCTGTACAAGGACGACACCAATAGGTGTGTGAACATGGAAGGCAGAGCCCTCAATCCTAGACCCAGAATGGCAGGGACTGAGGAGCACTGAGTGGGAGGAGTGGTCTTCGAGGAAAAGACCCTTAACTGGTTATCTAATACATGTGGTCAACCCAGAAATCACACACATGTCACATTCTACTGACTGAGCAGGTAATATTTGTATGCTTAGGAATATATATGTAACCAATTAAAGAAGAGCCCATAGGATGAAATGATTTAATTATGTTATAATTCTAAAAACTTATTGTAAAAAAAAATCAAAGAATTTAGGCCCGGGGCACACACCTGTAATCCCATCAGTAGGGAGACGAGACAGGATTGCGGAGAGTGTGGGATAGTTAAGGCTACACGGAAAATGTCTCTCACTCTGAGACACACAGTGAGACTCAGTCTGACATTGAAATGACAGGGGTAGTGGGGTTGTGACCCAGTGGTTCGGAGCTGGCCTAGCATGTGCAAAGCTCTGGGTTCAATCCCTAATAATGAAAGAAAAAAAAATCAGAGCTAAGCATGCTGGCAGACACCCGTTACCAGCGCTCAGGGTGACCGTGGCAAGTTCAAGGCGAGCTTGATGTGCCCTGTGAGTTCCAGGCCAACTAGTACCTCAGAAGCTAATGCAAGACAGTCAGAACCGAAGGCTAGCCTTAGCTACATGAGATTTAGCTACCTGCCATTAAAAAGAAGTCAGTATAATGACCTAAATGATATTTAAAAACAAACAAACAAATAATTGGCCATAAATGGAGAATCCTCTCAGTAGGTGAAGAGCCAGTCGGCCTGGTTCACAGACCCAGGTACAGGTAAAAGCAGGGCAAGGGCCCAGCCACACATCCGTTCACCTCTTTACCTTTGTTTGCTTGCTTGTTTGTTGAGACAGGGCTTCTCTAGGTAACAGCCCTGACCTTCTTGGAACTCATTTTGTAGACCAGGCTGGCCTTGAACTCACAGACATCAACTTGCCTCTACTTCCCGCGTGTCGGGATTAAAGGTGTGTGGCACCTATGCCCCACAACCTCTTTCCTTTTTAAATCATTACTGTATTAATTATCATATCTGTTTATTAGTGTGTGTGTGTGTGTGTGTGTGAACAATCTTGTGCTGGCTAGGTTTATGTCAACAAGCTGAAGTCATCTGAGAGGAGGGGACTTCAAATAAGAAAATATCTCCATAAGATCAGGCAAGCCTGTAGGGCATTTTTCTTAAATAGTGATTGATAGGGAAGGGCCCAGCTCATTGTGGATGGAACCACCCTTGGGCTGGTGATCCTGGGTCCTATAAGAAAGCGGGATGAACAAGCCAGTAAGCAGCATCCTGCCATGGCCTCTGCATCAGTTCCTGCCTCTAGGTCCTGACTTCCTCCAATGATGAACAGTGAAGTGTATGTGTAAGCCAAATAAACCCTTTTCCTCCCCAGTTTGCTTTTGGTCATGGTGTCTCATCACAGCAATAATAGCCCTCACTAAGACAGTTCCGTGGCACACGGATGGACGTTAGAGGGCCATTTTGTGGGGTCTTTTCTCTCACCCACCTGTATGTGAGTTCCGAGGATGGAATTAAGTTCACCAGTCTGGTGTGGCAATTGACTTTACCTCGTGAGTCACCTTGATGACTTTGATTGTTTTTTGTTTTTATTTTATTTTGAGTCAGGGTCTTTCCATGTAGATCTGGCTTTCCAAGAACTCATAGTGTTGCCCAAGCTGGCCTCCGAACACACGTAAAACGCTAGGCTGTTTCCAACCTGGAACCTCGGAGCTGTGGCAGGCAGACCCAGGACATCCTGCCTATTTAACCGAAAAGAACAGCAAGTTCCAGATTCAGTGAGGGACCCCAGCTTAGCCAGGTGCGGAGGTGCACACCTGTAATCCCAGCACTTGGGAGAGAGACACAAGTGGGTTTCTATGAGTTCAAAGCCAGCTTGGTCTACTTAGCTAGCTACAAGTTCAGGTCAGTCTGGGCTATGAAGTGAGACTTGGTCTCTGTAAGGGGAGAGGACAAACAGGCTGGAATGTGTTCCTCAGGGTCACTGAGCTGTACTCTGTCTAGGGCTTGACCTGTCTTATCAGCCCCCTTCCCTTCCTCCTGCCTCTCCTCTGAGCCCTCTGTCCAGGTGGGGTGGGTGCCTCCAATGTCTTAGTCTCCCTGTCTTCCATTGCAGGGACCTTATTTCCTTAAGATGGTCAGTAATGGAGTGCTTTACCTATGTGGGGAGTTTTGCTCATTTTTTGGAACCCAGGGCCTCATGTATGCTTGGCTAGTACCCCATCACTATGTACCTGCTCCATGCCTGCTTTCTTGTTCTTGAAGATTCCTTGTTATTATTAATTAATTTATTTACTTTTTCGAGACAGGATTTCTCTGTAGCTTTGGAGACTGCCCTGGAACTCACTCTGTAGACCAGGCTGGCCTCAAACTCACAGAGCTCTGCCTGCCTCTGCCTCCTGAGTGCTGGAATTAAAGGTGTGTGCCACCACCGCCTGACCCCTTTTTATTATTTTCAATTATCCATATGTGTGTGTTCATGTAGATATGTGTAGATGTCCATGATTCCCATTGAGCTGGAGTTACAGGTGGTCATGAGCCACTCATCATGGCTGTAGAAAATACTTTTATTTTAGTTAAAAAGACCTTTGGGGGCGGGAGAGATAGCTCAGCACTGGCTGCTGTTTTTTCCTGTTTTATTCCACTTCAGCTATTTACTGATTAGGGGATTGAGGGTAGAGAGAGAAGACTCCTTCCAAGGTTGCATAGGTACCAGCAGCACAAACTGGCCGAAGCAGGATTGGTTCCTGCAGAAGAGGCGGCCCTTGGAGCAGATGGCTTCTTGGAACAGGTGGTCCTAGAAGGAGCCGCCCTGAGGACAGGAGTGGCTTGTGTGAATGCATAGTGTCCAAATGACCTGACCCTCAGCAGCTAGTGCTCCAGCTGCCTCGCTAGCTGGACAGTCACACCCTTCCCAAGGGTGCTAGCAGACGCGTGACTTGGCCACCTGTGTGCCGCAAGTGTGGCCTAACTCAGGCCTGGGGACTGCCATCTAGGCTGTGAGGGTGCTCCCGCTCTGGCCAGGCTAACCCACACCCTCCAGTCCCGTGGGTGAGGTTTCTCATCCTCTTTCTTATCAAACCTGCAGCGCAGGCGACTGGTGTTGCACACAGATGTAATTTCGAAAGCGGATGAGCGTTTGCAAAGGGCCACAGGGCCGGAGTCTTGTGCAATGTGGGTGGTGGAGGAGAGGGGTGGTGGTGGCCAGAAAGCACTGGCGTCGCTTCCCTAAGCACCCTGGGCCCCCGCTAACCCCAGCCCCACCACCAAGAATGCCGTGTGCGGGGAACGAAGGTCAGGCTGTGGCCTCAGTTTTTGCAGAGAGGATCCAGGTAGCAGCAGACCAAAGACTGAATGGTTAAGTTAGTCAGTTTAATTGATTGCCTGACTAATTTCTAGGATAGGGTTGCATGTGGCTGAGGCTAGTCACAATCCCTCTAAGGTAGCTAAACTGGCCCTGTAGAGAAAAACCACGCCCACTCCCTCCCCCATCCGCTGAGGCAGGCTGATCTTCAGCTTCC
>LOEQ01000968.1:395725-407740 GCA_001685075.1 Bramus lutescens | reverse complement strand
TCGGGAGGCAGAGGCAGGCAGATCTCTGTGAGTTCTAGGCCAGCCTGGTCTACATGAGCTAGTTCCAGGATAGTCCCCAAAGCTACAGAAAAACCCTGCCTTTAAAAAAGAAGAAAAAAAGAAAGAAAGAAAGGAAGGAAGGAAGGTAGAAAGAAAGAGATTCATTCACCTGCCTCTGCCTCCCAAGTACTGGGATTAAAGTTGTGTGCCACCACTGCCTGGTCTGAAATTTTAACTTTTAAAAGAGGCAGGCAGACAGAGATCAGTTTTACCTTAGTCAGGGCTATATAGTGAGGACTTGCCCCCCAAACAAAACAAAACCCCCAAACAAACCCCCAAATAGGGGATCTGCTTTCATTTTCTATACAGAAAACAGAAAAACAAACAAAATATAAAAAAACATAGCCATGTAGCCGGGTAGTGGTGGTGCACTCCCAATCATACATCTGCATCCTTATTCACACACAGCATACATATATGTAAAAGAAACAGAATAAAAGGAGTTGTCCACAAGCCAAAGGACACCACAGGGTGAGGTAGGACCAAAGCCAGAAGACGCAGGGGAGACTCCCACCTGGAGCTTCAGAGGACCACAGTCCTTCCTGCCCCTGGCTTTGGACTTCTGCTCTTTAGAAATGTGGCCGTCATCTATCTCATCAGCTCAGTGTGCCATATTCTGTGTCAACTCGGACTGCCATTATCAGAAACCTACACTTTCAGACAGAAGCCAAGCAGTCCTGCCCTGGGGCCCTGAATGTCCCCGTCTTTCCAGTATCCGCACCAGATGGCTATCTGATTTTGAAGGCTGGTGATGGATGCTGTTCTGGCAAGAAACCTACTTTAGTTAGAAGGAAAGGGTTCCCTTGGGACTCCAAAATCTGAAGACACTAGCTGCTCCTCAGCTGCACTCTGAGCAGACTGCCCTAGGCTCCCAGTCTCAAGGACACCAAGGAGTTGACAGGGAGCTGGATCTGTGCTACAACTGAAAGAGGACAGTGGGCAGAGTTCTACTGATTGTCCTTCCATTTTCTCTGATTTGAATTTATCACTCTGTGCAATTCCTCTTGTTCTTCTGTGAGCCAAGTCTTCAGAGGAAGAGGGAACATCTCAGAACCAGGTGCACAAGGGCTTCTAGTGGGGCTTAGCTCACACTTCTCTAGCGGATTCGGCGAATGCAACCTGCAGTGCCCTCCGCTATCCTTGGTTCCTGTTTGCAGCATGAAAGAAAAAACACGGTCCTGTCTCCAGGGGCATTGCAGCCACTAACTACTTACCTACAGAATTTGCAGAATAATCAAGAAGCATTTCCAGCTGAGGACCTGAGTGTCCAGGTGTCAATAAAGACCCTTCTCTTGAGAATGAGGGCAAAGTCTTGGTGCCAAGTGGGTTCTTTTAAGACCTTTGACTTGAGTGGAAGAGGTAACTGTGACCCAGTTACAGGCCTGTATTAAAAAAACCACTTAGCTGGGAGGAACATATCTGAAAAGCCCAGTATGGCAGTGGCACTAGGGGAAAGGTAACAAGGCAAAAGGTGAAGACTAGCTAACGGAGAGAATTTGAACATAGTCACCAAGCTCTTGGGGCAGGGTGAGTATTAGATACAATCTTCGTGAATGATGACTTCAGCTGACTCTAAAATGAAACATAATTGCCCCTGATTTTTGGCACAACTGATTTGAGAAGTATGCTAATCGGAAGTGCCTGCTAGGCACCATTGGAGAAATGTGAAACAGATCAGAGTCCACCTTCACATGAGTGAACCTTTGCCAAACAGACCCTGCATCAACTCTGGAAGAAACGACTTTCTGTGCCAGCGAAGTTCACACCTAGTGTGTGCTTCTGTACTGGCAGCTTACAAGTGTAACGAGAGGGGCTAGATGGATGGCTTAGTGGTTAGTCTGGACATTTAATCCCGGCACTAGGAAGGCAGAGCAGGTGGATCTCTGTGAGTCTGAGGCCAGCCTGGTCTGCAGAGCAAGTTCTAGGACAGCCAGGGCTACACAAAGAAATCCTACAGAGAGACCTTTCTTTGAAACACCCCCTACCCCGCAAAAAAAAAAAAANAGAGAGAGAGAGAGAGAGAGAAGAAAGAAAGAAAGAAAACCTATATACATAAAATAAATTGTTAAAAAAATGTGCAAACATTTGCAATCCCAGAACTTGGGAGGCAGAGGCAGATGGGTTAGGTTCAAGGTCAGTCTCAGCGACACAGTTACACAATGAGTTCCAGGGCAGGGTGGAATAAATGAAATCGTCTCAAACAAGAAAAAAAAAAAACCCCATAAACTAAAGGGACATATGGACTTTTCTATTTTGCCTTTGAACTGGAGGTAACACTCTATTTTTAAAACCAAAATAAATAAAACCAGTTGCTATTTTACCTTTTCTACAAGAGATATATATAAACACACACACATATATGCGCACACATACACATGTTACTCACATATGCTAAAATTGTGATAAAATACATGTTATTAAGTCCAACTGTCTAGTCACCTTTAAGTGTATAATCCAGTGGCTTTAGCATGGTATAGAGTTGTTACCATTTATTTATTTGTACTGTTATTACACCTAAGGCCTAGCAACGCTAGGGAAATGTTCTACCATCAAGGCACCTCTCCAGCCCTCTAATATTTTAAAATGTGTGTTTCTGTGGTATCTGAGAGACGTAAAAATCTGTTCTGCATCAGGCTGAGCCCAAGCCCCTCCTCACTCCATGCCAGCAGCACTATCACTCTGGAACCCAGACCTTGGCCTGAGAGTCTCCGTGGGATGCTTCCTTCCTCTACAGGTGTCAACATTTAGTGTTGAGAGGCCAGGGTCAGGGTTAGCATGGGATCCTAAGCTCTATACCCAGCAGTGTTCAGTTTCCTAAGCTTTTCTTCCAGAAACTCATTATCTACCTGTCCCAGAAAAAAATCCCACCTTTTTCTCCCTGTATCTTTAGAGTAGCATTTCATTTGTATTTTAATAAATAAAGCTTGCCTGAGGTTCAGAAAAGTAAAACAGCCACACTGGTCAGCCTGTCAGACCAGGCAGCAATGACACACACCTTTAATCCCCATAGCCACACTAGCTTGCCATAAAAACCGGGCGGTAGTGGAGAGCACCCTAAATCCCACCCCTTGAGAGGATTAGAAGAGGGGAAGAGACAGCTCAGTCTCATTCTGAGGTTTCCTGAAGGCAGGATCACCATTTTCAGACTGAGGTGGAGGTAAGAGCCAGTGGCTGGCTGCTTTGCTTTTCTAGTCTTCAGGCTGAACCCCAATGTTTCTGGATTTTTATGAATCGTGCTTCACTTTAAAAAACAAAACAAACCACAGGAAAACAGGCACTACATGTAGCCCAGGCTGACCTCAACTTCACCATCCTCCTGCTTCATTCTGAAGGGCTTCCCAGGCACTCTGATGGGGCGGGGGCGGGGAGTGACCATACTTGCAGCTTCCAACTTTAACTAGGAAAACAGTTGCTGGGGTCTGTGCCACGAGCCAGTGTTTAGAAAATATTCCAGTCATTTTCATGTTGGTTTTTTTTTTTGAAAGAAAGCCAGGAGTGGAGGCACATTGGTACATTTTCTTTCTTCTTCCTCTTCTTTTTTTATAATTTATTTCACTTTATGTGCATTGGTGGGAAGCTAACAGATCCCCTAGAACTGAAGTAACACAGTTGTGAGCTGCTCTGTGGGTGCTAGGAATTGAACCTGGGATCTCTTAACTGCTGAGCCATTATCTCTCCAGGCCCCATGTAGTAGGATTTTGGAGACACTTAGCTTCAGCTGGATTTACAAGTGTGAGCCACAAAGCAGGCTACAAACGTTTTTTTAATTTGTTTTTAAATAATTAATTTTATTTTATGTGCATTTGGTGCGAAGGTGTCAGATCCCAAGGAACTGGACTTACAGACAGTTGTGAGCTGCCATGTAGGTGTTGGGAATTGAACCCGGGTCCTCTGGAAGAGTAGCCAGTGCTCTTAACCATTGAGCCATTTCTCCAGCCCCCTACAACTGTTTTTAACGAATAGTTTAGGTAATAGACCATAACTTTAAAAAATTTTAACCAAAACTTTAAAAGCTAAGTCGGGAAGTGGTGGCATACGCCTTTAATCCCAGCACTCACGAGGCAGAGGCCGGCGGATCTCTGTGAGTTCGAGGCCAGCCTGGTCTACAAGAGCTAGTTCCAGGANTTCCAGGACAGGCTCCAAAGCTACAGAGAAACCCTGTCTCAAAATAAAACAAAAACTTTAAAAGGTAACACGTTTTGTCATTCAAACCACCCCGTGTGACATTAAGTTTTAAACAGAAAATGAGTTTACATGAGTTGCTTTTGGAAATTCAAAGTGCTCAACACCTGACTTCACACCGAAGTGTAGCCTTGGGGCCTCTGAGCGGGAGGAGCGCAGTCCCCACCCCTGTCACTCACCAGCCTTGTCCTCAGCCTCCACTAGCACCCGCTTGTTAGCAAAGTGCCGTGCGCCGTCCAAGGCCTCCCTGCGCCCGAGGCGGGATCCTGCGGACAGCCCAGAGCACCGTTAGCAAGCTCGCCAGACCCTCGCCGCAACCACCGCCGCCCACTAACCCAGCCAGCCTGCTCCGGGGCCGTGCACCGGATCTCCCTCCCTGACCACACACCGGCGTGCAGCAGAACGCGACTCGCAGCAGCCAGCGCCATCTTGGCTTTCGGCAGGGACCCAGGGACGCCAGCAGCCAAGCGCTGCAGACTCCTCCTCTCGGACCGGCCCTCCTCCTCCTTCCCACAAGGTCAGGGGCAGCAGGGCACTCCGTAGCCTCCTGAGGACTGGGCGCGGCCTGCCTCCCAAGTCAGTAACTTGTTCTGGGTGAACCCCCACCCCCAGAGCAGCTGGCAGCACTAGGTAATTGAATGTCAAGGGTCGGGAGCATTTACCAAAAGTTCCTGCCAGCTGCCGGCTGGAGGGAAGGGGGCCAGATCTCACCCAGGCAATACATTAACGCATATCAGAGGAGCTGGGATTAGGAACATAAACTAAGGCTGTCAGAATGGTTGCAGGGTGGTGAACAGATTTGCCTCACTAACACGGAAGGCTGTCACCATGGGTTTAAAACATACCCTCACAAGTGTATGTTTTTGGGCCGGGTGGTGTGGCTCAAGCCATTAACCCCAGAGGCAGGAGGATCTCTGTGAGCAGTCTGGTCTACAGAGCAAGTTCCAAGACCTCCAAGTTTATTTTTGTCAATACTGAAAGTCCACAAATAAAAGCAGCCACCTGTATGGCATATGCACTGAGCGCGGGCAACCTCAATGTTTACTCCTGTTTTAAACGTTTCTAAGTCTTCCTTCTGGCATAGACTTTTCTGTGGTGCGGGGGATGGATAATCGGAAACTCAGGACCAGTAGGGGACAGGAAATTATTTCCATATCTTCACAACACAGCAGCAGCAGCAGCCTCAGGCAGAATCAGCTTCTCATCCACAGTATTGATCTCACTCCAAACACACACCCTGAGTCCCCCTGGCTGAGAGCTTTTAGAAATGCCACTTTGGGAATTAAGCCTAAAGTGAGTTCTTAGTTGGGTGGACACAAATCTTGACTGTTCTGATCTAAGAAGGAGGCAGTGACACCAGCACTCAGTTTGCATCTAGTCCGAGGTTTATTCAACAGTCCTCTCACTCTACACAAGTACAAACGACCATATCTAAAATACTACAAAGTCATAAAACTCAAAACAAAATTTATAGTACTGACTGTACAATAAAAGCAAAAAGAGGCAATGTATACACTGCCACGGTTAACCTGCAACATCCCTGTGAATGGCAGGTTCCATGAGGACCCTGTAGAACTGGCTCACCAATTTCAGAGAATAACAGAGGCCTGGGGGCAGGGAAAGATAAAGGTGTTTAACCCTAGAAGTTGACGAGGACTCCAAAGGGGACATGGCCAGGCCTAACAGCACAGCAGCTTGGTTCCCTTTCCGCAGATGTGGCACAGCAAGAGCATGACCAGGTTGCCTAGGTCCTAGGTCATCTGTGTAAAACGGTGTGTTGCAATATGGAGGCTTGTTCGTCCCAGCTGGCTCTGCTATAAACCAGACTCTCAAGAACAGGAAGGATGAACTTTCTAGCCAGAAAACTACAGGGCACCTTTATGGGCACAGTCCTGAATCAACAGTACCTCTGCAGCCAGAACCCTTCTGCAAAGGAAATATCTCAACTGCTGTCTTCAAAGCCCACCCCATTATGGGATCCTTCCCTACAGATCCTCGTTGGCTAAAGAAAGGACAAAACTGAGTTGGGGGAACATAAGTTACAGAGGTACGAATCAATGTCCCTGCTTATCGTGAGGAGTTAGAGCTGGAGCGGCTCCTATGGCGGCGGCGGCCAGGAGATCGAGACCTCCTACGCACAGGGGACCTGCGCCTTGGAGAACGAGACCTGCAGGAAGAGAAACCTGGTCAGCCAAAAGCAAAAAGCTTCAAGAAGCACAGCTGTGGGGGCAAACTGGCCTTTTCTAAGACAACTCTAATTTTACAACCCTATGAAGTGTGGCTTCTGCTGTCTGACCCCAAAGCTCCTCTCTTAACCCCTCCTGTAATCTTTTTTCTTTTTGGTTTTCCCAGTCAGGGTTTCACTGTGTAGACCAGGCTGTCCTAGAACTCAAGAGATCCACCTGCCTCTACCTCCCCAGTGCTGGGATTAAAGAAAGGCATGTGCCACCATGCCAAGCAGGCCCCTCACTCGGAGTGGAGAGCTTGCACTGGGTTTCAAGGGACCCATGCTAGCTTAGACTCTAGAGGTGGTTCCTTGAAAGGGCCTCATCTGTGCCTGTCAATACACATATTTTGACTGTCCTTTCTCTGACCAGTACCCAAGGGCCACATGCTGACCTTCTTTCTGTATTCAACCCCAAATGGGCAACAATGAAGGAGCCCAGAGTTGCCACAGCCATTTGGGTTTATAAATCACATAAAGAAGCCAGATGGGTCAAGGGCAATTCCAATTAATTCACCTCCTCCTCATCCGTGGGGGTGACCTGCGCCACATGGGAGGCGGTGGAAGCATTCTCCTGGGTGGGCTGAATCGCCGTGGGGGTGGCCGAGGCCAGGGTGCCAACACAGCAGTAGCAGTGATCTCTTGGCCATCAATTTGTCCTGTAGAAAAAAGGGACAAAATCATAAGATCTCAATTAATATTAAGTACTTACCATACTCATACCTGTGATGGTGTGGTGACACATACCTGGAATCTCAGCGCTCAGAAGGTGGAGGCAACCCTTCGTTAACCTCAGCAACATAGTGAGATATATATATATATATATTGCCTCAAAGTCAAATCAAACAACAGTATCAAAATTGACCCCATCATTGGGGAGAAGCAGAGACAGAACAGGTAGATCTCTGAGAATTTGTAGCCAGCCTCGTCTACACAGAAAGGTCCCGGCCCAGTAAGACCAGACAGGGGTACATAGGTAGACCCTGTCTCAAATACAAAACAAAACCCTACCTACCCCAGGCAAGCACCAATCTAGGTGCTCAGTATACCAAGGTAAACAATCATAAAATAACAGAAGGAACACCAGGAAAAGCTAACACAGGAATGGGATTTAAGACACTAACTGAGGCACTGGAACAACTTCCCTGAAGACAGACAACCCACACACAATTCTGAAAATGTGTTGAAACCTGTTAGGTAGAAGACACAGAACCACCAGCTATGGAATAAGTGATAAGATAGCTAGGGGCTTAAGGGCAGGATGGAGACTCTTGGCAGGGGCAAGAAGGTGCCATCAGTAGCTCAGCTTCCTTTTTCAGACAGGGTCTCACTACATAGTCCTGGCTGTCCTGGAACTCACTAGGTAGACCAGACCAACCTCAAACTCACAGATCCACTTGATTCTGCCTCCCAATTGCTGGGACTAAAGGCACACCTGGCCCTGAATTTCCTTTTTTAAGGACAGTGGGAAGCTCAGGCTGGGGAAAGAAAGAAAAAAGAAAAAAAAAGGGGGGGGGGAACACTTGTTTGAAGAGTTCTGCAGCTATCTACATGAACTAATTTCCAAATAAAAGGAAAGACAAAGAAAAATTTAGGGATGATTTCAAAAGCAGGGAGGAGGCACTGCTGGACACAAACCTCAGGAACTTGCAGGGTCTCAGAGAAAGAAAAGAAAAGAGCACTGAGGTGCAAACTTAGGGACACCTAACAGCTACAGACTGTTTCCACATCTAGGGTCCCTAGAGCCCAAACCTAGCCTCAGTGCTGACAAAGGGCAGGCTCCTGCCTGCAATACCCAGAGGCTAATCCAGGCACCCTCATGATAAAACCCAGTCTAACCAGCGCTAATGAAGAATGTCACTGCATTAACTGAACAACAGATAAGACATCAAGTAGCCAACTGCCAGCAAAGCCCATTCTAGTTCCCTGAATCTCCTCCCACCCCTGCATTTTTCGAGACAGGGTTTCTCTATAGCTCTGGAGCCTGTCCTGGAACTAGCTCTTATGGACCAGGTTGGCCTTGAACTCAGGTCTACCTGCCTCTGCCTCCCAAACGCTGGGATTAAAGGTGTGTGCCACCACTGCACGATTAGTTCCCTGGATTTTTAACTGATCAGCAAATGTCCACTCTGGCAATACCAGATGACAAGCACTTTGAAAGTGAAGGTGTCACTCATAGAACCTGAGCTGATATGAACAACACAGGTAGCTTATGCTGAACTCTTGAAACACTTGAGGGAATTAAAGTGGCTAAGCATCAAAGAAAATCCATACAGAAAGGCAACAACAAAACTCCAATTAAAACTTTTAGACATTTGTAAAGCTTAACAGGCACCTGAGGACTCTAAGGTTTCCCTAACACAGGTTAATGGCCCAGATGGTACTGTGAGCTGTCAGTTCTCAAGTCTCTGTATTCTCTGAAACACTGATATGAAGTGGAAACTGACCATCAAAAACTATTACTAAACAACATTCCACCTTGCTAGGCAGTGGTGGCGCACAAGGTGGAGGGAGAGGTGGGAGGACCTCGGTGAGTTCAAGGCCAGCCTGGTAAGTGGAGTGGGTTCCAAGACAGCCAAGGCTACACAGAGCCCTGTCTCTAACCATGCCCCACCCTGATCCCAACAAAATAAAACAAAAAAATACCAAAAAGATTCTCAAAACAATTAAAGAATCTATTTCCATGTAAAAGCCAAATAATTCTTTGTTAAAAAAAGCTTCAATTGATCCACAGGTTTTTAACAGATTGAAAATTCTTAAAACGCTAGTAATGTATTCATGTTTGATGACCTTTTCAGTGATAACGAGTGCTTCAGAAAACACATTCTTTTTAAAATATTTATTTATTCATTTACGTATTATGTATACAATATTCTGTCTGCCATGTATGCCTGGAGGCCAGAAGAGGGTACCAGACCTCATTATAGATGGCTGTGAGCCACCATGTGGTTGCTGGGAATTGAACTCAGGACCTTTGGAAGAGCAGGAAATGCTCTTAACCACTGAGCCATCTCTCCAGCCCCCAGAAAACACATTCTTGGTAACTATACCCCCCGAGTAAGAATCAGAATCTACAAAGGGCTCTGTTGCAGAATATTGTTTTCAGGTGTTACTTCTGTTTATGCCGCATTTGTTAACGCTGTGAAGCTCTGATTCTTTGCCTGTCTAAAACACTTTATGGTCTAATAAAGAGCTAAATGGCCAATAGTGAGGCAGGAGCAAGGATAGGCAAGGCTGGCAGGCAGAGGGGATAAATAGGAGAAACAAGGAAGAGGAGCAAGGGAACAAAGGAAGGAGGACATCAGTGGCCAGTTACCCAGCCAGTCCTGGAGTCAGAGTGAAAGTAAGATGTACAGAAGAGAAAGGTAGAAGGCCAGAGGCAAAAGGCAGATGAGTTATTTAGTTAAGAAAAGCTGGCTGTGGGCTGGAGAGATGGCTCAGAGGCTAAGGGCACTGGCTGCTCTTCCAGAGGTCCTGAGTTCAATTCCCAGTAACCACATCATGGCTCACAATCATCTGTAATGAGATCCAGCATCCTCTTCTGGCATGTAGGCATACATGCAGACAGAACACTATATACATAATAAATAAATCTTTAAAAAATGTATATATATTAAAGAAAAAAAAAGCTGGCAAGAAACAAGCCAAGCTAAGGCCAGGCATTCATAACTATGAATAAGCCTCCGTGTGTGATCTATTTGGAAGCTGGGTGGTGAGCCCCTCAAAAGCCAAAAGAGTAAGAGATTACACAATAGGGCTCCACTGAGACTCAAAAGCACCTGGGTTGGAAACCTACTCCAATGGTCCCACAAACAACTGGTCTCTGTGAGGACAAGGTTGACAAGGCTGAGGGTGGCCACAGGGTCACTCACCTCCATCCATGTGTTTCAGTGCCTTCTCCGCTTCATCTGGATTCTCAAACTCTACATATGCGTAGCCTTTGGATAGATGAGGATGCATCCTTTCTACAGGCATGTCAATCATTTTAATTTTCCCATAAGTAGAAAATATTTCCATGATATGATCCTACAGAGAGAAAGGTCACATCCTTGTTTACCTATCTATTACTTAATGGTCAAAGGGAATTCACTAAATGCTGAGTAAATCCCCACTAGTGTGAAAACATTCTGCCACATGACAAGATGTATCACTGGGGTAGAAGTCTCCTGGATATAAATGTAATAAATTAAGTCCAATAAAAAGAATTAAGCAGTGTTCCAATCAAGTCATGGATTACATTCTAGGTGCACCTGCTGCCAGAAACCAGCTTGTCCAGCCTTCATGGATCAGTGACTCGTACCTTGGTCACATTCCTGGTGAGCCTCCCAATGTGCACTTTGGTGGGCTTAGGTGAAGGGCTCCGCCTTTTCCTCTCTTTCTCATCTCTTTTAGGTGGTTTGGATCTGAAAATACAAAACACCCAGAAATTCAGTTTCCACCAACCATAATGAGTTTGAGGGTAGAGTTCAGGGCAAGGTCTCAGATTTGGTCCCCAACATGGAAAAAGGAAGAAAAATATCAATTGGGTGTGGCGGTATCTGCCTAAAACCCCAGCACCCAGGAGGTCATGGCAGGAGGATTACTAGAAGTTCAAATGAGAATGGCCCCATAGGCTCATATATTTGAATGCTTAGTCATTAGGGACTAGCACTATTTGAAAGGATTTGGAGGTATGGTCTTGTTGGAGTCCTGGAGGTGAGCTTAGAGGTTTCAAAAACCCAAGCCAGGCTCAGTGTCTATCTCTTCTGCTGCCTTCACATCCAGATGTAGAACTGTCACCATGTCTGCCTGCATGCCACCATACTCCCCACCACATGAGGATAATGGACTAAACCTCTGAAACTGTAAGCCAGCTCCAATGAAACACTTTCCTTTATAAGAGCTGCCTTGGTCATGTGTCTTTTCACAGCAAAGAAACATCGACTAAGACATTATTCTTGATTTAGAAACTCTTCAAATTAAGACCCCCCCACCTCTTTTATTCTGTGTGGGCAAGTGCCAGGGCAACACGTGTGGAGGGTAACTTGTAGACCATACTGAGAGCTGGGATTAAGGCATGCACCATCACTTTCCCATGACATACTTTAAACAAATAAACAAACAAACAAACAAATAAATAAATAATGGGCTGGAGAGAGATGGCTCAGCAGTTAAGAGCGCTGGCTGCTCTTCCAGAGGACTCAGGTTCAATTGTTCTATTCCAGCACCTACACGGCAGCTCACAACTGTCTATAACTCTTGTTCCAGGGGATCCCACACCCTCACACAGACATGTAAGTGGGCAAAACACCATTGTACATAAAAACAAATAAGCTATTAAAAAAATATGTACTTTTGTGCTATAGTGCATACATATGTGGAGGTTAGATGGCAACTGTGGGTGTTACCACACACCACCATGTGGATCCTGGAGATTGAACTCAGAATGTCATAAGCTTGGCAGCAAAACCCTTTACTGCTGAGGCATCTTGTCAGTCCCTGATCTACTTTTCTTATAGCCATGGCAATGAGCAGGCTAGCCACCCTGCACTCACTTGGAGCGGGAGCGC
>LOEQ01000968.1:342003-360361 GCA_001685075.1 Bramus lutescens | reverse complement strand
AGGGCTGGGAATTCTTGAAGAGAGCCCAGGAGAAGCTGTTGGTCAAAGTGCAGTCCAGATGCATCGAGTACCATGGGATGAACACCCAGGACAGCAGCAACAGTGGCGTGGAGCCAGTCTGTCACTAGGAGACAATCTGTGTGTGCTGCAGAGGGTAGAGCCAGAGAAGAGGTCCAAGTCCTTCTGAAGAGGCCTTGAGTGGATCCCAGACATTGGACACTGCCTTATTTACACAGGTGAAATTTGATTTTGCTTTGATTTTGACTGTACCCTGGTTCTTCCCTCTTGAAATAAGAAAGTATTTAATGAAGCCGGGCAGTGGTGGTGCACACCTTTAATCTTAGCACTTGGGAGGCAGACACGGGGATCATTGTGAGTTCGAGGCCAGCCTGGTCCACAGAGTGAGTTCCAGGACAGGTTCCAAAGCTACAGAGAAACTTTGTCTCAGAAAAATACTAACCAAACAACCAACCAACCAACCAACCAACCAACCAACCAACCAACCAACCAACCAACCAACCAACCAACCAACCAACCAACCAATTAAACAACAACAAAAGAAATACCAGATCACTGGATGCTTCAGAACCCCCATCCCTGGGCCACAGGGTGAGAGATACTCAAGCAGTCATAACAGAGAGGGCACAGAGTCCTCACAGCCATGGGACCTTCCTGGGTCTGTATCTGTGCACTTTCTAGGACACGTACCTGTGTGTGCTTTCCTTGGGAAGAATAAAGGACAGCTCGGCCCCAGCATGGCTCTCCAGCATGGCATTGGGGACATGGTGGTGTACTAGCTGAGAGATACCTTCAGGATTGCAGTGTGGCTCTTTGACCAGTGTCATGTGGTAGCCAGCTCCTGGAACATATGGATCAAGTGTCAGGCCCTTTGGTGGCCCCACTGCTTCTGACATGCCACATCTCTGTGGCTCAAATCAGACATCTGCACACTGGGTACAACTGGACCAGAACAGGTTCATCTTGGGCTCTTCCATATAGTGTCACCTCCCACAACCTATGTGGGGAAAAGTGCTAGGGAAGCTGGGTCACTGAACATAGCCAGGTGCAGCTACTGGGAGCCAGAGCCTTCCTGAGGATAAAACCACCAGCAATAATCTAAGCATGCGAGTGTATCTGTATAGTAGGATTCATGCAGATCATAGCTGCAAGGAAGAGACACAGCAGGAGCCATGGGGCTATACTGTACACGTTGAGCTCTGGCTTCTTGTCAATAATGCTTTTCAGGAAATGGCCCTTTCTTGTTCCCTTCAGAGACAAGGGTGTTGGACCCAGGACAATCAATGGCTTGGCTAATTGGGCAAACAGGCAAGAAGGAAAAAGCAAAACTCTCGAGGCCCTAGTAAAGATGGACAGAAGACACTCTTGGTAAAGGAACCTCAGTATCTTCACTAGGGCCACTTAGGATGACAGGGCCCCTCTCTAGCCCTGGCTAGACTGGGGAAATCTCTAGAGGTAGGTGCTTGGCATGGGAGAGGTAAGTTGAGAATGCTGGGGCATTTTGTGGGGAGGAGTACTCTTGTATGAGGGGAGGAGGCACGTATAGTTAGACCAGGAGGTGACAACAGAAAGCCACGTGTTCCACACAGCAGGGGGGCTGAATCCTGGCTTGTGACTCAGCCTGCTGGTCTGGGTTGTAAAATAAATACTGTTCTTAGTGCGAGCAGCATGTAGGAAAGCACCCATGACCACTCATAGGACTCCTGCCTACTCCCATGGATTCCTGCCTTGGGCAGTCCTGTTGTGGATTAAACAAGAGAGAGCCCTCAAGTACTCTGCTCCACTATCCCCACCGATGGACAGGAGAAGAGAAAGCTCAAAGATGGCCTTGCACAGCTACTATCGGGACCCTTCACAGGGGGTAGCTGACCTGGACTCCTCCTTCACACTACTCACCATATTTCTGCTTGAGGAACAGTGACGACCCACAGCACTGTAGCTCCCCCTTGGCCATGATGGCGATGCGGTCTCCCAGCAGGTCAGCTTCGTTCATGAAGTGAGTGGTCAGCAGGATGGTGCGGTCACTCTTCTGCTGCTGAAGAAGGTCCCAGATGGCCCTCCTGGACACTGCATCCATGCCCGAGGTGGGCTCATCTAACATCAATACCTGGAGGGCAGAGGTGAAGCCTTGTGACAGTGACAGAGCCATGTCTCAAGCTCAGGATGGCTGTGCTGTGTGGCCTTCTGCAGCTTGACTTGGGGGTTAGTAAGATGTCCTCACCACCCCTGGGGCTGTTCTTGTGTAGGAGCCTGACTTGGCTGCATCAAGAGGCCAGACCCCCTGCCCTATACCTTGGAACCAGCTATGAGGGCGATGCCAATGGAGAGCTTGCGCTTCATCCCCCCACTCAGGAATTTGGACCGCAAGTCTCGCTTGTCCTCCAGACTAAGGATGTGCAGCATCTGCTTGACTTCTTCAGGACACTTCTGAAGAGAGAGGCCTTTCAACTGAAAGGCAGCGGAGGAGAAGTACGAGTCAGGTGGTGATAATAGGTGCCAAACCCTCTAGCAAGTTCTCTGGCCTAAGAGATATCTTCCCTTGGCACAAATGGACTCTGCTCATCCACCTAGGATTACCTTTGCTTCTATGGACTAGCTCCTCAGAACAGACTACTGAGAGGCTAATGGAATGTTGGGACAGCTGCAGAATCCTTGGTATAACAGTCACTACCCACACGTCTCTGTCACCCTAACTCACCTGTGCATAGAAGTAAAGGTGTTCTGCAACTGTCAGGTTGTCAAACAGGACATCATGCTGGGGACACAGTCCCAAACTCTTTCGGATTTGAACCATGTCTTGGGAAATTTCACACCCATGAATATACGCATGTCCATTGGTAGGGGGAAAGAGACCTGCAGCCAAATCAAAGACCCCCAAGTTCATCATGAAAATCTTGTTCACTTGTGCAAGGTACAATTACCTCCTTGACTTGCCTAACTCATTGCCCCCATTTTACTGAGGATCATATCCATAAGACAGTACTGGACCCTGCACTCGGCTACATTAGGCTCTATCCAGCAGAGCAGTAGGAGACAAAGGATGGGACCTCAAGCTCTGTTGCAGGGCACACCACTCTGTCATAAACAAGAAACTCACTCACATTCACACAAGTGTGTGCCAATACTGGCTCCATCACTATCACAAGCCCCACTCTCAACGTCAAGGTGTGTGCTACTGACAAGCACCTTAGTGTTTCAGGAAGACAAGGAATAGTTTCACACGGGTGAAGCATACAGGGGATGAAGAGTCCCTTCCTTTCCTCCTCATATCCCTTACTCTTTCCCATGGGTACTGGGACTGAACGTAGGGCTCAATGAATGCCAGACAATCACTCCACACGGATGCACACCCCTAGCCCAGCACAGCTCTCTACAGTCCTGTGTGGCTGGAGAATTAGCCATACTTGTCTTTACTGACCCCACCAGGTTTGGGTATTCATAGACAGGCTGAGATCAGGGTGGGAACCATTTAAAGGCTCCCGTACGTTCCTCTGGGCCATGGGCCTAAAACTTTACTGGGTATGAATCAAAGTCATATGAGAAAACAAATCCATGGCTGATGGAAAGTAGCCAGAGGGGAAGGGCCTGTCTGTCTTAGACAGACATGGAGCTACCTCTCACCTGTTAGCATGGACATGGTCGTGGTCTTGCCAGCACCGTTGTGGCCCAGTAGGACTGTTATCTGTCCTTCATACAGGTTCAAGTTCAGGTCTCTGATGCCCACCTTGTCCTTATTACCCACTTGGAACACCTGTAGGTAAGGCAGAGAGCTGCCTTGACTTCCTGTGGTTCTCAGGGTCTTCCTTTTCCCTTTAGGCCTAGTATCTCAGGACACTAAAGCAGGCACCAACACCCAGAACAGAATTGTGGGGCGAGGCTACATGCCTCTGTTAGTCCCTACATGACTTTCTTCTTGTTACTGTGCATCCAGTGTAGCCTGTACTGAGTAGCTAGTGCAAAGAACACCTGGGACTAGATGGTCACAATGCCACACACAACACCACAATGCTAGCCAACCTGGGGCCAGATGTGGAGGAATGGTCTGTACACTGGAGAGTGGGTCAAGAGCAGCTGTGGGGATCCCATCTTCCTCCTTCAGGTGTTCAGGATAGCTAGAGGGAGCCAGTCCTGGAGAGAGCACCTCTAGCTGACTAGTTTGCCTTCAAGGCCTCACCTTAGACAGATGCTTGATTTTGATCCCAGCTACCAGGTCCTCCGGCTCAGCTTCAAAGTACTCAGTTCTGAGAGCCTTTTCGGGGTCACTGTCTTCTTCTTCTTTCCCTATGACAGTCCTTGGGTTCCCACACCAGTAGGAGGGCTGGGATGCAGGCACGTGGGTATCAGAGTCATTAATGTCAGTTCATTTTATTTGTGATCAACAAAGTAATTACCATTGACACACTAAAGACGTGCAAAAACATGACATCACTGCACCTCCACAGGGTGTATGGCTGAGGGGACAACACCATCTTTATACTGAGTTCCTGCATGTTTTCTGATTTGACTATTCCTGGGAAAGCTCTATTTCTTGCCCTCCTAATCTGGTACATGGGCACAAGAGTGGACTGTTGTGAAATTCAGATTTAACAAAGAAAAGGGAATTTGTCATCGTTATGAAGAGACATCATTGAACAGCCCTGTCCAGAGCACTATTAGAGCCTAAGAGGAATGGGGTGTATCTCTGCCCTCTCTGTTCAGCAGTGGCAAGCTCCATGTGGATGGAGGAGGAAGTGTGGGGGACAAGAGGAGGTGTGGGGGACAAAAGGATGTGATGCCTGCTGAGGATCTGTTAGTTCTGTCCTCAGTTCTGACGGCTACACAGAAAGACCCTATCTTTAAAAAAAAGGGGGCAAAAAAAGGGCACACTGCACTGGTACCAGACACATCTCGTGTGGAAAGTGACTGTGAAGTCAGAATGGATTTCACATTGCAAAAGCCCATAATTTAATGGCATTTTCCCTCCATAGCTATGGACAATAATAATGTCTGGCTGGGTGGTGGTGGTGCATGCCTTTAATACCAGCACTCAGGAGGCAGAGGCAGGTGTATCTCAGTGAGTTCCAGGCCAGCCTGGTCTACAGAGTGAGTTCTAGGACAGACTCCAAAGTTACAAAGAAAAACTCTGTCTTGAAAAACTAAAAAAAAAAAGAGCAATAATGTCTGTCTTCTCTAACAGGTGTCACCTTACATTTGATGGAATACAATAGCTGACAATTGACAAATACTTGCTGAATCAAAAGAAAAAAATCGAAAAGAACTGGACCTAATTATCAATTGGAAGTTGCTAGTGTATGATGGTGAAGCCTGACCTGGGGATACTATGTCACCACTACAAATGAAGTTCACTCATAAAAACGCTATATATTTAAGTAGAAATATGCTTCTAAACTAACAATACACTTATAAATATGACTAAATAAAAGTCTAAGAACTATAAATAGATGCTCAGGCATATGCATTTAAAGTAACAAATACTGTTATAATAATAAAAGCACATTTCATGTCTGATTTATAATATGGTCCACTTTTATCAAGCAAATTGTCTGCAGGGGGCAGGCAGGAAGTACACAGGACAAATGTGCAAAGGCCATGAAGACTAGTACTGTCAACCCAACAGCATCTAGAATCACACAGGAGACAACCTTCTGGGCGTGTCTGTGAGCGAGGTGGGAAGACTCACATTATATATAGGTTTCATCATTCATTCATGACTGAAGGAAAAGGAGAAAATGAACGGAACACCAACATTCAGGATATCTACTTCCTGAATAGAGACTCTATGTGACACTGTATTCCTGTTGCCATGTCTTCCCTGAAAACGAATGAAATTTGTGCCCTGGCAATGCTGAACTCAGGACCTTTGGAAGAGCAGGCAGTGCGCTTAATCGCGGAGCCATCTCTCCAGTCCCCCAATAGAATGTATCCTCCCCACCCCAAACTGTAGCCAGAATAAACCATCTTTCCTTAAGATGCTTTTATTAGGTGTTTGTCAATGAGAAAAGCATTACAAAGGCACAACCAGGCATCAACAGTGCTCCTTTCTAGTAGTGGGAAGTGCTATCTATTTCAGAAGTGTGGTTCCCATCTCCACAAAAAAAGCTTCATTGTTTTGTAGGCAGAACAGTAAGCTATTTGTTTTTATACTGGGGACAGACTTCAGTGTTTATAGGCAAGGTCCTGGGCTTAAACCTTGACATAATTTTTTTAAATTAAAAGATTTTTCATGAACAAGGGAGTGTGTTTAGGGACACCAGCGGCTGTGTGCATCAGTCTCTGTGTCCTTGCATCTTAGATCCTGGGGAATGAAGTCTGTCTTTATCCTATGAACAAATTATAAGGGCCTTGGGACAGAAATGCACAGGTCAGAGTTCCCTAAGCCAGCCCTACAAAGGTGTTATGCACTGGAACTGGAAGGTGTCCCATGTGAGTGCTGGGGACACCTCTGTCCCCCAAAGAAGTGACCTGCTTGAAGAACAGGGCATCAGCACTCACCATAAGGAAGAAGTACCAGGGCTGGGGCACGCCAAACTGGCCTGGGAAGACAGCCTCCACGTACCAGGTCACCAGGCCATAGAGCATCGAGTCCAGCAGCATCATCCCCAGCACTTGTCCAAAGCAGAAATCATCATCCACGTTGACAGGGTTTAGGAGGTCACACCACTGGATGCCAGTGCCTGAGGATGCACCAGGAATAGCCCATAACTGTCCTGGCTACACCTCCCACGTGCTGGTATTACAAGTGTGTACCATCACACTCAGCTTATGCTGAGTTAGGAACTGAACCCTAGGTAGACACAACCAGCTGAGTTACATCCCGCCCCTAGACAACTTTCTTCAAGTCCTGAAGACAGCAGTAAATTTAAAAAATAAGTAAATTGGAATACTATCAAAAGCTCATGAACTTGAGCTAAGGAGATGGCTCAGAAGTGAAGAGCAATGGTACTTCTTCCAGAGGACCTGGGTTTGATGCCTAGCACCATTTTGGTGACTAACGACCTTCTGTAATTCCAGTTCCAGGGTATCCAACTCCCTCTTCTGGCCTCTGCAGGTAATGCATGTATGGAGTGCACAGAAGCAAATGCAGGCAACTCTAATAACATCTTTAGTTTTTTAAATTTATTTTTATTTTTTATTTTTTTAGATTTTCAAGACAGGGTTTCTCTGTGTATCCTTGGCTGTCCTGGAACTCACTCTGTAGACCAGGCTGGGCTTGAACTCAGAGATTTGCCTAACTCTGCTTCCCAAATGCTGGGATTAAAGGCGTGTGCCACCATTGCGTGGCTATCTTTTACATTTTTAAAAGCTCATAAACTTTGCATTTTATTGGTTACATGTATACATAGGTACACAAATGCATGCACACATGAGATCTGGTGTTAGGTCAGTGTGAACCAATAAAACCGAAAGAACTCAGGACTACTATGAAGCTCTACAAAGCTCATCAGTGAGGAGCTACAAGGCACATCAGTGTCACAGCCCTGAAAGCCTGGACCTAAGCATCTAACAGTCTTCTGTTGGCCAGAGGACCCTGGATGAAATGTTTGCTCCACAGCCTTGGTGAATATGTACCCTCAAACAGCTCAAGAGTTGTCTATTTTAAGAAAAGTCACATGCATATATGTGACAGTTGTGTAGTTTGGTTCTTGTGACTCTTAACAGTGGGGACAGGGGCTGTCTCTGGCTCTTTTACTGGCTTTTGGGACCTTTTTCCTCATACTGAATTGCCTTGCCCAGCTTTAAAACAAGAGGAGGTTTTTAGTCTATTGTTTTGTTGATATTATGAGAGGCCTGATCTTTTCTGAATAGAATTTGAAGAGGAGAAGTGGATGGGGGGCAGCAGAGGGGAGGTGGTGGGGAAGGACTGGAAGGAGAGGACAGAGGGGAAACTGTAGTCAGGATGTAAAATAAATACATTAATTAATTAATTAAAAAACAACTTTGAAAAAAGGTGTCATACATTGAGATTCTTCTTTGGAAATGGTCTTTTATTTTTTAAAAGATTTATTTTTATTTTTTTTTATATTTTTTTATATTATTTTATTTATTTTTTTAGAAAAGATTTTATTTATTTATTATGTATACAGTGTTCTACCTGCATGTATGCCAGGATACCTTATCTCATTATAGATGGTTGTGAACCACCATGTGGTTGCTGGGAATTGAACTCAGGACCTCTGGAAGAGCAACCAGTGCTCTTAACCTCTGAGCTATCTCTCCAGCCCCATATTTTTATTATTTTTAAATTATGTGTAGGTAGATGTTTGTGGCTGCATGTGGGTATGTGTGTGAGTTCAGGTGCCTGAGGAGGCCACAGGTGTCAGATCACCTGTACCTGGAGTTAAGACAGTTGTGAGCTGCCCGACGTGCGTGTTGGGACTGAACCCCAATCCTCTGAAAGTTCAGTAGGTCCTCTTAAATAATGAGCCATTTCTTCTACCCTGTAAAAGGCTTTCTTTTTTTCTTTTTTGTTTTTGATTTTTTGAGACAGGATTTCTCTGTAGCTTTGGAGCCTGTCCCGGATCTGTAGTGCTTGTAGCCTTGAATTCACAGAGATCCACCTGCCTCTGCCTCCCGAGTGCTGAGATTAAAGGTGTGCACGACCACTGCCCGGTTCTGTAAAAGGCCTTTAAAAAAAGTACTAAGAGGCCTTGGAAGTTTCTGCTATTTTACAAAGTCTACACTCTATCAACAGGCTACTAATGATAGAAACACACAGGCATTCTGTTTTGACCTCTTGAACTCCCTGCCCCCACCTCCTGGGTGCTGGGATTACAGACATAAAGCACCACCATGTCTGGCTTTATTCAGTGCTAGGCAACAACCCAGGCCCTCATAAAAGGTAGTTGTTTTGTTCATGTTTGTTTGCTTGTTTTGTTTTATAAGACAGAGTTTCACTCTAGCCCATATATGGAACTCACTATGTTTCCTGGGCGGCCTCAAACTCACAACAATCCTGCTGTGAATTCCTTAGTGCTAGGATTACCTTGCTCAGTGGTATGGTTTGAATACATGGCCTTAAATTCATCTGTTCCCAGTTAACAGTGTGAGAGATAGCCCTCATAAATGAACCAAAGCTGCTGGGCTGTGGTGGCACTCATCTTGAATTCCAGTACTCAGGAGGCAGAGGCATGTGAATCTCTGTGAATTTGAGGCCAGCCTGGTCTACAAAGAGAATTCCAGGACAGCCAGGACTACACAGAGAAACCCTGTCTTTGATGTTGTTGTTTTTGCTTTTTGAGACAGGATTTCTCTGTGAAACAGCGTCGGCTGTCCTGGAACTCACTCTGTAGACCAAGCTGACCTCAAACTCACCTCTGTGAGTTCCTCTGCCTCTGCCTCCTGAGTGCTGGGATTAAAGAAAAGCCCTGTCTTGAAAAATCAAAAATAAACAAACAAAAACAAACCCCCAAAACACAACACAACACAAAACAAACAGCAAAAGGACCAAAGCTGTCATAAAAAAGGTCTTAAGGAATGTTTTTCCCTTTTGGTCTCCTGATCTATGAGAAACTACATTCATGATGCCATCTTGGAAACAGGTGTCCCATCTTTAGACCTCCCAGCCTCCAGAGCTGTGAGAACTAAGCTACTGTTTCACACAGTACCAGCCTCAGGTGCTCTGTGACAGCAACACAAACACATCTGACCAGAAGGACCTCATGAAGTGAAGGGAGAGAATGACTCCCAACTGCTGACCACCACACATGCTCTGGGGCACATGGATGTTCTTGTGTACACACACATGTTCACAATAAAGAATGTAGTAAAAAAAAGTTTCTAAAGGGAATGGTGAGATGGATTAAGAGTATTTGTTGTTCTCGCAGAGGACTGGAGTTGGATTCCTGCACCCACATCAGGTGATTCACAACCCTTATAACTCCAGTTCCAGGGGACCTGATACCTTCTTCTAAATCTGTAGGACCTTCACTCACATGTGCACACCCCCTACACACACACAGAGTTGAAAATAAAAATACACTTAGAAGGCTGGGCAGTGGTGGCGCACGCCTTTAATCTCAGCACTTGGGAGGCAGAGGCAGGTGGATCGCTGTGAGTTTGAGGCTAGCCTGGTCTACAAGAGCTAGCTCCAGGACAGGCTCTAAAACTACAGTGAAACTCTGTCTTGAAAAAAAATATACTTAGAAAACTTTCAAATACAGAAGGAGGAAGAGAATCAAGCTAATTGGTAAAATCTAGTCACTGGACAGAACAGGTGGGGTGACCGACAACTTTGGCTCCTAGTGGCCTTATCTGAGCTACTTCCCCATTAGTCTAGGGCCAAGCTAAACACCCTAGCTCAGGTGCTCCAATCAGTTTGCTTTCCAGCTGATGTGAGTCTAACTGTTAGAAATGCTTTTGGCAAGACCCTTCTTACGAAGCTGCAAGAATCAGCAAGGCACGACATAACGACTTTTGAGGAGAAGACTTACCTTTGGCTTCAAATTTTCCTATGAGCTGGGCTCCCATTGCCATGGCAACATTAGATAGGAGACAGGATAAGAGCTTTTGGCTCAGGGTCATCCAGTTGTACCGAGGAGCCACAAAAAAGTAGGGGATGAAGGTGAAGTAGTACAGGAAGCCACCCACAGCAGCTGCTATGTTGGCTGTGGGGAGAAGGAGCAAGGGTGCCATGAACTTGCCAGGAGACTTGCACGAGCAACAGTGGTTAGACCCCACCCCACCCAAAACCCAGCACGGGGACTACAGCGTCTTCTGCATTATTAGCTCCCTCATGCAGATCTTTGCCCTCCTGCAGCATACACACACAAAAATGTGTACACATAAAACACGCTGGCAACAGCTTGAATGTAAAATAGCAACTGAGCTAAAATTTTGCGTATGTTTTTTTAAAAACAAAATTATTTAATAGGGAGCTTGGGAATTCACAGTGAGGTATGGACTGACCTGAGACATTTATTCTTCGGAAAAATTTAAAAGCATTTAAGCTTAAAACTAAGAATAATTACTAGGAGAGATGTAGTTTGTATATTACAAGCCATCAGACAGCCAAAAACTATTGTAAACTTTCTCTGTCCAACAGAAGTTAGCAAGGAAGAAAACATAAGCACAAAATGACAAGAAGCTGAACACAAAATTCAGAGAGTAGAAACGACTTAAATGTACCAGCAATCACAGAAGGGCAGGCAGGCAGGCAAAGCTTTTATTGCTATTTTCTTAGCAATCCACACAGTCACACTTGCCTTCTGCTGACTCTCCTTTCCCTGTAACATCCTGCCGCTCCTCTCTGGCCCACAGTGCATGCTCTCTGCCCTCTACCCATCACCTGGCTCCTTCCTGGGGTATTCTAGGAGGCTCTGCTATGGCCTTTATTGTATTCCTTTCTGCCTTGCTCTCAAACTCAGACTTGGGGTCATCAAAATATAACCCTTTAACCCTGTGACCATGCATAAGCCCCTTGTTTCCCTAGACCTGCATGACTTCAGTCCTCTGGACTAAGGGGAACAACAGGACTCACCTTTACTGAAGAAGGTGCTGACCATGAAGCTGAAGGAGATGGAGGAGATTGCAAAACACAGCAGGAAGACCAGCACCAGGGAGGGGTCGCTGTTCGAAAGGACTGCTATGTCCTTCTTCACCTGTAGAAGCCAGAGTGACAGGGTGAGGCAGGGAAGGCAGAAATGAACAAGGAGGGGCCTAAATTTCCAGGTCACAGGGAGACTGCTGGATGGGAAGTGATCCTTGTTTCAGCCAGTGGGAAGCCCTGCTTCTTTTCCCCAGCAGGGGAAAGACTTGCCCTGGGGTCAGTGGCCACGAATGTTCTATGGCCTAAGTGCTAGGATCTCTGCACCCTCCCTTCTTTTTGCCAAAGTCCTCACAGAAGCCACACTTACTTTGACACAGAACAGCAGGGTCATGAAAGAGACCATGATGAGGAAGAACAGGAAGAACATGAGGAACCACGCACTCCAGTGCAGCCAGCTACTGAGCCCCATCATGCGCATGTACTCCTGTGAACGGGAGACAGCATCACATAGGCTATTATCCTGTCTGCATGCTAGCAGGTTTTCCCCACAGTCCCATGTGTGCCAGTCAGCTTATAAAAACACAGTGCCATCTATAGAGCAGGGGGCAGAGCAGCATACCTGTGCTGTAAGCATAGGCAGGAATTATCCAGCATACGTGAGGGGAAAGGGAAGGCTGTGGTCTGTCATGCTAGTTCCTGTCCAACAGTTCTTATCCCTGTGCTATAAGAATCTAGCCCTTTTCTGCATTTCGTCAGTGTTACACACTACCTATCTGGGAGGCTACCCCTGACAGTCAAATCAGCATTAATTGCCCTTTCCTAAGTCATGATGGTCTGCCCCACTCCCTAGCCCACCACGCAATGTGGCCTGGTCTGTTCTGCATCATGAGAGCTAAGACCATTGGGTCCACTAAGTTCTGTCATGCCAGGAAACCCCCTTCTCTGCTTGTGCCTCATTCAGGCGTGACAAAGGTACCCAACAGATGTTAAGCTGATGAATTCTCTGCATCCTTCAGGGATGCCTTGTATGCTGTGGGGCACCCCACACTCCCAAGTGACGTTCCCAAGTCTTCACATTACTTGAGCTGATCTCGAGAAGCCAGGAGTGTCAGCTGGCATTAAGGTCCAGAGTCACCCAGTGTGTCTCCTCCTAAGGCTGGCAGACTCTGTAGGCCACTGACCACACTGACAGCAGCCTCCTGGGCTGTGAGCCTTGACTAGTTTGTGGCCAAGGAAAAACATTAAAAGACCTAGGCATCTGCTCATTTGCCTTCCCACTTAGAAGAAGAACCCCAAAACCCTTTTAGGGAAAGGTGCATCCTGTCTCTGTGGGAGAATAGGGTAAGGTGATCTGCAGCAGCTCTGACCAGGTCTTTCATTCTGGCCTGTTTCTCAAGCCGTTGGGAGCAGCTCCTCCACTGACCAATGTGGCCTATGGGTTCTGGGAATCTGAAGCTGTACAGAGGTGGAGTAAAGTGAAAACTCAGCTCTTGGCTGGCAGTGCTGGATTAAAGGCATGCACCACCACCGCCCGGCAGGAAAGGAACGTTTTTGAAAAAAAGAAAAAAAAATATGATAAAGATAATGTAACAATTAAAAGAAAAGAAAGAAAAGGAAAGAAAAAGAGATGTGGTGGCACACACCTTTAATTCCAGCACTCAGGAGGCAGAGGCAGGTGGATCTTTGAATTTGAGGCCAGCCTTTCTGGTCTACAGAGTGAGTTCCAGGACAGCCAGAGAAACCCTATCTCAAAAAAACCAAAAATCAAACCAAACCAAACTAAACAACAAACTAAAACACCAAAAACAAACAAAACAAAATTTCAGCTCCTTTAGTGCAGCATGGAGATTATAGGCAGAGGACATGCCCACTCTCAGAATCTCGGCATTTCAAAGAGCTTGGACTATATAGGGTGTCTACATTGCATCCAAGAGGGAGCCCTGGCTGACAGCAGCAGCCTTGAGACAGGCCAACTCTTCTGAGGGAGTCTCAGGACCCACCACTGTGGCTGTGCCATTCTCAAACCGACCTGTCACACATAGAGGGTTACCTTTAGCTTTTTCTCTTTCTCCTGCACCACTGCCCGGATGATGCTGAGGGAGGTGTAGGTGAAGCTTAGCATGAGCAGCAGAGGAAGCTGGTACTGGATGGCAATGAGGAATGGGTCAGAGATGTATGGCGGGAACGGGAACCTCTTGGTAATCACGTTGAGCTTCTGGAACAGCTGGTGCGCAGAGGCATTGGCATGGTAATGCATGATGGCTTTGTCTACAGCATGTTGCACCGCCAGGAAGCCTTCACGGATGTACCCTGAGTCCAAAAACAGAGGAAAGCTGTGTCATGGCGCTGCTCACTAGAGAGGGATGTGCTTTGAACAGACAGGACTTTTCTGGGTGCACAGAGGTAGGGCCAGAGGAGGCAAAGGGTAACTGATACCCACTAATAGCATCCAACACCATTCAGAGATTCCCAGGGAAAAGAGAATGTTTGCCACATATTGCCAGGTGATACTTCTACTTCATAATTAACACAACCCACACATAATCACAAACATAATCATAGTTTAAAAATAGCTTAATATAGGACTAGGGAGACAGTTTAGTAGGTGAGAGCACTTGTTACATAAGCATGAGAACCTGAGCCGGCAGTGGTGGCACGCGCTTTTAATCCCAGTACTTGGGAGGCAGAGGCAAGTGGATCTCTGTGAGTTTGAGGTCAGCCTGGTCTACAAGAGCTAGTTCCAGGACAGGCTCCAAAGCTACAGAGAAACTGTCTCGAAACATCCCCTCCCCCCCTCAAAAAAAAGAGAACCTGGGTTTGGATCCCCAGAGCCCTCATAAAAGCCTACCATGTACATGCTAACTGTACAGGGAAAGGGCCAGCTAAAGAAACCCACCCTGGCCCTAAAACCAGAGCCAGTGAAAGAAACACGCTTTAGCCCTGAAGCCAGAATCAAAGAAATACACCCTGATTCTGAAACCAGGGTCAAAGATACACACTTTGGCCCTAGGACCAGAGCCAGTGAAAGAAATATGCCCTAGTCCCAAAACAAGAGCCAAAAAGGCTAGAAAGGGCCAGTGAAAGAAACCCAGTTTGTCTCTGAAACCAGAGCCAAATCTGCCCCTGAAAACCAACCAGATCTGAGCTCAAGGGACTGAAATCTGACCAAGTCCCACTCTGAAAATCTTCTCCCTGAAAAAACTCCACCCCTAAGAGGTCCTACATAAGCCCTGCGGTTGTTCAGTTTGTGACTGCTCCTTTTCCACCCTGGCAGAGGCAGCCACTCTCCTGAATTCTTCCCTCCCAGTAAATCTCTTGAATGACGGTGGGTGAAGACCTTTTGTCTGAGCTGAGAAGGAGTGAGAGGAGCAGGGCTATGTAATTGCAGACTTTCACTGGGGAAGCCCTTCCCTTAGAGCTGTTATGCTCCAGAGCTTTGTAGCAACTTCAATGGGGAAGCCCTTTCCTGCTGGAGCAGAGCTGTTACATTGGGGGAAACCTTCCCTAGAGCAGGGCTATAAGCTGCTATGCTTACTGTGACCTGTGCTATTTCCTGGCTCCCAACTGCCAGAATATTCTTCCACCTGAGCTGTAACACTCAGTATTCCCTGGCCCCCGACTAACAGAATACTTCTCCCCTGAGCTGTAGCATTAGGATTTCTTGGCTCCCAACTGCCAGGATCCCTTTCCATCTGAGCTGCAAAGCTTACACTAACCACGCCCATGGCACAGGTTACCAAGTGCTGCCATTCTTCTGTCTCTGGTTTTATGACTGTAATGTCACTGATCAATGTCAAGGCCAGTGCTGGTGGAGCAATAAATTCTCATCATTACAAGGACACTTCACAGCAGCTAATGCTGTCCTCATTGGAGAGACAGACAGGCCCAGGAAGCCACAGAGCTGGTGAGGGGTTCAGGTGAGCATGGGACACCATAAACTTTGCCTTCGAAGTCAAGCCTAGTCACAACGACAGTACGGTTTTCCCCACACATAACTGCCTGCTACTTGCTCGTGTATTGTTTCCTCAGGAGACTATCAAGTGATGCAGCCATTTTTATCATTACAACTTTGTGGGGACTTGACAGTCTAAGCAGCGGTTCTTAACTGTCGGCAGCAACTCTGTTGGGGTCACATGTCAGATATCTCGAATATCAGATATTTACATTGTGATTCATTAACAGTAGCAAAATTACAGTTATGAGTAGCAATGAAGTAATTTTATGGTTGGGGTCACAACATGAGGAACTGTATTAAAGGGATGCAGCACCAGGAAGGTTGAGAACCACTGGTCTAAGGCATGAAGCCATCACTCTGTAATCTACCACTTTCCCACTGGAGGAATGTTGTGGGTTATCTTGTTCTTTCAGAGTATTCTGGGCACAACCTTTAATTTAATGTTTTTTAAAAATGAGAATGGGTATTTGGGAGATGTATTTGGGAGTTACATAAGGTTGTTAGCTGTCATGTGGGTACTGGGAATCAACTATGGGTCTTCTGGAAGAACAGTCAGCGCTCTTAACTTTAGCCATCTCATCATCCCTGGGGACATATACTTATCAGGATGCTGTTAGTGAGTCTGAGGCATGGACATCTGGGACAAAAGTGAAATTAGAACTGACCCTGCCGGGCACCAATGTTGTAACCTTCCTGCCTACTTATGTGGCTTTTACAAACTTCTAAATAACTCGGGGAAGTCTTTCAAGGGTTTGAACAACCACATCTGGCCGACATTTTCCCTTTGTCAACTGCTGCAGATATTTTTCTGAGTCTTCTATTAGTGATTGGGCTTTTTCTTCTGGGGGCAATTTTTTGAGTTTGCACACACTGATATCTGTCAGTCTTTCTTCTAAGATTTAAATTTTTCCTTTAAAAAATTTTTTTTTCTTAAAAATCACTTTATGTATTTGGGTGTTTTGCCTGCACGTATGTCTATGCATCACATGATTGCTCGATATCTGCAGAGGCCAGAGGACGTGGGATTCCCTGACACTGGAGCTACAGACAGTTATCAGACATCATGTGGGTGCTGGGTATTCACCCAGGGCTTTCACCTCTGAGCCATCTCTTTAGCCCCAGGCTTTTGTTTTGTTTTGTTTTTGAGAGAGGATCTCTTAGTTGTCCTGGAACTTACTATGTAGATCAAGCTGACCTCCGACTCAGAAATCTGCTTGTCTCTGCCTCCCAAGCACTGGGATCCGAGGTGTGTACCACCATCCCTGGTTTAAAGAGATATTTTCTACTGCTTTTAGGAAACAAGACAGAAACAAACAAACAAACAAGACAGGCTTGAGGAGCTACACTGTAGCATCTGTCAGCCAGCGTGTCCAGATGGTTGATATGGCAACTGATGTGGTAGCTGGCTTCAGCTTCTCCTGAGCTCCAGGTCTACTCACTAGTGTAGAACCTCTCTCACTCCATCGTTCCTTGTTCATTTTAGTTCATTTTCCAGATTTAAGACCCCAACCCAGAGTGTTAGCCTTAGGATGGGTTCTAGAACCAGTGACAGGTGTCTCTAAATGCTGCTGGTCAGATGCCTCCTGCCTGCCAGGTGTACATTCTGAGTCCTGTTCCCCAGAGAGACCTGTAGAAGACAGTGTTCTCCAGAACTTCTGGACATCTGCCAGTCTTGGTTGGATTCAGCTATATTTCACCCTAGATCATTGGTCCTAGCCACTTCTTACCTCTCTCTAGCTTGGGTCCAAGATGTTCCTGTGCTTCAGAACAGACAGACATATGAACAACAAGAAAGCTCCACCACAGAGACCACAGTATGCATAGACAGGGAACTGGAATAATCAACATGAACTTATATGCAAGTCACTGAGTTAAATCAAGAATCTGCAGCCTTTCAAAATGTTATAAAACCAAACACAGAGAAGGCCAGGGAAGGGATACAAAAAAAAACAAGCCTGAAAGGTTGATTAAAATGAGGCTTTTAAAAACCTGAGTGATAGCTGGGTGGTGGTGGCACATGCCTTAATTCCAGCACATGGGAGGCAGAGGCAGGGGGATCTCTGTGAGTTCGAGGCCAGCCTGGTCTATAGAGTGAGTTCCAGGACAGCCAAGGCTACCTAGAGAAACTCTGTCTCGAAAAATACAAAACACAAAAACCCGAGTGATGAATGTTTCACTCAATGACCTGTGTCTTCTGAAGTGGGGGCGGGATGCTAATCTTTCTAAGGCTTAGACTTAACCTTTTTTCCCTTCACAATTGAGAAGTTTATAAAAATAATTTCCTGGCTGGGCAGTGGTGATATACGCCTTTAATCCCAGCATTCAGGAGGCAGAGGCAGGCAGATCTCTGTAAGTTCAAGGCAAGCCTGGCCTACAGAGTAAGCTCTGGGATAACCAGGGCTACATGGAGAAACCCTGTCTCACCACCCCAACCCCCAATTATTTTTCTGTAGAGAAGGTAAGGTGGTTTGGACTCCTTACAGTCATCAGGAGTTAGCAACCTGGGGTTAGAACTATGCTGCCTAAGTGTCTCTTACCTGGCTCACCACCATCGGGTGATGAAGGTTCCCTTGGCCCCGGGCTTGGGAAAAGTGGAAAAAGAGAAGTGGTGTGCCAGCCTTCATTCTCTCTTAGAAAAACATTTCCTGTTTGGGTCCACATATAATTTCTTCGTGTGTAACTGAAGCGTAGGTGGTATTTTACCTGTGAAAACAGAAGAGAAAATCAACCATCCTGAAGGATTCAGATGGAAGAGTAGATGCCAGGGTGCCCCAAGGGTGTATTTCCTCACTAGCATGGTGTCACCAGGAGCTTATCATGCCCTGCCCTGCAATTACCCAACTGTCTCAAAACATCAGAGGGAGACATTCTTTTTTTTTTTTTCTATTCTCAAGACAGGA